>JASAOG010000062.1:30000-440000 GCA_030265305.1 Biomphalaria pfeifferi | reverse complement strand
AAACCTTCCTGAGTACCTATTACACTTGTTCTGTTGCCTAGAGCATTAGACGCCATTAGAGTCATTTTAAAAGTTGATTTTTATAGTTGTTAATTTGATTTCTGGAAACTGTTCACTAACATGTATTTCTGTTGACCTTGACTAGATCGCCCTTATAGAAGTTAAAAGTGTTTAAAATGAAATGTACATCAAATTTTTTAAAAGTCTCTCCATAACAGCTTAGAATGGGGGCCTTTCATTTCCAAATGATGGCTAGATCTACATGTGTTTGCACGCTCGTGTTGCTATTGAAGTGTCAACGTTTGAGTTATGTGCAGAACGTTCGGTTAGGCCTATATAAGTGCGCTGTGAAAAGATCTAGATGTAGACCTGTTTTAAAATGAATCGGAACACTTATATCGGGATTAAAACTCACCAATTGCAATGTTCAGTAATCCATATCTCCAGTTCCGTGCACGACTGCTCTTTACAATGTTCAATTCTTTTTGTAGCCCCCCCCCCCCATCCCCTTTTCTCAAAAGAAAAACGATTGAAACGTGCTAGGTTGTCTTTTTTTTAAAAGTATTAAGCCCCTGTCTGTCTATTTTGAATCTCTCTATATATCTATCTGTATTTCTATTTGTTGAGATGTGTTATTACTAAATACCCTGTTATCAGTATCATTTGATATCGACCCTTTTAACAAGCGCCACCACAGATATACAAACATCGTTGGAGTATTTAACTAATTATTTGTATAAATAAACCTACTTATAAAAGAGAAGATAAGATTATAATTTAATATCACGTGACACATCTTTTAGCCATTTTCTAGACATAACTTCAAACAATAATACTGTCTGGTGAGTTCCAGTAATATAAAAAGTAAAAAAAACAAAAACATTTCGCTTTACCCTAACAGTAAGAACATATAGAGTAGGAGCAAATCTAGTGCGCGAGTGAAAGTATTTAACTAAGAATACAAAGGAATATTATATCATCTACAAGAGGTATCTACATAACACGACATTCGCGTTATCACCCTACAACAAAAACCAGGCTGTGACATACGTGCGCAGGAAAGTGTGCTTGTGGAATGGTGCGCATGCGTGTGGAAAGAGACAGATAGGGCGAGAAGGATATGAACATGTCATTGACATAATAGTGTTTCTTAATCAAGATTAAAGTCTAGATAGGGCGAGAAGAATATGAACATGTCATTGACATAATAGTGTTTCTTAATCAAGATTAAAGTCTTCATAATCTCTCATGATCTCTCGTCTGCTTTAACACTGTCATTACAATAAAGAGACCAGACGTCTATAATTGTTTGTTTTTTTAAACCTGTGACTTGTCTATATTTACAACAATTAAATCACAATTGAATACTGTGGAAAGTCTCACCACTCTCTTTCCTCCCCGCTGTGCAGTCTGTCGAAGGCCTCCCTTCCCTCCCCGCTGTGCAGTCTGTCGAAGGCCTCCCTTCCCTCCCCGCTGTGCATTGCTTCTGAAAAACTTGGGTGGGGTGGGGCTTCGCTTAACTAACTCCCCTCATCTCTATTTACCCCCCCCCCCCCCCCCAATCACACACCTTTCTCTTAAGTATTTAAAAAAAGAAAACTATGATAGTAGGCCTTTTTTTTTAAACGAGTCGATTTGATATATAACCTACTGGATCGTCCTGTCTGTCTCACTTGGGTTTAGTTCTTGAGCCAGACTCTTCGAAATCTGGTAAGTTACTTTATTTCACTATTTCAATGTACTCAATTTATATGTATCGATTGGATTTTGAATTAGTTCAATGTTTATAAAAATAAAATGTACGTGTATTAAGCCGCTCAGTGCAATAACAGTCGAGACCAGAGGAATAATTGTATTGGCTCGCGTCTTACTTACACATAGATCTAGAAGGAGAAGAGAAACCAGATAGAATGTAATTATATGGTCCCGGTATGAATTCTGAATCTAGACAAGTAGCCTTAATAAAATAAAAAAAATATCTGGCTTTATGTTTTAAGACGGGGGAGGGGTACACGTACACTATTGTTTATTCTACATGTTTGTGACGTGAGTGGGGTTCGAACCATCGTGTACACGAATATGGTGTTTTACATGCTATGTAAAAAAAAAAAAAAAAGTAACATTGGCTGAGTCGAAGAATATAAAAAAAAGGATAAAGGATTCCTAAGTAATAAACACCTTTAGCCAACAGGAGCAGAACTTTTGTTTGTTTTACTCTGATAAGCTATTGAAAGCTTATCTCTTTGTACTGGTTTTAGGGGGGGGGGAGAGAACGTTTTTTACTTTTCATAGTATAATCTCTTTTGGTTTTGACTTATCATAGTATAATCTCTTTTGGTTCCCTCCCACCAAACCAGCAGAGTATAAACGACACCATCGTGACCCAGCTCCCCATCCCGATACATAGTGTCACCTAATAAGGCTGTTAATGCAGCTGGTTAGCCGTGTGATTGATCAATCTGATTGTGTGAACGACAAACACAAGTCGCCTACCTGCCCCCACACCATTCATTTAATCTTCCAGTCACTTCCACACACACAAACACACACCCCTTCTCCTACTCCTACCTGGTCATGTTTCTAAAGACTAAAGAGGCCAATCCTTGATACACTGCTGCGATCGTAGGTTGGGCATATATAATCACCAGGCGCCGTTGCATTTTCACCCTTCTTTCTGCTTGTGTTGTGTATGACATCTGCAATCCGTGACCCTACCTTTATGCTCTCTCTCCATGTGGATCTATCCAGTGCCACCTCTTCCCAGCTGCCAGTGTCGATTTTGAAGAGCTTCATGTCGCGTTTGCATACATCCGTATAACGTAAAAGTGGGCGACCAGCGGGTCTCCTGCCTTCTATTAGATCGCCAAACAGGATGTCCTGTGGAAGTCGACCTACTGGCATTCTTCATATTAAGCATAGAAGAATGACGTAATCACAAGTTAAAAGACATGATGTGTAGTGGGTTTCGCACTCGACCATAGTCTTCTAACACTTCACCAGTCAACCCCCCCTCCCATTCAGTCGTGTGTCGCACCACTCTTTCTTTTCGCCACACTCAGCGTTGCTGCCAGTTAACTCTTTACCACCACTAGCGTTTTTTTTTCCCTGTTTTGTTCAAGTCTTAACGCTCTTAATGCTTAAAAAAAAAAGGATGCACTTTGTGATTATGGGGAAGTGGAGTGGCAAGTAACAATATCCCCTCTACTAACACCCCCCACCCCTTCACCTATCCCATCCCACATCTCCCCCACCCCCTCTCTCTCTCTTGCCCTCTTGTGGATTTTATCTAAGAAAAACACCAAAGTCCAGTACACCTTCGTTACTGTGTTATTTAAAAGGTTATTAAGTTAAATGAACGTGCCGAACTGCTATAAAACCTTTTATATTGTGTGAGTCTCACTAGATGTACAGATATAGAGCCACACGCAGCTTAATCATGTATGTTTATAGTTTCTTTATTTGCACTATATCTATAATAAAATCTTGTGCATCTATTTACTTTTTTGTTTGAAGTAGTTAAAAGGGTAAAATATAATTAAATGTATAATAATGGAGCAGCCAGAACTAGTGCAAAAAATTTAACTTTAATGACAAGCATGGGCGTAGCCACGGGGGGGGGGATGACCCCCCCCCCCCCCGAAATGAACCCCCCCCCCCCCAAGAGGGGGTGGAACGGAATTCAATCACTGTTTTTTGCTTTCATTTTGTTTATTTTTGGTGAGATTCTAATACTAAATCATCACTTACCACAGCACAGCCGAAGGGGTTTTGAGTTAAAAACCCTATAACAGGGGGTTTTGAATTTAAAACTCCCTACCAGAGGGTTTTGAGTAAAAAAACTATCAGGGGGTTTTGAGATAAAAATCCTTCTACCAGGGGGCTTTGAGTTTAAAACCCCCTGCCAGGGGTTTTACGTTTTAAAACCCCTACCAGGGGTTTTGCAATTAAATCCCCCTCTTCTATAAACAAAACTAAAAAAATGCAAACGACAATCCCCAAATTCTAAGAAAACAGCTCAGGAAAATTTTGACTTTAAAACCGCCTCCAAAAAATACGATAAACCCCCTCTCAATATAAAAAAAGCAAATTACACACTCAAAATTCTCAAAGGGGTTTTGAGTTTAACCCCCACCCCCTCCAATTGGGGTTTGAAGCTAAAAAGTACCTCTTCAATATAAAAAAAAGAAAATTACACACTATAAAATCTATGAGCGTAGCCAAAGGGGTTTTGAGTTTAAAATTCCCTGCCAGCGGGGTTAGAAGCTGAAAAATACCTCTTCAATTTAAAAAAAAAAGCAAACTACGCACTCAAAATGCTATAAGCGTAGCCAAAGGGGTGTGTGAGTTTAAATCTCCCTTCAGAGGGTTTTGATGCTAAAAAATACCTCTTCAAAATAAAAAAAAGCAAATTACACAAAACGGTCAAACCTCTTAGCTGAATAAATGTGAGCGCGAAAATTTTTTTTTTCTTCTTGTCTGATAGACTGTAGATGTTGTAAGTAAAAGTTTGAGAAACAGTGATCTATTGTATATTCAATCAGATGCGGCCTATGGGATGTGGCGAGTGAGGCAATCGCCATAAAGGGTGCCCGTTAAAAAGATAATCTTTTGTTACTAGTATTCTAGCCCATTGTAGAAATATTCGAGGCCCTGCTATGACTTCTGCCCAAAGTTCCCCGCACTGCTAAGGCCGCAACCGATTCAAACAGAAAACACGTGATAGGCATATATCAAAATAAAAGATACAAAAAGTTCCTTTTCTTAGTCGACCTAGACCTTGGTCTCCAGTTAACTGGCACAAACGAACCTATTGGTTAAGGTCAAGTATTTGTCGGTCTACGTTGGTTATGAATGGTTTGCGAGAACGAGGCTGGCGAGTTATTTATAGCAACAGTCATGCTATCGTACGTAACATCGACTTGTTGGCCTAGTTTCGTTTTTTTTTCTTTTTTTTTTGTTTACCTAATCAATATCTAGCTCATTCCCGCCAAGCAGCCCCCCCCCTCACATTTAATACTAGATTTGGTTACCTTCTCTTCCCTCCCCCTTTTGTCCTGTTGCCAGCTACTGTGGCAGGATGAGAGTCAATCTTTTCAGCTGGCTCACAAAGTACTGTATTTAAAACATTTTAAACCTGCTATCAATGTGAATAGTCATTGGAAAAAAAAAGCACTTCTTTTGTGTCCATACATTTCTCAGCTCTTGAGTGACCAAATAAAACACATGCATGTTAATATTAGACCTGGGCGCTCAACAAAACACGCATTCATGATGACCTAGGTTCTTTTATTATGTGTGTGTGTGAAGTGGAGGACCATGGTCTTCCTACTTATTTTGTATCCTGCAGCTCGAAAGAAATGATGACTATTCTTTCTGTCTTATTAGAGGGATTTCAAAGTTCATATGTTTATAATGAAGAGATTCCCTTTTATCTCTAGAAACAATAGAGATAATTTGGGGTGGGGAGTACCCAGGAGTACCTGGTTTCTGCTAGGCGATGGGGTAAGCAAGGATGTACTTGGTTCGAGTCCTTCTCTTTTACCATATCTTTTCGCTTAACATTTGTACAGTAATAGTGCTATAATGTCTTTTAAGTAAACAAGCTGTTTTGTCTAAATATGACATTGTCATTGGACTGCGAAGGGGCGCTTGTAAATTAACCCTTTTCCTCTTCTACATTTCCCCCTTTCATTCACAACTCAAACGGTGGATCTTCTTTAGTGCACTCTGTTGTCGGTGTGGCTAACCCTATCCCTGACCTACTTTAAGATAAGTCACGTGGTTAGAATCTTATATATGACATTTATTGCAATATCTTCCTATGATTAGATGTACATCTAGATTGTACAACACATTATTTTAAAATTAATTTAAGATTTATAGATCTAGACCATTGTAACATTCTAATAAGAATGAAATAAATAAGATCATAAAACGTAAACAACACGACCACGTGACATGGAAAAACTGCAAAACAACCATGGTGCAATAGGTGGGGTGGGGGGGGGGGCCTGGACAATATATAATATCTATGTTGAGGCACCCTTCTCTTGCACTTCCCTACTCCCTCCGTTATTCGTGTTGTCTACACACCAACTAGACTGTAGTCAACATTCTGCCTATAAAAATTTCTGCACTGACAAATGATTTCATTTGCTCTGTTTTAGGGCAACACATGTGACGTATCAATCTCTTCGGGCTGGTAACTTGGTAAGTTTTTAAATTGATGTTTCTAATGACGGTGTTTCTACTGACATTGTAAAACAGTGCATCGATATTAAACATTGTTCTTTATATTTCAAACTGGATACATATATGTTATCTCGCGTAGCTTGGATATAACACATGATCTACACAGTTTACACACTACTCGTAAAGTGTGTAAAAGTCTCTACAGTCATCGCGCGTACAATGCACATGGATATAATGTGCTTACAATGTGTATATAATGTAAATACTTTGTTTTCAAACCAGAAGTTCTTATTTTCTTTACACTTTAAGTAGTTGTTTGACAGTATTGCTAACAGACATTCAGGTGTGGGCATACTGTATGACCTTAGTGAACCTTAGGGAGGACTATTTATGACAGACTCACTTGCTGAGTTAGAATGTTTAAAAAGTTAAAAGTAAAGTTTCCCTTTCAGACCTTGTGGTCTATAGGGCAGATGTTTCTGTTCAACTGATTCTGTGGCCAACGAGGGTGTCACGTGGCCAGCACAAGGACCAACCGCCTTTACTTTTCCCCAACTAACGTCAGGTACCCATTAGAGCTGGGTGGACTCACAGGATTCGAACGCCGGACCCCGGTTCGGTAGCCATAACTGTGGAAAGTGTGTAAAATGAAATGTACATCACATTTTTAAAAAGTCTCTCCATAAGAGCTTAGAATGGGGGCCTTTAATTTTCAAATTATGATTAAATCTATATGTGTTGCTATTGAAGTGTAAACGCTTCAGTTATGTGCAGAACGTTCGGTTTATAAGTGCACCGTGAAAAGATCTAGATGTAGACCTCTTTTAAAATGAATCGGAACTGTTATATCAGGATTAAAACTCATCTTTTGTTTTATGCTAAAGTTGGTTAGATTTAATTACCATCCCTACTGTATTCCTCTTTTCTCGTAAACAATTGAAACGTTGTCGGGAGTGTCCTATTTATATTTTATGTATTAAACCCATGTCTGTCTTGTCTATCTGTGTGTCTGTTCGCAGTGATATTTATTACTAAATACCCTTTTATTAGTAATATTTTATATCAAGCAGATATGCAAACATCCTTGTAGTACTTAATTCATTTTTCTTTTAAATTCTACTAATTAAAGAGAGAATAAGATTATAATTTAATATCATGTGGCACACCTTTCAAAGCACAGTAAATTTTCTAGACATAACTTCAAACAATAATACTGTCAGATGAGTTCCAGTAATATAAAAAGTAAAAAAAAACAAAAACATTTCGCTTTACCCTAACAGTAAGAACACATATAGAGTAGGATAGAGAGAAAACAAAACAGAAGAGAAAAGAACGAAGAGATAGAAAAACAAAGAAACACAAAATGAGAAAAAGAAATCCTAGAAAATATAGGTCATGAAACGGACAGAGAATAAAAGAGAGAAAGAGATAGAAAGTGTTGTGAAGTGTGTGTGTATATATTTGTGTGTTTCCATGGTGACGGTGGGAAGTGGTTACCGATTGGCTTTGAATGACGCAAGATAGGTGGCATTGTCGTCATTGGTCTTAGTTAGGACAGACGACTCCAGTCTGAAGGGTTGTGTTATTGTAGTGAGTTGGATTTTGTAAAACAAAAAAATATTATTACTACAGTCTAGTAGAACAGGGTGGCATTTGACGATGGCCACCAAGTCTAATCCTTATATTCTAAATTTGACAAGTTCTTACTTTCTTGACACTTTAAGTAGTTGTGTGACAGTATTGATAACAGACATTCAGGTGTGGGCATACTGTATGACCTTAGTGAACCTTAGGGAGGGCTATTAATGACACACTCAATTGGTGAGTTAGAATGTCTAGTTGCTTATATTTTAAAATTGTATAGAGCAGTGTGTTAGGACCAAGTAGACTTTTAATCTCTATAAAAGCTTGTAATGTATTATGAACGTGAGTTGATGTAAGCTGCTGTAACAATGAATTACATTGTCTTCATTGGTTCGCTGTGAGTCGAGCGGGTCAAAGAAAGAAAAGATTGCGGTGAAAATATTCATATTAAAGCAGATGAGCATGAAACCATAATTACCTTTTATACTACACATTTTATTACAAAATCAGGAAGTTCAACCATCTGTGACTTGATTATATATATATCCTCAAAATCATTGTGTAAAAGTTTAATAATGTATCGAGAGTAGTTAGCTATATGAATAATTTATTGAATGATTTTTAAACTATTTATTATATACAATTACTATATGAATAAAAAGATGCACTTGGAATGGGGAACCTCTTCGTATGGAAACATTTCTTTCATATACATTAAAATAGGCTATATATGTACTTACATTCAGATTCAGGGCATCTGAAAATCCTCCATCAACGAACATATTGTTTTTGATTACTTTCACTCCTCGCCATTTTCTGAGGCATATGAACTTCATGTTTGAATTATTTAACTGCCCATCTCACAAGGTCACGTGGGCGCGGTGGCTGATTGATTACGCGCTTCCGAACCTGGGGTCTTGTTTTTCGAATCTGGGTAAAGACTTGAATTTTGAGATTTTTAGTGCGCTCCACCCATCTCTAGGGAAAGGTAAAGGCGGATGGTCGTTATGCAGTAAAACAAATCTGGCAAGATTGTTTAATATTTTAGCAAAAGCTTTTTTGTATTTCGACTTATGTCTTAATCTTTGTTACATTTTAGAGTTAATCCTGTTCGTTCACTAATGCTGTCATCATAACGTTAGTGAATCTTTAGTATAGTGCTTGTGAGAAAACATTCATAATTTTGCTATAGTTTTCTTTGCACAGGATTCTTGCAATAGTTACCTTTTATCTTTTTTCCTGCTCCATCTTTTACGATTCTTTTACATTTTGATTCCAATCAACACATTTCTGCGCTGTTCAGGATCCCTAGCCGACACCCGTTTGTTGGCACTTTGGTACGACAGTTGGGACGCCTCCGATAAGGGCCGAGAGCTACACGGGCAGTTGAGTAGACTAGACCGAAAGGACGCATGGTGGGAGCTCTGCCGTGCGGAACAGGCGGTCCTAGCCCAGTTCCGAGTCGGGCACTGTCTAATAGGCGCGTACTTTGGACGGTGGAAGGAGAACTACGACACACGGTGCCGCCACTGCGTCGAGGACGACGAGACAATAGAGCACAATTTTTACGAATGCCGACCTCTGCATGGGGGGGGGGGGGGGGAGCATGGGGCAAGGAATTGAGAGAGATAGAATACTGGTCCATGTGTGGCAAAAGGTCTGTCCTTGTACGGGTGACAAGGTGACCTTACACTACACTGCCCGCTTCCTCTTCCTTGCTCTAAGGGAAGTAATTCTCAGCATGGTTCGTTACTAATGAGGTTTCTGATTCTGATATTAATTAAGAATTCGTATGTGATTGGACAGGTCATCTAAAGAACTTGGGACAGTGTTGTTCGTCCCTTTATTGATGTATACAAATAGATTCACCACTAACGTCGATCTCTATAAGAAATACAGTCAGTTTTTTGTTTCTCGTTTAGTGTGTATAATAAATTGACATAAGGTATTTTCGACAAAGTTTTGATTAGTATAAAACTTTATAGTGTAAAAGATGATTTAAAAAAAAACAACAAGGTTACAAAAGACAGTTTGTGTGGAAACACAAACTCAAAATCGGCCCTTGAAGTGGTCCACCCAGGCAGGCTTCAATATTTTCAGAAAGAACATCCGAATGAAATTATATCAAAGACAAATGAGAGATAAGAATGGAGAATAAATTTAACAAATCTTATGTAGTGCCCCAACGGTCCATCAGATCGAAGGATAGGTGAAAGTGAATGTAAAGTTAGATGTGGACCTGGCCTAACTAGTTCCCCTTTCAGACCTTGTGGTCTATAGAGCAGATGATGTAAAGTTCATCTGTTTATGTGGCCTACTGTTAACGAGGGTGTCATGTAGCCAGCACAACGACCAACCGCCTTTACTTTTCCCCAACTAATGTCAGGTACCCATTAGAGCTGAGTGGACTCAGAGGCGCCCAAACATTCCAAAGTTGAAAATCCCAGTCTTCACCAGGATTCGAACCCGGGACCCCCGGTTCGGAAGCCAGGAGCTTTACTGCTCAGCTAACGCGCCTCCCGTGACCTAACTGATGTCTTATAATTGATCTAATTGTTTTGAAAAGGCTCTCTCTTCTTTTTTTTTTTTTTTTTTTTTTAAAAACATTTTAGCATAAAGAAGAGATTTAGGGGAAAATAAAATTTACAAGATTACTATTTGTTTTAAATCAGGTCTAACTTATAATGCATACTAATTAGCTTTTTCTCTTTACAAAACTGCTTGCATAACTGATTTTTAAAATCAGATTTTTCGCTTTCAGAAAAAAAAAAAGTAGCCGTTGCATCAGAACTTTGAATGGTCTAAAATATCGTGATGTCAGATTTTCACTATCTTTTCTAGTTTACGAGATCTAAACGGGACGGACGGACAGACATTTCACACAAAACTAATAGCGTCTTTTCCCCTTTCGGGGGCCGCTAAAAATCACGATGCTGAAAGTGTTTAATAAGAATATTATACATTAAAATAAAATTACTGGCATTCAAGCGGCCCTTTTGATGGCCCTGCCTAAATGCCCATGTAGCCAGTCTGCCACTGCTTTAGACAAATAACAGAAAATATAAGAAATTTATATTTCTGTATTTCTTTGTGCTTTTTTTAAACACGAGTTCTTGTGGGGAACTCCCTAAAAATCTATAGCTACAATACATTATTGTCTGCAATCTAGATGGAAACAATCCTTTGTCCCCTAGAGCAGTGTTTCAGAAACTTTTCAGGAGTAGCGCCTCAGAATGAAAAAAAAAGCCCCCTCCCCTTTTTAGCAAGCTGAGACCGAAAGGAGTGCTCTAGACTCCCTTTAGCAGCACCCAGGAGAAATGATATGCTTCAGATTGTAACAAAAAAAAAAAAAAAGAAACTAAAGTATTTCTATATATATATATATATATATATATAATATATATAAGATGAGCACATTTCTCATTTCCTATGGACTCAAAGATGACTCTATAGTCCAATCCTCGCTTAAAAAAGCCGGCATACGTGGCATGGGTGGGTTAGGTCAGTAGCAGATAGGCCTGCTTCTTCTCAGCGTTTTGTTGGTTCGGCTCTCTTTCACCCTGGCCACTCTTCTTGCTTCATATCTTGAGACTCTGAGACACAGCTTCACGGCTTGAGGAACCATCGAGAGCTAAGCTTCCCAGCCGTTATTGTCGATATCGCATTCCTTGAAGGACTATTGAGAGTGTTTTTTTATCGCTTGTATTGGCCTCCCTATGAGCGCTTTCCTGCACACAGCTGAAAGATGCCTTTCGCTCAGAAAGCATCGGAGTTGGCATACGATATCATACCGATGCAAGTTTATTCAATGCTCAGAGACTCAAAGCAAGGACCAAGGTAAACTACGATTGCATCAGAGACCTGCAATTCGCAGATGACTGTGCCCTTGATGCCGCAATCAAAGATGACCTTCAAAAGAGCCTGTCCCTCTTCGTTAATGCCTGCAAAAATGTTGGTCGATGTGATATAGCGCTCATATGTCTTCAGTTAGCGTAATGCTCGTCACGTCCACTTCGTGTTACCTTAGACTTCTTGTCGCTGACTTTCTTTTTTGTTTCACAAAAGTCGTCAAAATAAAGATACACAACAGTTGGGGGAATATCCCTCATACTGACAAGAAATTTACGAAGAATCACGTTAGCGGAGACGTTTTGAAATGTTTTCTTCAGAAAAGTTTTGAGTTTGCTAGTGTTGCAGCGAGATCATTCGTTATAGAAGGCCTGAAAACTGACCTGCAACGTCACAGCTTGTGGGCAGATTAGACCAATAGCTTGTTGCCATGTCGTAAATTTGAAATTTTGAACAATCTAGAAAGGCTAGTTATATAAGTTAACATAGCGTAATAACGCAAATGTCTTTTGTTCGAGTCCCATACCAGACTTTTTCAATGTCTAATAAAAGTTTAGTTTACTATATAATTTGGATATAAATTGAACATTGATTCTTTCTTAAGAATTATATTAATTATTTTAATAAAGTTTTTATTTTATAATTATGGTATTACACATTACCGTTGTTTCCTAGAGCATTAAAGCATTGTAACTTTAATCTTTTTTTTTTTTTGCTTTTTCAGCGATTATTCACAGAATGCATTCATGGGTATATCTAGCTACTTGCATAATAGCAGGCTGTATTTGTCTCTGCTCATCTAAGCAATGTGTGTTAACCTTTGAGAAAATTGACTCAAGTTGTAAAACAGGCGAGTTTATGACTCCCAATCAGACATGTCAACCATGTCCTGAAAACTCCTTTATGGACAATGACAATCACACTTGTACGGTGTGTTTTCCTTGTACTAATTACAGTCTGGACTTGAACGTCGTAGACTGGGAGAAATGCACTCCAGTAAAAGACGGGGTAATTACTAAATGCGAATCTTCATTTTATCCAAGAGGGGAAAGATGCAACATTTGCCCTCTTAATGAGTGCCACTCAATACCTGCGTGTTGCGACTCCTCAGACAGTAGCACTGAAGTAACGCTCTCCAGCCTGTTTGCTTCAGACTCGAGTACCTCCACCTTGTCAAACAATTTGACCACCTGTCCAGGCGTGTGTGAAAGAGAAGAGTCAAGGAACATGACATGTCATTCCTCAGGGGAGATCATGAGTTGCCAAGACTTTATCAAGAGTCGAACGAAAGGCTACGAAGACAAAGACGGTTATATTCTAGCTGTGGCCATTTCCTTGGGAATAATAGGTCTTATAATTGCAATTATCTTCATAGTTAGACGTATACGTAGAGGTAACTATAGAAGATATCATCCAGCCAATACTAACTCTGATCAGTCTGTCAACATTTAGTTGAAGTACTCGACTATTTATTTTTTATGATCTCATGAAGCGTACATCACATCAGTTAGCGAACGCATGTTGTTCTATAATTATATATCAAATTTAGATACATTGCTATTCTGATAAACACCAGCTACATTCTTTTACAGCTGCTGTTTACTTTGGTGGCAAACACCTAAAAATATCTATTAAATACGTATTTATTTATTTGGGCATATATTTCAGTTCAGAGATTTGTATTTGTATCTCTTTTTAGTCTGTGATGGTAGTTTTGTTAGATTAATTTGTATAGCATGACTATTACAGGTATGGTATCGGTCTGAGTTTTCTTACCAAGAGCTATTCCCAGTTCTGGAATTACCTATAAGCTACATAAGCTACAGCTAAGGGCAATGGCTTTCCTCCCGCCGAAAAAAAAGGTTTTCAGATAAATTTTCAAAGAAAAAAATTGTATTACATTGATTACAAAGGCCCTTAGCCCTTGTCTAATAATAAGCCCAAATCCAGTCCTGACTACGCCTTTGTCTTTCCAAATTGTTTTTAGCTTTGCTTGTGATGCATTGCACAGGTCTGGTTCATTCCGAGATACTTAAAACCTTTGACGTCTGTCAGTTTCTTGCTTCCGACCCTCAAGACCGCTTTAAGACCATGTTCGCTTCTACTTCACGATATGTGTTCGAGTGCGTGCATGTGTGTGATTTGTTTTTCATTGCGGAAGATTTGCCTTGCGCATCACAATCTAAAGCTGCTCTCTTCCTCTGTCCCTGTCCTATAAGACTTATGTCATCCGCAAAACGCAAGGCAGTAATTTCGTAACTTTCAAGAGCATATTTCAACCTATTTCATGGAACATATTGAAAGGTGTTTGTAAAACTAGGTAACGAGAGTTCCAGCTATAATGATTCTAACTTGATTATTGCTAAAGTCTGCTGTTACTCTAAATAACATTCCATTTTATTGTATGTGAGAAAAATACTTTCTTTTTATTTTTTTTTTATTTTTTTTTTTCACTAACCGTTGTTGACATTTAGATTTCACATCATTTCCTTAGAGTTTTGAATATTTGTTCATCCATGAAAATAAAATGTATTTATAAGTTATTGTTGTTGTTGTTTTCTTTTGATATTACTGAACACATATATCTACTTATATTAAATGTGTCTTCTTTCATGTGCTTTCATTTTCATAAAGTACAGCACAGTAACTATGAAAAAAAAATTACATTTTTTAAAACTATATTCATGTAACATATTCTTATAGATAATTATTAGATGCAAGCTTTTGAAACTACAGTTTCAGCTCACATGGAGTAAAATTACGCTTAACTGTTCCATTTTATGACAAAACAATATCAAAGTTAGGCTGGTATCTGATACCTAGGTGTAAGGGGCCCAGGCAGACCATTACATTACTTTCCGTAAGTGGTCATTGCGTGAACACTGTACGTGATTTTATAAAATGTATTCTTTATAGAACAACAATTCGATTACATCAATTCTTTGACTATAGGAGATAATCACTATTGACCCTGTTTTACAAAGCTTATATCAACTGTCAATCTGGTACAAATTTCGAGCACGTTATTCCTCTCACTTCCCATTCTCGGATCAAGTTGAAACTGTGCACAAATATTCACTGTCTCCAACAACACATGAATCAATAAAATAAATGGATTAACTCTTGGATCAACTCTTGGATCAACTCTTCTTGATTAATAAAATGTGTTTTATTGACAGAGTTCAGGGGAGAAGTAGAGAATTAGGTCTCACGCTTAGACATCTGTTATAAACCAAATAGATAAATATTAAATATTAAAACATTGTCTAGTTTAGTGTCTAGCTTAGTGACTAGCCTTCGATATCTAGCTTAGTGACTAGCCCTCAATATCTAGCTTAGTGACTAGCCCTCGATATTTAGCTTAGTAACTAGCCCTCGATATCTAGTTTAGTGACTAGCCCTCGATATTTAGCTTAGTGACTAGCCCTCGATATCTAGCTTAGTGACTAGCCCTCGATATCTAGCTTAGTGACTAGCCCTCGATATCTAGTTTAGTGACTAGCCTTCGATATCTAGTTTAGTGACTAGCCTTCGATATCTAGCTTAGTGACTAGCCTTCGATGTCTAGCTTAGTGACTAGCCGTCGATATCCAGTTTAGTGACTAGCCCTCGATATCTAGTTTAGTGACTATCTGTCAATATCCAGTTTAGTGACTAGCCCTCGATATCTAGTTTAGTGACTAGCCGTCGATATCTAGTTTAGTGACTAGCTCTCGATATCTAGCATTGGGGACTAGCCCTCGATATCTAGCTTAGTGACTAGCCCTCGATATTTAGCTTAGTGACTAGCCCTCGATATTTAGCTTAGTGACTAGCCCTCGATATCTAGTTTAGTGACTAGCCCTCGATATCTAGCTTAGTGACTAGCCCTCGATATCTAGCTTAGTGACTAGCCCTCGATATCTAGATTAGTGACTAGCCTTCGATATCTAGCTTAGTGACTAGCCCTCGATATCTAGCTTAGTGACTAGCCCTCGATTTCAAATTGATGTTGAACAACATTGTTTTGTTTTTTTTAAACATCAAAGTTTTGTCTCAAATAGCCTCCCCCCACTACCCCCCCCCCCCCCCCCAACTTTCCCTTAAGTGATTGGACCATAGCGTATTGAGAAAGCTAAAATCATGAAAGTGCGCTAAGTAAAAACAATTGGTAAAAATATTTCCGATTACACATATGTATTGTTATTCTAGATTTATTATCAATGCAACATATGATTAAGTTTTCAACATACACTAATTGTAAGCTTTTCATGTACCATTATCATACTTACTTTATTCTACCTCTGTGGAAGATTTAAAGAACGGCTTTCACGTAACCATTTGACAGAAAATGACAGTGTGACGCTTTGAAGCTGGCGTACATTGCCAGTGGAGTCGATGGTAGCCGTGGGCGAATTTGCATAATTGATTTCTTTTAAAAATAGCATTATAATAAAGTGCTAAATAGACACATATTAAGACTAATCTAAAATGAACACAAACATATGCACATGCACAAAATGTTAACTATCTATATAACATAAACACAATATTATATTTATGTAACATAACGGTATTATGGCATAACAACTAGAATCCTATAATCTAAGGGCAAAAAGCTCTACACATTAAAACATATATATATATTAGCTCAGAAATAAAGATTCAAAACATATCTATCTTTTGAAAATAGTATTGAAAGTAATATATAGGCTATGTCTACATTATTCGCGCTAATAACGCCCGTCGCTACTGCGCGGAAACGGTGCCAATTTGTCCTCAAAACGTTGGCAACATTTCGTCCTGTTTCGTGGACAAAGTTTTGGGCGTCTTTTTATTAAAATTACTTTGTTGAGGTCTTTAAATATATAATTAAATTTTAAGTTTAAAAGTGGAAGGACAGATTAAGGGCACATATCATTTTAAATCTGAGCTGTAACTCCAGTTGAGTTTATTTTACACTAGCGTCTCAAGGCCCACAGAAGTAACCAGAACGTTTAAAGCAGGTAAAAGACTTTGAATTAATTATGACACTAGAACTAAAATTGATGGGGAAATATATAAACGCACTTCAAAGACCAAAAAGGCAGGCGATTCAAAGGCAGACCCCGAATGCGATGGATTGATGATGTGGAAGCAGATCTACAATAGCTTGGGTTTCAGGCGTAGAGACGAAAGGCCCAGGAGATATCTGAATGGAGGGATGTATTGAAGCAGCCCAGAGCCCTCCATGGGCTGTAGCGCCACTGGGCTGGATGGGTGGACTACAAACGAATTCACGTAGATCTACACATATACGGAGATCAATCTCCTTTAAGGTTTTTTGACTCTAAATCTGTGGTCTTCAACCTTGCTCGGCCCACGGCCCTCCTTTTCGTATTTTTTTCTTCGAAAAATCCACCGGCGACCCCCCCCCCCCTCCCCAAAAGAAAAATACTAATAAAGAAGCGCGAGAAATCAAATTTAAATAAAATGTCATTTAATTTTTCATTTTCATGCTGCAATTTGATAATTTTATAACTATTATACAACAATAATGTCAACTGGCAGTGATTATACAGAAAGATAATCTCATTCTCATGACTTTTTTTTCTAATCCTTTTTAAGTTTTGAGTATTAAGGCCAACTATTTTAGGTTTATTTTTATATTTAGTCTTATTTATTTATATAAATATTATTATTCATTTAAAAATGAAATAAAGCTCCTAGAAATGACAAGCAATAAATTAACCAAAAACAAAGTAAGGCAAAAGTCTCCTCTAGCGGTTACATCTAGTCTATTTCTTTACTTACTCATGACGTAGGCCTATGTTACGCACCAAATCCTGCTTAGCCATGTATATTGATGGAAAAGCTAAAAATAATTCAATTTTCGACCATGGTTTTGAAATTTTACAGGAACAATTAATTGTAGCCATATCTCTGTTGTGTCTCCAATGTTAATACTCTTTTCGCTAATGGCATAATTTTGTAAATATTGTTATGACCCTATTGGCGGCGCAAAAGGGTTAACTATAGGCTCAGTTGACACACACGAGAATCACTCAGGTCAGCGGGGGCCATGGACAAGGGACAGTACTACGATTACATGATTACACGCAAATATGACCAATGTTATGGTCATGTGATCGAAAGCCTGCGTGTACGAGTGACACAGTGCATAGAAAAGCGGGAGTTCAAGACCGGAGAGCGTCGAGACCAGCACAGTTAGTCGCCATGAGATCGGTCCTGGTTGAGTCCTGATGTGTTGATGTACAAGTCCAGAAAGAGAGACAGTAGAGTTTAAGTTGGTGATGTACAGAGTGACATTTTAGTTGTTGATGTGTTTGACGCCAATTGTCTAGTATTGGCTGTTATCTACTTATTCACTCATTATTAAAGTACCAGATTATTTGGAGCCTTGTTGTCAAGTTCTTGATGTGTTGATGTATGGTGTTGTGTTTAGCAGTGTTTACAGAAGGCCAGAAAAGGAGAGAGAATCGTAACAATATATTCATTTAAACATCAGCAACGGACGTTTAAAAATTGTCATTTCTGTTTAAATTTTAAAATTTATTATATCCTTTTCTTAAATCCTCACTAACTGTTGAATCTTCCAGTTTTTCAAAATTGTAGTAAAGAGCTAAACGATCCCTTTCGAAATCCAGCAAACCTCAGTTTACAAAAAGAGTTGAACATGCTGCTCATCAGGTATTTCACAAACCTGTCGTAAAGGAGACCAATGAAAGATATTTTTTAAAATTTCTTAATAACTTTATGTATTTCGAACAAATCCCGAAGTCCGGTCTTTTTTCGAACTTGTCTGCAATTTCAAACATAGAGCAAACGTTCGGTATAACCACACACCAGACATACAGAAATTTAATGTAAGCGAAATAATTTTGGACATATCTATTACATTACAATACAGTTCTTATGAAATGCATTATCAGCTGGGGTTAACAAAGCTTTATCTTTGATATAATTTATAGATTTCTCATGATAAGGTCGATATATCGATATTCCTTTTCACCTTCACCTTAGTGACATTGTCTGTTAAACAGTCGGGTCACCACACCTGATCTGTCGACCTTCATCCTCCTCATTGTCTATTGCCTTAAGTTGAATCTCTTACAGTGATAGGCCTGTCCATTCTTTGATTTTTGACATTCTTGTTAGAGTGTAAAAAAAATAAAACATAGTGGTACGTATTACTTTTCAACTTGTAGGATACAATCTCGCATTTCGTTTCAATTGAGTTTATGTTTGATCTTTAGCGACAAGTGTTTAATGCTGCTGTCTAAACAGTCGCGATGCACCCACTTTATCAACAAGGTGAATGAATCGATACTGGCGTGTTGTAGTGAGTTTGATTGATTTAATTGGCAGAGACAACTAAGTCATGGTTTGTCCGTTTTACTACACTTCTTCAGATGATGTCCCTCTAATGCACCAGTTATAATCTATAAAATTTAGATCTATGCGCTATGTTACAATGTTATGTTACAATGTTATGTTACAATGTTATGTTACAATGTTATGTTACAATGTTATGTTACAATGTAGTTGAGTATTGGAAATGTCTTATTATTTTTCGAGACGAGATCAAATGACCTAATCCAACTGTAAGCCAGTACTGGTGAAAAATCAACATAACTTGTTTTTAAAAAAAATAATTTAATGTTCACATTTAAAATCATAATAAAATATAAAGTATTTTATGTAATACCATACAATATAATTCACATTCATTAATTTATTCGCAGTATGAGACTTATCATGAAGCTGTAAACTCAAAGTCTCAAGGTATTGATTGTTTTTGGAACCTGATATAAATTTATCTCTTCTACTTATAATTTTTGAAACTCAAAGTTCTAGTAGAGAAAATGCAATAAGAATGTGACATTTCTAATAATCTAAAATATTTCCAATTGTTTGAGTAGAAACTCGAAGCTGCTAGTAATCAATGTGTAAAAAAAAATAATTACTGTTCTTATTTCACTGTCAACCTTGACACATGCATCACTGGACAGTCTATAGGAATTCGAGTAAAGATTGGTCATAGTCTATAATGGGCCAATGTGTCATCTTGTATATATATATATATATTATTATATATAATTCTCTTCAGGGCTCAACAATTCCTGACACCAAGAAATAAAGGAAAGATCACTCTTTTATTTCGTCAAGTCGGACTAGAGTTACCTCACGTAACGTTAGCGGCCAAAAAAAAAAGGAAGTAGTATTCACCAGTCACTAAATAGCAGGGCCGGACTTAACCATTGTAACCAAGAAATAATGGAAAGATCACTCTTTTATTTCTGCAAGTCGGCACAGAGTTACCCCCACCCCCACGTAACTTTAGCAGCGAAAAAAAAGTTGGAGGGGGGGGGGGCGAACAATACTCTGTATTCAACCGTCACTAAAAAACCATTGTGTAGCACTATGCGAAACGGACCAAGTTTGGGTAGGTGATAGTGATACGGGTAATAAGTGAAAATTAAGAGTTTGTTTTAGAAAATAAATTCGTCTTTGCATTTTATTCATTCTTTACTAGCATTGCGTGTAGCGAAACATACAGTACATCATAAAAATTATATTTCCTTTCTTACATACATCACACTCAATAGCAAGAATTACCAAATGTTTCAATCTATCTACGAGAATTGTTGACCTCAAGTAATTCTTCATTAGTTTGAGACACGAGAATATTCTTTCACCAGATTCCGCAATTACGGGTATAGCATAATGCAGTTTTTTTTTATCGCGCGTAGGATTGGCATTTTCCAAATCTGTTATTAGTTATAAAATGGTTTTATTTAATAATTTAAACCTAGAATAAGCGCGTGTCCTATGAAAGTGCGGGGCCCACTTTGGTGGCATAGGTAGCAGTGGCCTGCAAAATAGCGGCGTATGCTACGCCGCGGGTCACCTAGTATGAATTAATAACAAAACGCCCCCAGCCTACTCGCGATTAAAAAAAACAAAAACAAAACGAAACAGCTTTCATTTAATAAAAATGTCATAATCAGCCGAATTTTAACCAAAACCAGAAGTTGAAATACTTAATTTACTTTAATAGTCGCTGACATATAAATATAGATCTAAATCTATCTCGACCTCTTCGAAAAAAAAAAGCGATATTTTGCTAGTCGATAGTAAATCTAAAGGACAGATCTGAATGTTTATCGGCGTTTTGTTGAAAAACTTCTATCTACTGTAAAGTTAATTTGACAGTGATTTTGTACTTAGTAAACTAGAAATAAAATGCAAAGACGAATTTATTTTCTAATACAAAATCTTAATTTTCACTTATTATCCTTATTACAACGCAAATTAGGCCCCGCGCAAGCCGTTTCGCATAGGACCCCGCCAACCTGTAGAACCGGCCCTAAACACAGTCACAACACAAACTCATGTATACCAGAGGTCATGTTTGGCTCTCTACATAAATATACGTAGCTATTGAGACCCATATTAGAAAGCTTATATACTGTTACTGTCATTTAAAATTGTGTCTACGCATTTATTTTGTTACAATTAAAGCGTTAAAGGTCTCTTTATCTAGATCTAGTGTCTGTTTATATACCAGAACTATTTCCTGAGTGTCGGATTCACAATTCACCCGATATTCTAGGTCAACATATATACATTCAAAAATAAGCCTACGCAAACACCCTCCCAAGCACGGTGCACACCCACTTACATAACAGACGCGAAAGACTTGCATTTTCAACATGGCAGACGAGTTTACAAAAAATGCCCTTGAGAAGTAATTCCCTAACCCATTCATAAACATCGATACAAACACACACACAAATCAGGACACACACATACACACGTATTTATCTCAGCTTATACACATTCTCTAAAGTGACTTAGCAATCGTTTCGTAAACGGGCTTAACTATCTATTTATCTATCTGTCTGTCTATCTATCTATCTATCTATCTATCTATATATCTGTCTGTAATCTATCTATCTATCTGTCTGTCTGTAATCTATCTGTCTATCTGTCTGTAATCTATCTATCTATCTATTTATCTATCTATCTATCTATCTATCATCTTATATTATAGGACCTATTATCTTATAAAACTATCTATTTGTCTATCAAATTATCTTCATGACAGTTCCATAGGGCAGTTCAACAAAAAGGCTACGAGCAAGTCAAGCTAGCCTTGTTACTTCTTCTTGTCAATCTGTATGGAACTTATAGGCTGTCTGTTGGTATGGAACTAGACACTCGATTCACTTAGGCTGACTGTTGGTATGGAACTAGACACTCGATTCACTTATAGGCTGACTGTTGGTATGAAACTAGACACTCGATTCACTTAGGCTGACTGTTGGTATGGAACTAGACACTTGATTCACATAGGCTGACTGTTGGTATGGAACTAGACACTCGATTCACATAGGCTGACTGTTGGTATGGAACTAGACACTCGATTCACTTAGGCTGACTGTTGGTATGGAACTAGACACTCGATTCACATAGGCTGACTGTTGGTATGGAACTAGACACTCGATTCACTTATTGGCTGACTGTTGGTATGGAACTAGACACTCGATTCACTTATAGGCCGACTGTTGGTATGGAACTAGACACTCGATTTACTTATAGGCTGACTGTTGGTTGCTTTAATCTTATATTGAAGAGTATTTTTTAACGTCAACAAAAAAGGTGGACATTGAACCTCAAAATCTTCTTTGACTCGCTAATGGAATTTGATGACTGTCTTTTTCTTTCTCTTTTTGTTTTGTTTGTTTGTTTCATTTAGGAGACAGGGGGTGTTTGAACACCGAAACGCTTCAGACTACGCCCATTAGAAGATGTTTATTAACAGTTACAAAATAGACAGACGGTGACTTCAGCCATCAATACACATGGAGCCGTGTCTTTTTATAGCGAACACCGACACCCTTGCCAGTGTCGCTTCTGTTACATTTATATGTGTATTTATGTTTATGTATGTTGTGTGTGTGTTTGTTTTCATGTAGTCTTCCTTGTTCTACATTACTCTTAAGTGTGTCAGTAGTGTGTAGTCACTGTGTATTAGTCTCTGCTGGTTGGTCTCTCTTTGTTTCACGTAAATAAAAAAAGGAGTGTAACTTTTAAACATCAATATTGTTAGTGTATTGTGATAATATAACAGCTCCAGGTCCTTAATCCACATTCTCTGATTGCACGATGGACGGCTCTTAGTTCCAGACAAAAATACTATAAAAGCACAACACTGATTATAATAAAAGAAAACAATATAAGAATATAAAAAAAACGGATTACTATCTAATTTAAGTAAATTTTTATACCGGGTTAATGTTTTTGTAATCCGCTTTCTTTTTGTATTCCTGTCACGTACTGAGACGTCATGTTGTTATTGTTAGACATCTATTTAGAGTATTAGTTATTTAGCGACGCACCATAGAAGACGTATATTGAACGGGACTAGTGACGTTTGGGATATGTTGGGTTAGAGACCGGAAAATCAGTTAGCGATAGAATTCTCTAGGGTAAAGACGTGTTTATTTTGACAGAGACTTTTACTGCGGCCTTTTCTTGGAATAAACATCTGTTACATTGTTCATCAGTGTTGACCACATCTCTTCACTAGTTAAATCGATGTCTTGTTTAGTTTGTTTGTTGAGCAACTACACTGAATACACCAGAACAATAAAACTCAAACGCTTGCAGAGTAATTGGTTGAAATTCAACAGTCATCGTTAGTTGACCTCAAGACAGTCTGAACAAGCACATCACATTATATTCAAATCACATTTACATGATAAAACAATGTGGCAGGCGCACGCTATGTAGGCTAGGGTGGGTTGAAAAAGAGAAAATATTGGAATATCATTACGGAACTCCGTATTTATTTGACAAATGACCTCTGAAATAATGAACAAAATTTTAAATTGTTTTTGTTTTACAGTAAGTGCCCCATTTTTAAATTTGAAAATTGCGTTAACCAGCATTTTCAGCTTGATGCATTCTATTATTACTTGCTTAATTTTAAAATTTAGTAACTATATTATGCTTTTAATTTGTATGCCTGTTGTTTATTTCTATTGCACGTTATTTATTTAGAACAATAAATTGAATGTTTTGTAACTTAATGGCTACAAAAAGCGTAACACGGCACTCAGTATTTGGCGATGCCGGTGAACTTCCTCACAATGTACTGCCAACAAATCGTCAAGTTGCGCAGCATTTCTTGCATATGAAAAAAAGAAAGAATGATTCCAACAAAGACAAACACAGAGCTGTATCAGATGCTGTTATCAGTCTGTGGAACAAAGCTTCCATTCCAACGATGCACTACCGATCTGTAATCAAACGTGTGGAAACAATGATTTCAACAGGTTCAGAACTGTCTCGTTCTAAATCAAGTTCAGCACGTCAGTCTACCTTTCTGGCCACTTTGGACTCATTGTTTGATATAGCTGCATGTAAGTGCAGTATGTCTTATGACAATTCTACAAAACAAGTAAGCATATCTTGTAACTGTCCTAGAAATTTGAAAGTTCCACCAGATGAACTGTTGTTTTTATATGATCAAAGAAACTCTAGCAAAATGTTTATGGCAAATATAGACTTCCAAGCAACAACCAGATTGCAGAAGCGTTTACAACGAAAAATTGAAGAAGAAACAAGATGTATAATGCCAAGAAAATTTTCAAGTGCTGAAAGTAACTTAAATCTTAGTGAAGAAGAATCTAGTAACAGTTGTGCAAGTGTTGCAGAGGACAGCGATGACGAGGTACTTCATGATAGTGATGATAAATCCAGTCGTAGTGATGATGATGTAGCTGAAGGTCAGATGCGAATACCCCTTCCAAATTTAGCAAAAGAAGCAGACAGATATGGCATATCAGACAGAGCTGCAGCATCCCTAGCAACAGCAGTGCTTATCGATGTTGGCTTCAAAACCAAACAGAATCAAAGCTTTGTGATAGACAAGAATAAAGTACATCGTGAGAGGCTGAATTTAAGAAAGGGTTTGCAACGTGATATGCGACAGTCACCAAAAGGTATCACAAGTATTTACTTTGATGGTAGACGAGACACCACTTTGGTCAAAGTAAACAGAAGTGGCAAGTGGTATGGTGACACTACTGTTGAAAATCATTATGTTCTAGTTGAAGAACCAGGTAGTAGCTATCTGACACATGTGACGCCTTCATCAGGCAGAAGTACTGATATTGCTAACAGTATTGTAACTGTAATTAGAGAGCAAGATGCAAGTGATAGTATCTTAGCAATAGGCTGTGACAGTACAAATGCAAATGTCGGCAGTAAAGGTGGAGTAATCCGTCATCTAGAGGTGGCTTTAGGACGTACTCTGAATTGGTTCATATGCTTGCTACACACAAATGAACTACCACTGCGCCATCTGTTTACAACACTGGATGGGCCAACATCTGGAGCAACGAGTTTCAGTGGTCCCATTGGTCGTGAACTTCATCATTGCGAACTGAAACATATTGCTAATTTTACAAAGATCACAAGTCAACACAGTATGCCTGTGTTAGATGAGGATGTGGTAGCTGATCTCTCATGTGACCAGAAATATTTATATGATATTGTAACAGCCATTAGAACTGGCGTTGTTTCTGAAAATTTATCAGCCAGAAAGCCTGGTCGCCTAAATCACTCACGATGGCTTACTTTTGCCAACAGGGTTTGCCGCCTGTATGTTGCTACAGACAATCTTTCTGCTAACCTTTGCATCATCACACACTTCATTGTAACTAACTATGCTGCAAACTGGTTCAACATAAAGCACAATTCCTCGTGCACATATGGCGCAAGACATGTCTATCATGCAACTCAACTTCTCAAAGAACTTTCCAGTGAAACTGCTGCTATTGTCAAGCCCTACATTAGTCGCAGTGCATATTTTGCTCACTCCGAAAATATTCTTATTGCTATGCTGGCTGATTCAGACAAAAGTATTCGCTCAAGAGCAGTTGATATTATACTCCAGCAAAGACTCCAGGCATCTACAGCTGCAATACGTCTGTTTAAAGTTCCGCCGATTAATTATGATGCAACAAACTACGTTGATCTGATTAACTGGGAAGATATCCAGGAGCCACCACTCACGATGAAGCTGACAAATGATGATATTGCTAAATTCAGCAATGAGCCACTCACTTTGAATTACAAGAACCACACTCAAGGAGTGGAACGTTGCATAAAACTGGTTACAGATGCCTCAAAAGCTGTTTATGGTTTTGAGGCCAGAGATG
This sequence comes from Biomphalaria pfeifferi, assembly GCA_030265305.1. NCBI lineage: Eukaryota > Metazoa > Mollusca > Gastropoda > Planorbidae > Biomphalaria > Biomphalaria pfeifferi. Next base: position 414,162 of record JASAOG010000062.1, on the reverse strand, counting down.
GTTTTATTCGTGCACGAGTAAATTCCCGCAATTTAATGCCTCGTTTTGATTCAAAACAAGATTATTGTGATAACTTTTTGCAGTAACGATTTGTTAGAAAAGGACATACCTATATTCTGTGAGTAATTACCATTGATTGACTGTTTATATTTGCATACAATATTGATTTACGTTAGGTGTGTTTCATTATTTGATAAGTCTGCTGTGGTTGTCAATACTATTAAAGCGAGTATTTTCTAAATTAAAAATGGGGCACTTACAAGTGTCCAGAACTAATTTCTTTGTGATTTTCTTTGGTTTCACATGCAAACGCAATATTTTCCTGAGTTCCGTGCCACATTTTTATTTTCAACCCACCCTAATTAATTGTAGGCATTGATCTCAGTAATCGCTGCCAGTGTTGATTCATAGCTGATAAGAACATCTCGAGGGGAAACTAAGCGCTTAGCTTTTCAATACTATCAGTGATCCGTGACGAAGCATGTGTTGGACAACACTACCCCTTTCTTTCCCTTCTCTCAAAAGCGCAGTCAAGGCGATTGAATGGCGTCGGGCAGGGCACAATCCATTTAACAAGTTTCACTTCTACGTCAACAGATTCAGGACAGCTGTTGATGACTTGTGACCGAGTCAAGTAACAGAACAAGGAAGAGGGGCGGTGTAATTGGAAGACATTGTGAGCCATAACTATAAATAAACGTGATGAAAGATGGCTCATTCCCCTTTAAAAGTGGAGCTCCCAACATAGTAGAACACACAGGTTTTAGTGGGCTGGAAGTGAGGAAGGGGAGCGGGTTTTAGTGGGGCTGGAAGTGAGGAAGGGGAGCGGGTTTTAGTGGGGCTGGAAGTGAGGAAGGGGAGCGGGTTTTAGTGGGCTGGAAGTGAGGAAGGGGAGCGGGTTTTAGTGGGGCTGGAAGTGAGGAAGGGGAGCGGGTTTTAGTGGGCTGGAAGTGAGGAAGGGGAGCGGATTTTAGTGGGGCTGGAAGTGAGGAAGGGGAGCGGGTTTTAGTGGGCTGGAAGTGAGGAAGGGGAGCGGGTTTTAGTGGGGCTGGAAGTGAGGAAGGGGAGCGGGTTTTAGTGGGCTGGAAGTGAGGAAGGGGAGCGGGTTTTAGTGGGGCTGGAAGTGAGGAAGGGGAAACTTGTTGTGTGAATGTATCATCGCGTATATAACTTATTAGACTGGGGTGTTGTGTTTATATCACACAGCGCTACACACTACTCAGCACAGCTTTAGTGGGGCTGGAAGTGAGGAAGGGGAGCGGGTTTTAGTGGGCTGGAAGTGAGGAAGGGGAGCGGGTTTTAGTGGGGCTGGAAGTGAGGAAGGGGAGCGGGTTTTAGTGGGCTGGAAGTGAGGAAGGGGAGCGGGTTTTAGTGGGGCTGGAAGTGAGGAAGGGGAAACTTGTTGTGTGAATGTATCATCGCGTATATAACTTATTAGACTGGGGTGTTGTGTTTATATCACACAGCGCTACACACTACTCAGCACAGCTTGCTCAACACTACACACTTTTCAGCACAGCTTTCTCAACACTGCACACTTTTCAGCAGAGCTTTCTCAACACTACACACTTTTCAGCACAGCTTTCTCAACACTACACACTTTTCAGCACAGCTTTCTCAGCACTACACACTACTCAGCACTACACACTACTTAGCACTTCACACTACTCAGCACTACACACTACTCATTACTACAAACTACTCAGCACTACAGACTACTCAGCACTACACACTACTCAGCACTACAGACTACTCAGCACTACACACTACTCAGCACTACACACTAATCAGCACTACACACTACTCAGCACTACACACTACTTAGCACTTCACACTACTTAGCACTACAGACTACTCAGCACTACACACTACTCAGCACTACACACTAATCAGCACTACACACTACTCAGCACTACACACTACTTAGCACTTCACACTACTTAGCACTACACACTAATCAGCACTACACACTACTCATTACTACAAACTACTCAGCACTACAGACTACTCAGCACCACACACTACTCAGCACTACAGACTACTTAGCAGTACAGACTACTCAGCACTACACACTACTCAGCACTACACACTACCCAGCACAACATTCTTATCTCTGCACATTAGGATGTGCATGGAAAGCTTTGGTTCGATACCCAGACTTTCCTGTGTAAGCACAAGTTGTCACGTGTTGTTATTGTGATTTGACCCCTCCTTTACCTTACTTGATCTTCCCTCACTACAATGAAAAATACGCTATTCAATACGCTATTTCAACTCTTAGTCAAGACAGGTAACTCATGCTGTTCAATGAAGATTATAAGATTTACATGCATTAGTTTGGTATCATCCAGACATGCAGACCTAATTTGAGAATGTCGACTTGATACTTATAAAGATATTAAAAGCGGATACATAAGCAACTACAAGTTCAAAGCCTAAAAAAATACACACCTGTGTTTCGGTTCTTCTGAAAGTATTAGCCTGTATTTGTTTTGGTCCAAACGCTTCGTTTTTTTTGTAAAGACTTTTTTCACACCTTAATGTATAGTCTTAAGTTTAATGACAAATTTGCTAAATGCATGGAATAAATAAGGAAAAACGAATTTTGGACTAAAAATCTTTCTGGGCCAAAAAAAAAAAAGTAAAGCGAAAAAAAACAAAACAAAACAAAACCCCCAACTACGACTTGATTGGGAATGTTGCACAGCAAAGGCAAGGTGGAGGAGTAGTGCAGGAGTGGAAGTGAACTAAAGTCTCACACACATTGATACCAAGTAAAGAGTACAAGGGGGATACCTTTGTCAGCCCTTACCACCACACAAACAGACCAGCAACACGACAGGTGTTTTCGTTTTAGGAAAAAATCAAGCCCTCATACTGTGCAACTTTGGTCGATGGTTGATTCAATCTATTTAACATTTGACGCGCTTATCAATTCAACAAGTTTGTCAATACAACAAGTTTGTCTATTCAATAAGTTTGTCTATACAATAAGTTTGTCTATTCAATAAGTTTGTCTATACAACAAGTTTGTCTATTCAGCTTGTTGTCTATACAATAAGTTTGTCTATACAACAAGTTTGTCTATGTGACGAGATGTTAATTAGTTATTATTTGGCTTGTTTGTTTAAGTCTAGGGGAAATTTTATTGATTTATCCCGTTCACATATACGATTTTGTACAAGCTCACCGCAACTAACAGTAAGAACAGACCAATATTCTAAGTTTAGAAATAAATATAATGTAATAAATGAAAGTTTACAAAAGATAAATGATCAAATAAAATTATAATCGAGAAATGAAATGAAGGTGCTACTATCTAACATAACTGCTCATCATGGATTGGTGAGTGGTTGGAAGAGAAGAGTGTTCCTAGGTCTGGCTACTTATTTTCTTAGCTGCTAGCCCGTGGGTCGTCTTCTGGCGGTCGTAGGACTGGCACTCAGAAGTATGAGTCATCCGGCTCTGTCTTAGGACGTTGGCTCGGGATATTCTCTATGCTGTAAGCAAGCTGGCTCTAGGATTAGGCCGCTGCCTGTTTAGCAGTAGAGAGGGTTGGTGCTGCAGACTAAGTTGTAGTGGAACGATCTCTCAGCTGTGATTTCTAGCTCGTAAAGAGCCGTGCTAACTCAACACCAGTTTATCTTCTGCAGCGAAGGTTGCTCTAATCAGTCGGCATTAGGCAATAGCTATTGGGCAGTGGACAGTTTGGCCGGGTACTGGGCAGATGATACTGTGCAGTATAAGGCACTGTGGACACTGGGCAATATGTTAAGGCCAAGGACAGTAGGCAATGCCTTCTTGCTAACAGGTATATAATTTGGGGGGGGATGTATCTGGTGTGGTCTGCTCCGGTTACAGCTTTGGGTGGAGATTTGGTAGTTGTAGCAATCGTGTGTAGCAATCGGGGGTAGCAACCAGGTCGTTTGTCCCTAATGAAACCTCACAACTAAACTTCCTAACAGAGGAGACTGTATGAATCCTTGCTGGGTAAAACTCCCTATACAATAAGTTTGTCTATACAACAAGTTTGTCTATACAACAAGTTTGTCTATACAATAAGTTTGTCTATACAACAAGTTTGTCTATACAATAAGTTTGTCTATACAATAAGTTTGTCTATACAATATGTTTGTCTATACAACAAGTTTGTCTATACAATAAGTTTGTCTATACAAGTTTGTCTATACAATAAGTTTGTCTATACAATAAGTTTGTCTATACAACATGTTCGGATTGAACAAATATGAGTATTTACCTCCCTATCTCTGCACATGTCTAGTAGCTACTTTTCCTCTTGTCATAGCTTTTATCATGTCAAGTGACGTTCTTGTTGACACTATTTTAATATTCATTTCCAAACAATAAACCCCTTGATATTTCCATATCACGTGACCCCCCCCCCCAAAAAAAAAGGTCATATTGTATTTACATTTGTATTAAAAAATTGCTTGATATAATTAGAACCTTATCGATCAGGTAAATATATAAATTCAGCGTTGAAACATTGAATGTGCAACTCTGATTTGTGTTATTTCCAAATATGACATCCGAGGACTGGGCCAAGTCAGAGGTCTGTAGTTCGAGTCTCAGTGGGAGCTTCCGTATAATTTACTCTCTTTCTTCTCTCAATAGCAATGTTATTCTAGCAGTATCGGCCGTAAAGGGTGGCAACGGAAAACCCCTACGGCGAGGGCCGCCTGTGTACTTTAGTATGTTACATGTCATATTAATTCACCTTTTGCTATAGCGTTAAAGCTTCTACCTCTTGTAGCGTTTAATAACGTATTTGTTTTCTCGGGCGTTCGTAGAATGGACGTCGATAAACTCTCATTTAAATTACCCTTATACCTTCCATTCAAAGAAAATTGAACGAAATAAATCAACTCTATAAACAGACAGTTTAAAAGCACAAATGTAAAGCATACAAATAATGTTTGTTTAGCGGTGAAAGAAAGCATACAATCTTATTGATAAAGAAAGAGTAGAATACAAATAGACAAATGGTGATAGTTAGCAGGGGTTAGGCTTGAACATCAATAAGAATATCTGATTTGGCTGTAATTGTAAGTGCGCTATGATATATTGGTGTATCCCACCAAGTCAATATTTTTCCTGTCTTTATTTGAAAGTGGGTTGCTGGGATACGCCTTTTTATATGTTCTAATAATTTCTGTCACTTCGTCCAACACCTTTGGGTTCCTTTCTTTTACAAACGACTGCAGCTGGAGATCGCATTTGTTGAGAAAGTTATCAACCAGGATAAAGTTCCTCAACCCCTCGTAGGTGTTCTCCACATTCTCGAAGTCCTTCTCTGCTAGCTGGATATGACTCGGTGGCTTTGATTTGTTATTTAGTGGATTGGATTGAGATCTAGAATGGTGAATGTTGCCTTCACATTTGTTAAATATTGTCATGAAAATAACAGTAGAGTGTGAGAATGGGTTTACCCGTTTAGTTGACATATTCAGGTCTAATAAACAATACAGTGCAAATGGGTTTACCCGATTTGTTACAGTTTTTTTTTTTTTTTAAATAAAGATAAGTTTAGTTTTTTTTAATTTATTTCTAGGACACGCTGGGTTAGGGAATGGCATTAAACATACACTACGGTCTCCGCAATAATCTAAAGAGCATTTAATATATGCCAAGTTTTATCAATATTGGTCAAACAGTTTTGATTTCTAAGCGAGAAACACATTCATACATACTCATTCCTTACATTCTGATTTATATTGAATATGAATGTAGTCTATTGCCAAGTATAACTATGTGTGTTTTAATATATGCTTTATACAAGTGTATACGATTGTGGGTGTGAGTTATTGGATGATTTCCCTTTGTAAAAGTGTTTGCAAAAATGCAGTAGTAATGAGTGCCCTACCCGTAATTACATTCCTCTTGTTTTAATAAAAAAAAAGACTTTTCAAACAGGACTTAACCAGAGGCGTAGCTAGGGTGGAGAATTTGAAAATGAGTGGGTTTTTTTTTACATTAAATATTAAATATTACGCAAAATGCAGGGGTCCCCAAACAGGTCAAGCCCCCGGGCACCCAACTGATGGCAAATTCCTAGCTACGCCACTAGACTTAACGTAAAATCCTCCCTAAAAGGAACATTCCTAAAACAATTCTTAATGCGCCCAATGCGTGTATATTTCCTTTCTAGTGGTTGGTGGAGAACTTTTGAATCTCTCAACTAGGAGTTCAGTAACTAAAGAACAGTAACATAACGAACAGGAAACGCCCCCCATCCTTATAGAGAAATATTTGATAGATTATAAAACGTATGAGTGTCCTAATCAACATTATATTCCTCTTAATTATAATCTTTCAGTCAATGTCTTAGTCATTAATATAAAAAAATAATTTACAAGCCTCTGAACAAAAGGTGTTCTAACGCCATTATAGAAGCCCATTGCATACAGACATGCTCACTACCATTGTTCAATTGGTTGAAGAAAACGCAAAGCATGCTATGGATGTGAACTCTTGAGTCAGCCGTACCCAAACTTTTTCCCACTTGTTGGCCATTTTAATTTCCGACTGACCGAATCACACACACGCAATTGTTCAATGGAACCATACACCCTACAGCTTCACCGCAGACCGAGGTCTCTATGGTCCGGATAGCACCGCGTCACTAGCAGGATAGGACCCGCTGGTTGTACCTTAGCTACGTCTGTCTTAAAAGCATTTATTTAGAACTAGCAGGATAGGACTCGCTGGTTATACCTTAGCTACGTCTGTCTTAGAAGCATTTATTTAGAGCTAGCAGGATAGGACTCGCTGGTTATACATTAGCTACGTCTGTCTTAGAAGCATTTATTTAGAACTAGCAGGATAGGACCCGCTGGTTATACCTTAGCTACGTCTGTCTTAGAAGCATTTATTTAGAACTAGCAGGATAGGACCCGCTGGTTATACCTTAGCTACGTCTGTCTTAGAAGCATTTATTTAGAACTAGCAGGATAGGACCCGCTGGTTATACCTTAGCTACGTCTGTCTTAGAAGCATTTATTTAGAACTAGCAGGATAGGACCCGCTGGTTATACCTTAGCTACGTCTGTCTTAGAAGCATTTATTTAGAACTAGCAGGATAGGACCCGCTGGTTATACCTTAGCTACGTCTGTCTTAGAAGCATTTATTTAGAACTAGCAGGATAGGACCCGCTGGTTATACCTTAGCTACGTCTGTCTTAGAAGCATTTATTTAGAACTAGCAGGATAGGACCCGCTGGTTATACCTTAGCTACGTCTGTCTTAGAAGCATTTATTTAGAACTAGCAGGATATGACCTGCGGTCCTTGTTTTGGGTATTACTGATTAAAGGGCGTTGGATTTAGATCTATGTCAAATTTATTTTTTTCCACGAAATAAAAGTAGAGTGTGAAAATGGGTTCCTCCATTTTAGCCGACATATTCATATCTAATATAAAATACTGTGAAAATAGGTTTACCTGATTTGTTAACAAGTTTTTTTACTTTGATAGAGATAAATGTATAGGTATATTTTCTCCAATGTTGTGGAGGGATATTCAAACTACACCACTGTTTCCGGCATGATCTAAGGAACATTTATACCTATTTTATCAAGATCGCTCAAACGGTTTGGATGTCTATGTGTGACGTACATAAATACACCTTACATTTAATTATATATATATATTAGATGTATTTTCAAAATGCAGAAATAAAATGTAATCATGTAATATAGACAGTAACCTATGGCTAAGAGCTTGATAACAATAATAAAAAAAAAAACATTTTAATTAGGCTATTAATTTATTAATATTTTTTTTTTTTACAAAAGTCAATATCAACAACGAAACACCAAAAATTACATTTTAGAATTTTGTTTGAAAAAATACACATATAGTAACTTACATAGTTTCCTTTTTTTTGTATGTCTCCCTATTCACACCTTCCTTTTTTTTGTATGTCTCCCTATTCACACCTTCCTTTTTTTTGTATGTCTCCCTATTCACACCTTCCTTTTTTTTGTATGTCTCCCTATTCACACCTTCCTTTTTTTTTGTATGTCTCCCTATTCACACCTTCCTTTTTTTTGTATGTCTCCCTATTCACACCTTCCTTTTTTTTTGTATGTCTCCCTATTCACACCTTCCTTTTTTTTGTATGTCTCCCTATTCACACCTTCCTTTTTTTTGTATGTCTCCCTATTCACACCTTCCTTTTTTTTGTATGTCTCCCTATTCACACCTTCCTTTTTTTTGTATGTCTCCCTATTCACACCTTCCTTTTTTTTGTATGTCTCCCTATTCACACCTTCCTTTTTTTTGTATGTCTCCCTATTCACACCTTCCTTTTTTTTGTATGTCTCCCTATTCACACCTTCCTTTTTTTTGTATGTCTCCCTATTCACACCTTCCTTTTTTTTGTATGTCTCCCTATTCACACCTTCCTTTTTTTTGTATGTCTCCCTATTCACACCTTCCTTTTTTTTGTATGTCTCCCTATTCACACCTTCCTTTTTTTTGTATGTCTCCCTATTCACACCTTCCTTTTTTTTGTATGTCTCCCTATTCACACCTTCCTTTTTTTTGTATGTCTCCCTATTCACACCTTCCTTTTTTTTGTATGTCTCCCTATTCACACCTTCCTTTTTTTTTTCCCACTCAAGTAAAAAATAAAATAAAACATTAAGAAAATGTATGGACTTAAGAATATTCAAATGATAGGACTTAGATCTAGACTAGTAGATTCGAAGACGATGCGGAAAATGTTTCTGAACATAAGCCAGCCCAGTTAAGATAAAAATATTTTCTCGTTCTCGAGCCAAATTAAAATTTCTTTCTTTTTTTCTTATTTTGAAAAATAATAACGGTCAAACTAGAGTTTTCCCAAAGTAGTCAACCAATTCTTGTCCCAGCAATATACATCAACTTTTAAATTTCAAGGAAAATCGTTAGAGCCGTTTTCAAGAATCGACTCCACCCACCCAGGCTTAAGGTTTTTGAAGTTTCCATGATAAGTTACGAATTAAATAGAGGTATTGTTAAGAAAAAAACAAACAACATTACACATCCAACACACATACAACTGTGTTTATGACATCCTTCTTCCACATGTCGATAGTGTTCCTTACTGCTTTGCAATGTAGTCACAAGTCCTAATAAATACTGTTTTAGTTCTAGTCACACATTCCATCGTGTTTATCTACCGTCCCAGAGGAGCTGTAATTCACATTCATTCTCTGAGCATATATTTTATTTTCAAAATAAGAATACACCCATATCACCGTTACACACACACACACAAGTCACGCTTGACGTGTTTCAGAACTTAAAATTTGCGAAGTAGAAAAAAAAAAGGTACATCCATGTCAAGAAGCTTGTCGGCGTTGTGGGTCAACTCTCAGTCATCCATGTCAAAAGTATCTTTAGACATTTCGATTGAACTTTCCAATTTCATTTTATTTGTAATTAATTACATAAATTATGCAAATTGCTCGTTTTGAAGACGAGGTTCGTTTATGTACGAAATTGTTAAAAGACGAACAGCTGTTTCTGTAGGTGCTTCTTTTGTTTTTTTATACTTTAGTTTGTTGTATATCCGGCTGCATTTGTTGAAGGCCTTTTTCCGAAAGCACACACAACAAACAATAAAGAATACAATTGCAAGGAGAGATATTATAATAGCAGCGATTGCACCAGAGGAGAATGTTGATCCTTCACTTTCGGTCGCTTTCTGTGGTGAACAACCTGTGACATTGCTCTGTAAAATCCTCCTGCAGTTTTGGCACAGGACAAGTAGAGACGTTGACTCCAAGCATGTCTTGTTCATAAAAGCTTCAGGAAGGCAAGCTCTGGAGTCTATTGGAATGTTTTCACACCTGGTTGAATTTGGTGCCTGCAGGCTGGAGAAAAGCTGTGGCGGTGTGGTTGGTTCTTTACCACTTGTGGATAAGTTGGGAGACGTGGGAGCTGTGGTGATATTTGATGTTGGGTGTGAAAGCTCACAGCAGTCACCAGACACTACACAATCATTCAGTTTACATGGGCGGCACTCGTACTTATAAGTGGGCCTATCATGTTTTAAAACGTAAAAGCCTCTTTCACATTTCTTCAAGACAGTATCACGTTCAGGAGTGCACGGCTCCAACTCAAGGACGTGATCTATTGAAACATGATAAGGAGTGCACACATAACAAGATTGGTATCTGTGCCTTATCTCGTTCATAAAGGTCTCAGGGCGACACTTCTGACAGACTGGGGTCTGCTGTTTTGAGTTTTTAAACTCACCCGGACCGCAGAACAGATCATCGTCTTCAACGTCTCCAGTTAAGGGAACACCCTGACAAGGAGCCAAAATCATGGCCAATATAAATGTTCTTGTAAACATTTTATACTGAAATAAATTTTAAAGCGTTGAATAAGAAATAATATAGCTCTAGTGAAGTAGTTCTATAATATTGTGTATACTTCTGTTTAACAACTAAACAATATAATTTTATTTTCCTTTAAATTTACCTTATACAGCGAGTACGTCTAAGAATGATCATCTAGAAATATTAAACCATTTTTTTTTTTAAATTAAATTAGTTTTTTAAAAAATTAACGCAAGCCTCCCCCTTTTTCTTTCCTGTAAACGCAATAGCTAATAATGTGAAGAGGTCAAATGGATGTGCTGGTAGCTGGACATTGAAGAAATTTCATCATCGAACGTTTTCAGTGTTCCATTATGTTTACATGTATTATGTGCGAAATTGTAAGAAGAGAGCGGACACCAAAGATCCTTGCACGAACAAATCAGCTCTCAGAGCTGTCACATAGAAGTGAACGGTCTTCATATTACTTTTTTTAACATTCCTGGAGAACACTTGTATCAACAGGGGAGAGTCTCTTTGTCAAGCTATATGTAGCTGGTGGAGTTTATAACGACACATTATGATTAACCATGATTCCAGCCAAAGTTCACATAAACGTAGTGGCGTAGTTATGGTGGTGAGATGGGAGGGGGGAATTGAAAATCCCCCAGGCCTCCACTTGAGCAGCCCCCCCCCCCCCCGAAATGTTAATTATTATGTTATAATGTTAAATATTAATTATTACGCCATTATCTCATGTCAAAACGAAGGGCCCCTAGAGAGTTCAAGCCCCCGGGCCCGTAAAATGATGACTAATTCCTAGCTATGCCACTGGACAAATGGGAAAAAATTACTATTAAAATAAAGATTAACATTTTTACATGGCTTTTCAATATCCATATTCTTTTTTTTAAAAAATGTAATTTCTACCTTTTTGTAAAAATGAGAATGGCCCAAAGTACTATGACACTGTTATTAGGTCTACTATACAACAATCCCTATGATCCAACTTAATTGTCTAAATTACTCTAAATCACGGTTAGACCACAGTTTACTTTATTGGCTTAACATTTCTTAATAGTTAATAATAATGTCAACTAATTATCAAATTATATTAACACATACATCCAATAAGAACTTACGAATTAAGAAATGTCCAGTTAGTAATGATGCGCCAGTCACTACAAATTGCAAACGTGTTACCACAATTGATCTCGGTGCTCTTAGTGTGGTGTCGGTCGGCACTAATGTTTTATCCGCCGTGAATCAACCTTCATATCCAGGGGGATACATACCGACGACGCGTGGCCGTACATTCAACGAAGTCGTAACTCCGCCTTCCGCCATGTTGTAACAGCCAATGAAAATTTCCCATATTCTGTCAGAACCTAAGTTGTATGGTGAGGAGCAGTTGAGTCTGTGCCCGGCAAACATACGTGACCAATCACGATGTGGGCTTTGAAGGGTGGTTGAGTATGCAATAGTCGTAGTCCCCTGTTATTAAATGTTTTCCTAATTTTACAGAGCACACTTAAGGAAAGAAGCCAGGGAAGAGGAAAAGGCTAGGTTTGAGAATAAAAAAAACAACAGGAGCATGAGTAGATGATGGGAGCATGAGTAGATGATGAGAGCATGAGTAGATGATGGGAGCATGAGTAGATGATGGGAGCATGAGTAGATGATGAGAGCATGAGTAGATGATGGGAGCATGAGTAGATGATGGGAGCATGAGTAGATAATGGGAGCATGAGTAGATGATGGGAGCATGAGTAGATGATGAGAGCATGAGTAGATGATGGGAGCATGAGTAGATGATGGGAGCATGAGTAGATGATGGGAGCATGAGTAGATGATGGGAGCATGAGTAGATGATGGGAGCATGAGTAGATGGTGGGAGCATGAGTAGATGATGGGAGCATGAGTAGATGATGGGAGCATGAGTAGATGATGGGAGCATGAGTAGATGATGGGAGCATGAGTAGATGATGAGAGCATGAGTAGATGATGGGAGCATGAGTAGATGATGGGAGCATGAGTAGATGATGGGAGCATGAGTAGATGATGGGAGCATGAGTAGATGATGGGAGCATGAGTAGATGATGGGAGCATGAGTAGATGATGGGAGCATGAGTAGATGGTGGGAGCATGAGTAGATGATGGGAGCATGAGTAGATGGTGGGAGCATGAGTAGATGATGGGAGCATGAGTAGATGGTGGGAGCATGAGTAGATGATGGGAGCATGAGTAGATGATGGGAGCATGAGTAGATGATGGGAGCATGAGTAGATGATGGGAGCATGAGTAGATGATGGGAGCATGAGTAGATGGTGGGAGCATGAGTAGATGGTGGGAGCATGAGTAGATGATGGGAGCATGAGTAGATGATGGGAGCATGAGTAGATGATGGGAGCATGAGTAGATAATGGGAGCATGAGTAGATGATGGGAGCATGAGTAGATGATGGGAGCATGAGTAGATGATGAGGATAGAGGCGAAGCTGGAGAATTCCGTGAGATATGAACGAGAGGGAAGAGCAAGGCGTGAGGAGCACGAGAGGTGGAAGAGGAGAGGCCAGAGAAGTGCTCAGAAGATAGACCTGCTTTAGAGGAGATGGGCTTGTTGGGATACAGACAATAGACGAATGAGGGGGTCGATGGATGTTGGTTATGTGAAGTTTGATAACTTTGCAGACGGGTGTAAGGTAGAGATAGTTTGGTTGTTACCCCTTCGTGAAAAGGGGTTGGGGGTCACGTGATGGTTATTTCCGTATTTTGGTGGTAGGCCATTTTACGTGTCTGGTGAGTTTTATAAATGTCATCTATAATAGGCTCAATGTACCACGTGTACGCGATAACCCCATTCTACCTAAATCTAGATCTATATCATTTACATCAAACCAGCAAAACGTAGATAAGGAACTTGGTCAATCCTGTAATCACTATGATTTTACTTAAGACTTGTCTCGCTTCAGCGCAATATCCAGCTAGCCCCGCTATTCACTAGAATTTCTGAAATTACTGGAAAAACATTTAGATAACCCTCCAGTTGTCATCTAGCGCCCCCCTCCCTTTCAGACTTGGGGTCTAAGCCACGTGTTTATACTAATAATTACTAACTCGGAACTTCTCAATTTCATGTTCTTATGTGTGGCCGAACGGTTAAAAGCTTGGCTTCCGAACCTGGGGTACTAGGTTCGAATCTCGATGAAGACTGTGATTTTGAGTTGGGAAAAGAAAAGGCGGTTGTTCGTTGTGCTGGCCATAACCCTGCTCGTTGACCGTTGACCAAAGAAACAGATGACCTTAACATCATCTGCCCGATATATCCCAATGACTGAAAGGGGTACTGTGACAACATTGCAATGTTCTGCTGTTTATCTAACACACACAAAATTAGTAAGTAATTCAGTTTAGATATTCATTTATAGGGAGGGTGGCAATCAAAACCCCCTTTGTCTACGTTCCTTGAATTAGGTAGCTGTTGTTCTGCTTTATTTTTTTTAGTGCGGAGGGGAGGAGGGAAGATGAACCTGAACACCCCCCCCCCCCATCCCATATCTACGATCTTGGAACTTTATGACTGTAGTTAGTCTTAGTTTTTCTCAAGGTGTTGCTTGAATTCTATGAAGCAATGCATAAGCAATGCAATCTATTGACCTTTAGTGACATGAACAAAACTTGAAAGCAGTACGCGTTGCACCTCACTGACTAAGCTGTTTGTTTAGAACATGTTTTAAATCATGGAATTCAATAGCTGCACTTAAAACCGTCCTTCGAATGCTTTGAAAAACTTATGGTTTTTAGGTTATGAATTTTATTGTTTGTTTCAAGATAATCGAGACAGGTGTGAGACAGGGGTGCATCTTATCTCCCTTCCTTTTCCTCCTAGCCATCGACTACATAATGAGGAGAGCAATGAACCAGACTGCCTTTGGTATTCCATGGCATGAACAGCTCCGATTGACGGACTTGGACTTTGCTGATGATGTTGCACTACTCGGGGCTACAAATAAATGCATTCAAGAAATGACGGAGAGCCTAGACAGAGAGGCACCCAAAATTGGCCTCTGCATAAACTTGGATAAGACTAAAATTATGCGAGTGGGATATAAGGCAAAGGGTGTCCCCGTCAGACTTGGCGATTGAAAGCTTGAAGAGCTGGACAAGTTCACGTACCTTGACAGCATCATAACAAATGATGGAGATGCTTACCATGATGTAGAGTGCCGAATAGGAAAGGCAGGGAGCATTTTCCAAAGGCTGCAGCCTATTTGGACTAGCCAAGTCATTGGACTCGAGACAAAAATACACCTTCTCAACACAATCGTCATCCCAACTGCTACATATGCACGTGAGACGTGGAAGTCATCTGTCAAAATTGAGAAAAGACTAAATGTGGCTCAACAGAGATGGCTGAGACAGATTTTGGGAGTCAGTTACACAGATCGGGTCTCAAACAAGGAAATCCTATGCCGAACTGGGAGTCGAACACTTGGTGAGGTTGTGACTGAGCGTCGCATGAGGTTTGCGGGACATGTTCTACGTCAAAATGAATTACGCACACCAAGAGTTGCGATAACATGGAAGCCAAAACAAGGAAAGCGCAAACAGGAACGCCCTCGTATTACTTGGCGACACACCTTCATGGAGGACCTCAAAACAGTGGACACCAGGTGGGAGGAGGCTTCAGACATTGCCAGTGTGACGAGATGTTTAATTAGTCAATAGTTGGCTAGTTTATTTAAGTCTAGGGGAGATTTATTAATTTTATCCCGCTCACATATAAGATTTTGTACAGGCACACCGCAACTAACAGTAAGAACAGACCAATATTATAAGTTTATAAATGAAAATAATTTAATAAATGAAAGTTTACAAAAGATAAATGATCAAATAAATTTATAATTAAGAAATGAAATGAAGGTGCTAATATTTAATAGGACTGCTCATCATGGGTTGGTGAGTGGTTGGAGGAGAAGAAGAGTGTTCCTATGCCTTGAGTACTTATACTCTTTGCTGCTAGCCCGTGGGTTGTGGGTCGTCTTCTGGCGGTCGAAGGACTAGCACTCAGAAGGATGATTCATCCGGCTCTGTCTTAGGACGTCGGCTCGGGATAGTCTCTATGCTGTAGGCAAGCTGGCTCTAGGGTGAGGCCGCTGCCTGTTTAGCAGTAGAGAGGGTTGGTGCTGCAGACTACGTTGTAGTGGGGTGATCTCTCAGCTGTGATCTCTAGCTCGTAGAGAGCCGTGCTAACTCAACACCAGTTTGTCTTCTGCAGCGAAGGTTGCTCTAATCTGTCGGCATTAGGCAATAGCTATAGGGCAGTGGACAGTTTGGGCCGGGTACTGGGCAGATGATACTGGGGAGTATAAGGCACTGTGGACACTGGTCAATATGTTAAGGCGGTCAATATGTTAAGGCCAAGGACAGTAGGCAATGCCTTCTTGCTAACAGGTATATAATTGGGGGGGGGGGGTGTATCTGGTGTGGTCTGCCCCGGTTACAGCTTTGGGTGGAGATCTGGTGGTTGTAGCAATCGTGCGTAGCAATCAGGGGTAGCAACCAGGGGTAGCAACCAGGCTGGGGATAAGACAGACAATTAGGAACCTTCTAAAGGCATTGAGCAGGGATTCCCATATGCCTTGCAATCAATCAGATGTAGGCATTGGTATCAATCCCAATAAGGCATTTAAGACAATTAAGTATAAAACCTTAAAGCATGCGTATAACTCAATAACAAAAGATACGAGTAAGATAACCACAATAAATGTGTCATCATACAATGTAGGATGATACTAGTCAAGATTCATCCATTAAATTTGATTACGACGATAAGCAATCAGTTATAGTACAATGGGTAATGAGCATATTATATACTAAAGGATAAGATGAAAATAAAATACTAGGGATCGAGATACAGTATAAGGGTTTGATATAATTAATTAAAATTAAACTCATCCAAGGAATTATAAGTTCACAAGTGTGTGAGACATAATAATATGTATGAGGGATATAATAGAAAAGTGAAATAATTAATTCCACATGGGCTCTGTAAGTTTAGAGCACTGTGATCTAAGCTCATAGACAGTACTTAGATTCACGAAAGGTTATTGTTTACATCAATCACTAAGATACAGGAATGTATGAAACATAACTCATGAAATATAATAACTATGGCTTCAAACGTGGACAACCATAGTGGCATTAATAATACTATATGAAGATATAACATCGACATAAAATAGCACAATGTACATACATCATAAAGTCATAATGTAATGACGGGGAACGTGGTTGTGTACTAATGTGTACTCACACATTCCTATAAGATAAAATAAGTATAGTAAAATGTTTACACTTACCCGTTTGTCCCTAATGAAACCTCACAACTAAACTTCCTAATAGAGGAGACTATATGAGTCCTAGCGGGCCTAACTTGGAATGCTTGGGTCTCTCTCTATATATAGTTGGGGCATTTCGTTTAACGGGTGGGGAAGAAAGCTATGTGATTTTCTCACAGGTATCGATGTACCGGAGATGTCAGGCGTCATGTCCGATTTATGGCCCGTACCGTGAGAGTAGGGACTAAGGCGAATATGCATTTGTCCAGTCCGAGTGCAACGCTATTCTTAGAGCGGTGCGTATCCTGCGGGGGGGGGGGGGGGGTAGAAAGGGGGAATGGGCGTGAAAAGTTATTAAGGATGCCGCGACCATTGTGTGCTGGTCAGCTGTCCAGCGGTCAAAAATTAAAAGTTAGCCCTAGAGAAGCCAGTTAATGTTTTACGACGAGATTCGTCCCGTGAGAAACAGTACGAGGGGAGATAAATCCTACAAGAATTCAGTTATGGGTGGACAGGAAAATAATGATTAAATTAAAATTTAAAGTTTCTCACGGTTGGCTGGGAACAACTCAAATGAATTTTTGTATGCAAGTTTCGTATCGTCACAGCCAGTGACAGATCTTTATGGAGACAGCTTGCCGCCCAATGCGCCGAACGGCGCGGGAGGACCTAAGTCTAAGTAAGTAAGCTATGGCAAAACTATATTTATGGTAAAAGGGAGTTGGTAATGGAGAAGTAAGACTTTTTCATGTCCTTTTCTTCATGAGTTTAGAACAAGTTTGGCAACTTAAACTGATATTGATAATCTGAAAAGCATTGCACTGCATTAGGACAGTTTGCAAATGAAATGAAACTATTTTTATTTCTAATTTGGACAAAAATATTGAAAGGATAATATGGTAGGCCTCCTTAGCGTTACAAAAATTATAAAAGGGGTACACAAATTTTAGAACTTAGGGAAACACCTCTGTAGAACATACTTAGATATAGTATCATTAGCAATGATATATTATATGTGGGAGGGGGGGACGTTGGCTGAGCAATAAAAAGAGGAGGAAACATGCTTGAAAGGGAAAGTGTGTGAGAAGGGAAAGGGTTGTATGTGCTCATCTCCAATCTATGTCTATGGCATGCGTGCCAGTTTAGTGAATTCTTTGGTTGTAGCCAATTCAGTGTTTAAAGAATTCTCGCTCAATTGAATGCCATTTTTATGGATTAGCTCCTGTACGAAACAACAACGTGCTCAGTTATAGAGTTATGGTGGGGCCCCTTTTGTTGTTAACTAGCATCGTTAAGTAGAAAGAGACATGTCCAGTCTCATGTGTTCAGTAGAGACATGTCCAGTCTCATGTGTTCAGTAGAGATATGTCCAGTCTCATGTGTTCAGTAGAAAGAGACAGTATATTAGGGTCCACCTTTGGAGTAGGATTTTTAAAGTTTCATTGGTTAAACTAGGGCATTACAACAAATAATTTGTAAATTCCATATTAATAAAGATTTTATGAGATGTACATTGGCAGTGTACTATAGCACGAACTAGCCCAGTGAGGAAAATAATATAACATTTTTTAGTTCAATTCTTAAGTTAAAGCACACAAGTCGCAACATCAAAAACGAAAAGTTTAGCATTTTTATTATAAATAGTGTATGCTTTAGTTTTCTATTTATTATAAAATTACAACAATATATTAAAAAAACAACAACATACGTAGAACAGTATCTGAAACTACTACTAACAGGCAATATTTTCTATATTTATAAGTAATAATTGTGAATTACTCAAAGATCACGTCTATAAAACTATTTTTATATAAGAAAACTGATCAATTCAGCTAATAGGAATGTTATCAATGCATATGGAAAAATAACATTTTTATTTGCAGAGTTTTGTCAATGGTTAATGGATTAAAAGAAAAAGAAAATAAATTGTTCAACAGCAACAATTATTTACAGACAAAAAAAAAACTTTTGTGATTTAAAAAAATTATTAATTACGTTTGCATACATTTTTTTGCTTGTGAAAAAGCCGCCCACTACATTGAAGCACATAATAAACAAACATATTACGTCAATATCAAATGTTTAATGTCTCACTGAATCTAATGTTAGAGAAGTACATGTCAACAAAAAAGAAAGTCATCAGAGAAAAAAAAAAAGGCAATGCTAAAACATGAAAGACAGATGTAGGTATGTATTCACACGCTAGAATAGATCCACTTGGTCACTCACAAGAAACGTATCTAAATAACAAAATGCTGGGTAAATGTTTATACATTTTAGATCGATGCTACAGAAGGATCCTATGTATCACATTTAAAAACCGCATCACAAACGATGATTAGAGACAGTGTAAAAACATCGATTGGACCCCACGATGACTTAACTATTGTGAAACATAACAAAAAAACGCGAACGCAAACTAAAACTTTCTGACCACTTACAGAATTCCCATTAAAAGGATAAGTACCTGCCCTCCGTGGAGAAGATTGCCAGCCCTACAAATTAACCTGTTCCTTATAGGGCAGGAGGGAGCCACCAAGTGGAGACTAACAACTGCCGTATTCCAAAATTTGGCATCAGCTATACTGAAATCCTACCCATCAGAGCCAATTTCTGTTATACCGATGGGTCGGTATTGAGGGATCCCGATAGATCTGTGTATGGGACCCTTTTAGTCTACCCAGACCGGCTCTCTGGGCCATCCGGCTTCGCTGCATGCTCCATGAACGCCGAACTTACAGGGATAACTCGGGCATTCGAGGCTATTAGACCCAAAACGAAACCAGTGCGACTACTGTTGTGCCAATGCCGTCACCGTGGAGAGAGCGTCGAAACAGTGTCGCATATCTTGTACGAGTGTCCCCAGCTCCAAGAGCTAAGGGGGGACGTGTCTGAGCAGTCACTCGACATGTATGGTAGCTACGAGGTTTTACGTTGAAGGGCCCAGTTTCTTGCCAGAGCACTACGGGAGGATTAGTCCTTCCCGATCTAATTTTTCAATAGAAGTTCATCTCAAGCCATATTATAAGGTCTTCTAGGTTCGCAAAGACCTTCCTTCAAGGAACAGTACAAGGAAAAAGAAGAGGCAGAGAAAGCGATGGGAAGATAACATAAAAGAATGGACGGGCCTGCAATTGAAAAAGAAAGACGGTCGACAAATCTTGTGTGGTGCCCCAAAGGTCCAACAGACTAAGCGCTAGGTGAAGTATGAAAGTGAATGCTACAAAAGGATAAAAGATTACATACAGATCGTAAGACATGAAAGGGAACCTAACCCTATCAACTCTTTTTAAGACTTTTGGCATTAATACAAGGTGAATAGCTAGATAGATATATAAACACAATTAGGATTTAACAATTTAGAGATCTTTTCCTCCATCACACGATACACATTTGATAGTAACATCTGGAACACTAATGCATATAATTAAAGTCATATAAAACAAAAACCGATAATTAAAGTTTGAAATTAAATTATGACTTTTATATAGCGCTACTACTGTGTTTATAGCATTCTCAGAGCGCTATGGTCCAATCTCATTTGTGGACCTGTGAGGGAGAAGGTTTTTCCTTGCTTAAGTAGGGTGTCGAACCTCAAGCCCCTTTCATGGGTGGGCTAGCCAAGCCAAGTTCAAGCGTACTTAGCCTCTCGACCATATTTTTGGGATCTCAGGAAACCGATACAACAATTGGAAATCATTGAGTTTTTAAATAAAATGGTGAAATGGAATGCTCAGATATAGATTTTTAAAGTTTCTGAAAATCTATTAATTTATCTACTGTTATATATGCGTATGATACAAGTTTCCCTATATCGTATCTACATTAACTTTACTCGCCATTTTAAACCTTTTCTTTTTTCAACAATTATCAAACGGAAACATAATAAATTTCGTTTGTTTGGTTCATATGAATAGACAGTGGGCAGAAACAGGTTCAGCAGTTGGAAACAACAGGCATAGCGCCATTAAAAGATGAACATAACATAATACATAATGATAATGAAACTAAAGCAAACATCCTAAACAAATACTTTGCATCAGCATTCTCAGCCCCAGGAGACAAAGACATATTTCTTAATTTGAACCAAGTAGACAACATAGAAGATTTTGTAGTAAAAGAAAATGGAATTAAAAAACTATTAGCCAACACCAAACCAAATAAAGCGTCTGGACCTGATGGTATTCCAGCTAGATTACTCAAAGAACTAAGCAATGAGCTAGCCCCAGTGTTCAAAATACTCTTTCAGGCATCGCTTAACCAGGGCAGAGTACCGAAGGACTGGAAAGAAGCTAATGTCACCCCCCTATTTAAAAAAGGAGAAAAATCTGATCCAGGAAACTACAGACCAGTATCACTTACCAGCATCACATGTAAAATACTAGAACACATAATATGTAGCAATATCATAAACCACTTAGACAAACATAATGTCCTCACCCCATACCAACATGGCTTTAGGAAATATAGATCATGTGAAACACAACTAATAGGACTAATTGATGATTTTTCAAAAGGTTTAGATAATAGTGAACAAATAGATGCTATCTTACTAGATTTTTCCAAGGCTTGTGACAAAGTTCACCACCATAGTTTGCTTAAAAAATTAAAATATTTCGGCATTAACGGTCCACTGCATCTGTGGATTAAAGATTTTCTGATAGGGAGAGAACAAACTGTAATAATAAATGGCTCTAAATCAACACCAATAACAGTAAACTCAGGTGTACCTCAAGGAACAGTCTTGGGTCCACTACTATTTTTAATTTACATAAATGATTTACCAAATTGCATTAGTTCAGGAACAAAAGTCAGATTATTTGCAGACGATTGCATAATATATTGAACAATAAAACCAAAACAAGACACAGATATTTTACAAAGAGAATTAGATGAATTACAGAAATGGGAATCAAATTGGAGCATGTCTTTCCACCCAGAAAAATGTCAGTTGTTAAGAGTAACTAAAAAACTAAAACAAATTAATTCCACTTATCTTATTCATGGCAAACCAGTAACACAGACTAAAAACTCAAAATACCTAGGTGTTATAATAAATGAAAAACTGTCATGGAATCCACATATTGATGAAACTATAAAAAAATCCAACAAAGCATTAGGGTTTATTAAAAGAAATTTCTATAAATCAAATAAGAACATAAAACTAAAATGTTATTTAACCTTGGTTAGGCCAATAATAGAATATGCATCCACCGTGTGGGACCCCTCAACTCAAGAAAACATTAAGAAACTGGAACAAACACAATATAGAGCAGTGAGATTCATAACAAACGAATATTCACATTTGACTAGGGTAACACCATTAGTAAAATCACTAAATTTAGAAAGCCTTCAGGACAGAAGACTCAAAAGTAAAGTAGCAATTATACATAAAACACTGAACTATAATCTTCAAATACAAAAACAAAATTTAATAAAATACTCTGAAAGACACAAAAATAAAGGCACATTCCTCGTCCCATATGCTAGGACAAATTTGTACAAATACTCCTTCTTCCCTAGTGCTATTAGAGCATGGAATGGGTTGCCTGAGCTAGCCAGAAAAACCAGTGACTTGGCAGAATTTAAGTCATTGGTTAATATGCATGACTAAATGCATGACGCGTAGGACGTAATCATCTCCTTTTTTTGAAGTAACGTCTGTATTGTATAAGATAAGATAAGATATTTTGTTTTGCTTGAAGTCTTTAACAGTAACGATCTCATGTGGAGATTATTTGTATTCAATTGATACATTTGTTTTATTACTCTACCTCCTGTGCATCAGTTGGCAATGTAACATTTGTTTTTAAAGAATGATCAAGTAAATTGCTTGTAACAGTCTGTCCTCCATAAGATACATTATCTTTCTCATCGGTTGCCTCGTCTTTCTTTCTGCGCCAGTTTTTATTATAAACATAGTAGAAAACAACGACCACGCCAAGTAAAATGGCGACAGCTATACAAATCGCAACAATTATCCCAGGGTGTAAAGTCGAATCATAAGAGCTGACGTCAGTAGCAGAACAGAGAATCACTTTTGTTTGAGTTATCTCTGAGCACTGTCGGCACGGAAGAATGACTGTGTTTGAACCCTTGTACTCCAAACATGATATATTCTCATACTCAATACCAAGGCACCCTGTAGCCTCAATAATAATGTCATCACATTTGGTTTGCTCAGAGGTGGGACCTGGAGATTTCGGCAATGTCGACGCCGCGTCGTCGTATGAGGCAGACGTGGTCGATGCTGGGGTGACTGTGACCTTGCTGCAGCAGTCGAGCATTTCTGGGCAGTCACTCAGGCTACACCGTTGGCACTCATTGTTATAAACATAAAAACCTTCCGCGCACTTTTTGATAACAGCATTCTTTTCCGGTGTACACGCTTCCTGTTCGATCATGCGATCTGTGTCCAGGTGATAAACTGTGCAAATCTTGCATGTGGTATACACATGGTTCTCTTCGTCCATATATCTCTCTGGCGGACAGTCCTGGCAGGCTGAAGGGTTGGCAGTTGTATTCCTAAACTGTCCAAAGCCACAGTAGGTGTTGGTATCAGCATGTGTGATTGGCGTAGCTACACAGAAAACTGGCAACAAGACCAGTAACATCATTTTTATCTTTAACACTTTAAGGAAAGAAAGAAAGAAGAAAAATACAAATGAATCATAAGACTAAGATTCTACTAAAGAAGTATTTAAATTCTAGCCCTTACATCTTTTTTCTGTATTATTCATTGAAGATATATTGTTACGAAACGTTGATTAAGTGTTAGGGGCCAGGCCGCCAGGGTAATGAACCAAGGCTTAAAAACAGCTTAGGTCTCTAAGTAGGAGCTTCGTTGTGAATTTATTTAACGCCTGTTAGAAAAGTGTTACACTATTAAAAGTGTTGCGTAAGAACACCATGCTCCCTCCTGCCCCCAACCCCCGAGTCGGGCAGCATTTGCATCGCCCGGATCGCGACGATCCATGGTGGAGGCTAAAAAGGTCGGGACAATCTATCACTGCGCAATGTAGAACGGGGCACTGCCCCGTTGTTGCTTATTTTGCCCGGTTCCGGCCAAATTTTGATGCCCGTTGCCGACACGATGGAAAGTCGGTGGAAACAGTGAGCTGCGAGGTATTATGTCTGCACAGTCACTTGACCTATATGGGAGCTTAAAGGCACTACGCCCAACAGCAGAGTTTCTTGCCAGGGCTCTACGGGAGGACTGATCCTTCCAGCCTTGCCATCAATTGGAGTTCATCTCAGGTGTCCCCAACCACCAGCGCTTTTTATTTCTCAAATCGATAAGCCAGAGAAATAGGCTAGCTATTCTGTGACATTTGATAGAGGCATTTTAAACTTAAATGTATACATACTTCATGTAATAGTTCTTAACGTATCAACAGACTGGTGTTGTATATCTATCTATCTGTCTATCTGTCTGTCTGTCTGTCTGTCTGTATGTATGTATGTATGTATGTATGTGTGTGTATGTGTGTGTGTGTGTGTATCTGTGACTTAACTTTTTTTTTGTTCCATACAAAAGGAAACCCGCAAGTTATCTCAAAACACTATTTATAAGTAAAGGTAAAATGAAGTTGTGTTTATCTTACCACGTGACCGTGTCACCCAACCTAAATATTTTTTAAAAAACTTCGCTCCTTAACTAACTTTTAGCAGTTTTTAGTGGGAAGCATTCATTGTGTTTTATCACTGAATATTCACATGCACTGTCGTCCGGTAGTCTCGATGGTCCCTGACTCATATCCAGCCCGGTGCCTTCCGCCGTCGTCCTGCGTAAGTTTTGGACTAGGAAGTAGATCATCGTCAACTCTGAAGGAACATCCGAAACACGTCAAACATTTTACAATACGGACAGGTGAGTGTTCATGACATTGGAATACATTTTCGATAAATCATTTTGTAACAGTTGTGTGTGTGTGTGTGTGTGAGAACAGGGAGAAGTAATGGAGTTACAAAGATTCGTCCCGTAACACTTTTTTGGAAGTAGTTACAATTTAAGTATATAGGAAAAAAATGGAGTTAGACTTAGTAAATGCGATATCTTTAAATTTCTTTAATGTATAACAAATACAAATGATACCTTTAGAGATGTCCGTATATGGTTCGAGATGACCGCATCCCTTTTATGAACCATGTGAAAGGATTTTATCCCGTGGCCAGGATGAGGAATCGGCTCTTCACCAACCTCTCTTTCTGGAGTCCCCCAGCGACTAGATGATCATTTAATCACATTCGTCTGGTCGTAGTACATGGTCCCTTGAGCCAAGGAAACGAGTTCCTCCTCTCATGCGAGGCCGGAGGCCGAGCCCATGGGGCCCTCCATATGCCTATGATGTCCAACTGACCCCGTGGGGGAACCATCACCATCACGTATGGTCCCCGTTGGGGAACGAAGCAATGGGTTTCTCGGACTGGTTAGCAAGCCATTCTCACCTCCCCACCACGTGCAGGTACACTCGCTAGAGCATACAGTAGTAGCTCACTGGGAGCCATGTTTGCTCTCGTTCATATTCTTTCCGCTTCCCCGGGCGGACGTTCCACGGAGGTGCCACGATGAGGCGACGGGAGCTTGAATCCTCCGCAAATGACACCCAGCCTATTTCGTCCAGGGGAGGGGAGTGTATTGATCTGTATTGATCTATGGCACGTGCCGATTCCATAATGTTTTTGCCTTGTATTATTTAATAGACCTAATACCAACATTGTGGGCACGCTTCAAGAGAAAGGATGACAGCGTGATACGAGCTGGAGCCTTCCGGCCTTTTGGGTTAGGTAACTAAGGTTGAGCTCAAAATTTAGGTCTACGAAAGTATCTCTACCTGCGTGAAATCCATTCCTCAACAGACGAAACGCAGGTGTATACAAATGGTCGACTAAGCATGAAAATTTAAATAGTTCCTTTAGAAAACACAGCAACAGTTTAAAGGCACTTAACTAAATAGTTTATCACTAAATTAGTAACGGGAGCGTCACACACATATGGCTACGAAGAACTTTAGTCTATAAATACATTACCTTTCGTAGGTGTTAAAACGCTACTGCTTGCATAACTCTTAAGTTATGAAGTATTTCACACTAAA
This sequence comes from Biomphalaria pfeifferi, assembly GCA_030265305.1. Classification (NCBI taxonomy): domain Eukaryota; kingdom Metazoa; phylum Mollusca; class Gastropoda; family Planorbidae; genus Biomphalaria; species Biomphalaria pfeifferi. Next base: position 388,397 of record JASAOG010000062.1, on the reverse strand, counting down.
TTTAATAAGTACTTAACACTAAATCTTAAATTATGAAGTACTTAACACTAAATCTTAAGTTATGAAGTAGGCCTACTTCACATCTTTTCTAAATGCTTTTTTTTTTTGGACAGTATCTTATTTAGGCCTCTTTAGATAGTACGCAACTAGAGCAGCAGTTTACTTAACATGAAGTCCAAAATTATGACTACCACCAGATCTAAGCTAAGGTTATGTAGTGCTTACCACCAGATCTAAGCTAAGGTTATGAAATACTTACCACCAGATCTAAGGTTACGAAGAAGTACTTAACACTTTAGTTATTAAGTATTTACCACTGTCTAAAGTTATGAAACACCTACCACTAAATCTAAAATCATGACGTACCTACTTGGCACAAAATTTGAAGCTTTGAAGTACTTACCACTATAAATCATCCTTTGAATAAGTTTCGCTGCCGTTGTTCCGTGAATATTTTATTCAACTCTAACGAATGGAGCACAAAATGGATCTATTCACTATTTGTCCATTGCGTTTTTACTTTTATTTACTTATTGATCTAGATAATAGATCTAGTAAGTAGCAGGTCAAGAAATAATAATTATGTCAAACTTTGTCCTTGACGGTTATAATAAAAAAAAAAAAACGTAATATTATTCAAAAAACGCTAATAGCGTGAAAATGTTAAGTACACAGAAATCGCAGCCCGTACTTCCTGACATAGATCTACACCTCGGTCTTCCTCCTATCGTAATGGCTTTTGCAAATGTCAATGTTAAGTATGGCGTGTGGGTAAACACTTCCAGTGGCTCTCTCTCTCGGTCTCTCTCCCTCTCTCTCGCGCGCGAGACGTAAACTTAAGTAGGTCTAAGTTTGTTTGTTTGTTTTCGATTGACGGGCTCTGCCTCAAACAGAGCTGAGAACATTGAAGTGTTTTTCCACTTTGTAATTGTAATGCGAAACAGAGAATGAATCCCAAACAGTTGCTAGGTCTAGCTACCAAACGCTAATGTTAGAAGAGAACAAGCAGGAGGGCAAACATTTTCAGGGTACGCGGTGGAAGTAAGTAGCGGCAGCATGCCCTGCGCAGGGGGAGGGAAGGGATAACTAGGACTCAAGAGAGACCTCCGTGACCACCAAATGAATGTGTCCCATCAATTTTGTTTTGATTAAATACATCTTATATGTACGTATTTTGGCATTTGGGGGAAAAAGGGGAGGGGTACAAAGAGACCCAGACGTAAGCATTTTGTCTGGGGCCCAAATATTCCTGGCGACAGCAGAATAATATCTTCGTGACATGCTTTTTCAAAATGAGCTTTTATTCGCTGAAGCTTGACAATAAACATATGAACAGTACTAAGAATAAAAGAACACAAAAAAAAAACGCATTATAATAGGATAAAAGTACTCCGTTTAGACCCTGCGATCTATGAAGGCAGTTTTGACGATTAACAAGAGTAAAATGTATCCAGCACAACGACCAACCGTCTTTGCTTGCTCATCGTATGCCAGGTACCAATTTGAGATGATTGGACTCGCGAGCAGTTTCGTCACTAGGGGTGCCCGGGGGGGGGGGGGGTGCAGTCCGCACCGGGAGACACCAATTAAAAAAAAAGAATATTGTCAAAAACTAGTAATTAAAAACCCGAATGGAAAAAATGAATTTCAGCAAAAAAAACGAGCAGATTCAAAAATAAATAAATCTCAAGATATATACCCAAATATGTCTGGGCATATCTACTGTACTAATCTAGATCTATGTATTTTATTTAAGGCTTTATTTTATATATTTTATTTTCTTTGGTAAAAAATGTCCAAAAAGTTACGTGATAACAAAGGGGGGGGGGGGGCGCAAATATTTTAGCATTTTTTAGGCGAAAGAGTCTTAATGACTAAATTTTAAGACAAATTAAATTATTAATTATGTGACATTATTTTATCGTCCAACTAGAACATTTCTATGTTACCAGCAAGATCGATTCAAAAGGTTCTTCAGCAAGACGCCTTTCTAAAGTTGAGGATGAGGACAACAAGCCCATTAAAAATTTCTCAAGCTGTGATGGCAATCACGAATCACCGCTAGGGAAGGGGGTCGACGTGCTCTCATGAGGGCGCAACGCCTTGGCCAATGGAGAAACGGTGAAGCAATTCAAATTATTTTACATGGGTAAAGTTGTCTGTTTATTGTAGTTACCAATCACATTTTTTAATAGAGTGAAATGGCATTATAAATGTTTAAAAAGTTAAAATATTGTAAGTTAAAGATCTCGTATATTTTAAAATGTCTTATCCATAAAAATCTTTTTATAGAAGACATTTCAAAACGTCTCTACTAACGTGATATTTTTTTATTGGTCAGAAAGCTCAAGTGTTTAACATTGTTATGTTGACGAAATTTGTGTGACAAAAACTAAAAAGTTCGCGGTACAATTTGGTAATAAACATGAATATAATTTTAAGGCATACGCGCGCTATATGCACCTTGATTCCTTGATACCTTGATATTAGATTCCTAAAATTATTTCTTTACCGGAACGTACCATCCGTTATAATATAATATTGACATGAGTTCTCCTTACTACGGCAAGAAAAATATGTTGAAGACGACACCAGCTAAGAAAGAAGGAAAACGCTTGGAGGAGTATAACGTTTTTCAACAGAACACCTTGCATGGATAGGAAAATCTTATGCCTCTCTAATATTATCTCCACAAAGAACTTTTTCGGTTATACAAAATCGTTTAAAATTATGTACATAGCACTATTTCTGAAAAAAAAAAGTTTAGTTGGCGGGGACGCCCAGAAACACTGCCTCGAATTTTAATTGACCTGTAAATTTCTTTCTAGTAAAAATTGTACATAAAAGACTTTAGGAAAATGAGTTTCGAAAGCTCAAAAATGCTGAAAAATGCTTGGTGCCGGGGCTTCGCCACAGACCTCGACAGGTGATCGCTCCCCGGGACCAATAGATGACTAAGGTAGCGGCAAACTTACATTTTCCTCTTTAGATGGTAGTAAAAGTTTGAATAACACAGCAAAAAGTTATACAGTTTCCGTCTAAAAGTCTAACATAGGAAACATGTTTAGGTGATTTTAATAAATTTATACTGCAAAACTAATGAAAGAATTTCATAAACAATGGAATTTTCAATTAGACTAAATGAAAAAAGGTAATAAGCTTACTGTATTAGTTTAACAAAATGAATTTTATTTGGAAAAGTGGATAAAATTGATGCGGGGGGGGGGGTGTCCTAAAAGTGTCTTATAGTAGAAGAAAAAAAAAGGAAGATTTCCCCTTTCAGGCCTTGCGACCCATGGGGGCAGATTATGTAAAGGTCATCTGTTTCTATGAGCAGGGAGTACTGTGGCAAGCAAAACGACCAACCGCCTTTACTTTTCCCCAACTAAGATCAGGTGCCGATTAAGAGTAGGGGTGGGGGCTTAGCGCCAAGAGGAAATATGAATAAACCCTAAACATCTAGATGTATATTCCAAGAGAAACTTTGTATAAATCCCAGGGTCCGAAGCCAAGCGCTTAACCCTCAGCCACCACAACCCCTGTCTTATAATGCTTAGATAAAAAAAAAGGTTTGACTTACCTACTTCAAAAGGTGTTCTATATATGTTGTTATCTCTCTCTAGAACAAATACATATACAGAACGGGGCATCCCTAATACACACTTCACTGTACAGTCCCAACAGTTAAAATTTAAAAAGAAATAAGAATCGCAAATGAAGTTATTTAGTGCAGAAGTCCATTCAGGTTCGAAATGATTACGAGCGTCATAAACCAAGCAATGAAAATACAGAGAAAAAAAAAAGAAGCTGTACCGTTACCGTGGTGTATGTCAAATACCAGGTAATGAAAAAGGCCAGGAAAAGGTTACATTGACCTTAGGTTCCCCAGTGTATTCAAATTGAATATATGCATGTATGTATGTGTGTGTGTGTATATATTTCGAAACCTAACTCACTATATAGTTTTGTATGTATCCATTTTTCCGTACTTAAAAGCTCTTGTTGCTCATTTTTTTTATCAAATATTAATTAAACATTTAGCCCCTCCCCCATTAAACCTTATCATTTATATATGACCCAGGCCAAAGTATGCATTGTATGTAAACAGTTAAAATGAGGGATAAAGTAGGTGGCGCCAGTGTGTAAAGTCATAGGTAGTTTCGCTAACAGGTCTGGTCCTGTTTGCAGTTTTTAACATTACACTCATGCAAAGTACGTTGCCTTACAAATAATGACATCATGGCAAGACAAAGTGCAGATGACTGGTTCACGAATAAGTAACATAGTATCATATTTAGGATCGCACTGGCTTGACAAGTTTTAAAAATAAAATAATGGTAAGGCTCAAGGTCTAGATAGTGGGTATGAAACAACTTTATTCCAATGAAAGAATTCAAGCGGGAAGGGGTGACAAGGGGGTGATAAATCTTTTTAATTAGTCCTCAAGTGATATAAAGCGAATTATACATTTTCATTGTAGTTATAAATCAATCAATCAATCAAGGCTAGCACTTGAACTAGCAGATACCATACTAATAAACTACCCAAACAGCCAAATTGTCTTACTGACCGATACCAAAACAGTCCTTCAAGGACAGAAAAACTCGGATACTTCCTACATAAAGTAACTCAGGACAGTCCTTGTAAACCTTAACGCCAACAGCAAGGAAAGATTAAAGAATGAACAAACAAATATATATATATATGTGAACCCCTTGGCTGGAAGACCGATTTCTAGACCATTAATAGATAAATGTGTTTCTAAATGTGGCTTACTTTTTACATCACGTACATGTACCAGGTTTGAATGATTTTACTTCCCATTGTTTTACGTAAGAAAATAATAATTTCAAAACAACTGCGTCTTGTTTAGGATAACTAGTAATACCGGTACTTAGTGTACCGAAACGTAGGGCTACATCGGCGGTATGTTACGTTTTGGCGCAGCCGTTTTGGCGCGAGATGTTTTGGCGAGAGCCGTTTAGGCGCAGGGAATGTTTTGGAGCGAGGTATTTTTATAATATAGTTTATTTCACTAAACTATTTTATTCAACCCAAACCCACCGAATTGCTTTTGATAAAGATTTTGATTATTTCATTCATGAATATTTAAGCCAGCTGCGTACCTGAGATCATGGTGATGACAAGCTTCCACAAGCCTCCATCTCTCCCCTATAGTATATACCATATCTGCCAAGCGTATTAGATTACACGCATATAATGTTATACATATTATAGAATCCTTAATATAGAAAGTAGGGAAGGTAAGATTTCTACCTGGGACCATGATATTAATGTACTGCCCCTATCCCACCCTAATTTAAACATGAGGTGTGCACAGGAACACACTTATCATTATTCTGTCCCTTTTTTTTTTAATGTGCTATAAATTAAAGAAATCATTTTCGTTTCCACTTAAAATTGCATCAATTTTTCTATCATTGTTTTCTTTTGATTTGGGCAATATTAAAGCCCACACTTGCGTTACAATGTGATTGAAAAATAATTAAAAAAAAATTTAAGACCATAATAATGGATACAAATATCTCTTAACATTCTTATTTAAATAAATAATACTAGGTATGTAAACAATCTGATCAAAACATTTCGCGCCAAAACGTCCTCTGCGCCGAAACAGCTGCGCCAAAACGACCATCGCGTTCAACTGGCTGCGCCAAAACGGCTGCGCCCAAACGTTCTGCTTCGCTACATCAGTACCTTTTTTGAATCTAGTTATGTTTGTTAAAATAACTTTCGTTTTAATAATTACTGCTTCTTTGATTCAAGGATCTTTGCGATATAAATAAGTAGATAAGTGATACAGATAAGTGTCACAGATAAGTAGATGAGCTGCACAGATAAATGACACAGTTTAAGTCACACAGATGAGTGACTTTGGTTATTACTTTGTTAATCAAAATGCTCGACTTTGAATGAGACAAAGGTGATGTTTAAAGTTTCACGGCCACGCTTGACATTTCAATACATAAGTACCATTATAACAAGCGAAGGACTGAGCTCGAATAGAATTGAAAACGTTTAGTTGCTTGATACGAGCAAGCAGACAAGAGACATTAAGTTAATACAGTCCAATTAAACTCTTTCAACTTAATTTAAACAGAATGTCCGAATGAGTTCACTCCCTGTTCGCTTTCATTTATTTGTTTGGGAAGACACAGCTCATGTTAGGATAAATGCAAAAACAATGACAACAGAAATGGAAACATACTAAAAAAAAAAACTATAGTAGAGAATGTGTGTTTCCATTAGGACACTGTACCTCTGTTGTGTAGATAACCTTCACGGGTCACTAAATATGTAGGCAAAGGTATGCGTTCTCACCCCTTCCTCACGCGGCAATTGAACCCGGAATATATTGAATTCGGGAATATCCTTTTTTTAGGCCATTAATTCTAAGAAATAAACAAAACATACAGTTTATATTACAGTTAAATACTAGAACACTTCTAAAACTATCTATATGTAATCTGTCGTTGTCGTCCTGTTGAACTGTTAGAGAGCGATTTGAATATTTGTTTGTCTTCTAAGAAACCTCGGGCTACAAATATGCGTTAAACCCTAATTATAAGACCACTGTCACGACCGAATTCTCCCCTTCTCGTCACTACCTCATTTTCGTATATATGTACTAGCATTCTTACATTGGCTCTTTTCGTCTAGTGATGATTCTCACTCTTGGTGCGTGTAATTACTTTGTCTGCATAATTATTAGAGTACTTTGAATCTATATAAATTTAACTAATGACAACAGTATCACAACATCAGTGACCGCATAACGAATATTCATAAACTCAAAACTTTCTAATTAAAAGTAATATTGAATATTCTAATTAGGGCATCGATGGCCACTTTAAAATCATGTAATAAATGTAATGATTGATTGATGAATGAAATTATAATTGCAAATATAGATTATGAATAACATAAAATTATAACATTAGACAAGTGGCTTCAATTCTATATACTAATAAAACTATTGCATTGGTTGACATAATAAACAATAAAGACATAATCAACAAAACAGCAATTAGTCACCCATGCCAATTAGACCACCACAGCTACTCCCTCCTCCATGCACTGGACCTAGCGCCGCAGACTGCATTAGAGTCCATGTCATCTGATGTCAATCACTGCATGTCGCTCATTGTCTTGCTGACTACGCCACTGTCGCTAACATCTATTCAGTCTCTCAACGCATAGACAGATCAAGACTGCTACCCAGACTGCCATCTACCACCTCGGACTGTGACTGTCATTGACTCTAACTCTGACTGAGACTGTCACTCAGACTGTTGGTCACTCAGACTGTTGGTCACTCAAACTGTGACTGCGACTGTCACTCAGACTGTCACTCTAAATAGATAATAAAAATATCGCTAACAACTAGCTAAAGCGCCAATCTATTTATTCATAATCAACTAACATCTAATGCCAGATACATAACAAATAAAAACATTTGTTCTTACCCTGGTCCCTTAGAATTAATTCCTACTTGTTGTCTCTGGTGAACAATTCACACCTCTTGGAGCCAAGATCACGAGCCAGCCTCGGCGACTAGCTCCCAATGTTTGTATATGGCCTAAATTGTGCCGATGTGCCTAAAAATCAAAATCAAATCTTGTTCACCAGAGAACGCCTAGCACACGACACACGCCCCTGCTAACACTACATGGCGCTGTGTCCCGACTGCCCCAAAACTCTACTCTATATAGGCGGAGACCCTAACCCACGCCTAAACTAACGCTACTAAATCTTCCGTGTCTGTCCCACCTACGGGTATCGAGTCGCCCTACAAGCTATACATCTAAGTGTTACACTATTCCTACCCTTTGTCTGTACACTGTCAAGTCTGTTGGTGAGCCGTGAAAACACCTTACAAAATAACTAACTTTGCTCACACACACACACATCTGTGATAACCAGAAGAAGCGTCGCTTTAATAGGTTTCAGTGCTTGAAATGATGTTCTTAAATCAAGACGCTCTTGGTCATTTTTCGATACCCCGATATCATCGTTAACAGTCGGACATAAAACAACAGATGTCCTTTACATCGTCTACCCTACAGATCGCAAGGTTTCAATGTCGAGATCTTTCCTTTTCTTTTTTTTTAAGAACAATAATAATCGGTTGGTTAGTATAAGTTATTTACTAGGCAGTTTTTATTAAATTATATATATTACATGCAATACAAAATATCACACAATTGTTTGGATTTGCATCTAAGTCATTTAAAGACCACAATAATGGATACAAATATCTCTTATCATTCTTATTTAATTAATGACATCTGTTTACACTTAGATCTAGACCTAGTGGTCATTAGTTGTCATAAGACAGATTAAGAATTCATTAATCCACATACGTTTTTTTGGTTTAATGGTACTTTCCGTAGTTAGGGTCTGATCATGGACATGACGATATTTGTGATCTACTGTTTCTCGTTGGGGGTAGATGGTATAAAACGCTAAGTACGTCGCAAGAGAGAGACAGAGAAAGTGAGAGAGAGAGAGAGAGAGACAGACACAGAGAGAGACAGAGAGAAAGAGAGAGACAGAGAGAGAGACAAAGAGAGAGAGAGAGTGACAGAGAGAGAAAGAGACAGACAGAGAGACAGAGACAGAGAGAGACAGACAGAGACACATAGAGACAGAGTGACAGAGAGAGACACAGAGAGAGAGAGACAGAGACACAGAGAGAGACAGAGAGAGAGAGAGGGAGAGAAAGAGAGAGTTTAAAAGAGAATGCTTTTAATTTAGAAGAGAAATTAGTTTTCTGAATACTAGTTGTACTTTTCCACACGTGATAAGTTAGGTTTTTTCTAATACAACATATTACCTGCATTGACGATTTGATTCTTTTACTGTATCGAGTTTGAACGTGCTCTGAATAAGAACATGATACCTCAACTTGTGTAGATATGGATCCTGTCGGCAATTTATTGATTGATTGACCTCTTTGAAAAATTAACTCTATAAACAGCAAACAGAGAGACATCAAATAGTTACTTTAGTCCCCCCCCTCCCACTATTTTATTCTCCCATCCATACAAGCTGATCATCTCAATATCATCGACAAGTTTAAATAGAAACAGAAGTCTTAGGCTTTCATGCAAATGATTTCAAAAGAAAAGGGGCGTTACAATAACATTTGTATACTTCTTATAAACTTGTCCGATTGTCTCCTTTAGTTCAAAATATAAAAAAGAAAAAAAATTGTCAAATCACAATTATGATCAATGGGACGTAACTGTAGTATTTTTATAGCTCTTAAAAAGTTTCGCAATTGCTTCCCTTAGAATAAAGACTAAAACTAAGACTCGTTATGAAAATTAGTTGTGATTACAAAGACTCTTTTCACAGAAAAAACAACACAACAGAAACATTTATATAAATAAACAAGGTTACAAAAGAAAGTTTGTGTGGAAACACAAACTCAAAATCGGCCCCCGAAGTGGTCCACCCAGGCAGGCTTCAATATTTTCAGAAAGAACATCCGAATGAAATTATATCAAAGACAAATGAGAGATTAGAATGGAGAAAAAAGGTTAACAGATCTTGTGTAGTGCCACAACGGTCCCGCAAATCAAACGATAGGTGAAAGTGAATGTAAAGTTAGATGTGAACCTGGCCTAACTAGTTCCCCTTTCAGACCTTGTGGCCTATAGGGCAGATGATGTAAAGTTCATCTGTTTTTGTGGCCTACGGTTAACGAGGGTATCATGTAGCCAGCACAACGACCAACCGCCTTTACTTTTCCCCAACTAATGTCAGGTACCCATTAGAGCTGAGTGGACTCAGAAGCGCCCGAACATTCAAAAGTTGAAAATCCCAGTCTTCACCAGGATTCGAACCTGGGACCCCCGGTTCGGAAGCGAAGCGTTTTACCGCTCAGCCACCGTGCCTCCCCTGGCCTAACTGATGTCTTATAATTGATCTAATTTTAAAAAGGCTCAATCTCTTATACGAACGTTCAAAAGTAAAAAATAAAAAAAAAAATGTTTGATTTAAAGAAAAAAAACTAGAAAAATAAAGTTTACAAGATTACTATTTGTTTTTAATTACGTCTAAATTATAACGCATACTAATTAGCTTTTTCTCTTTAAAAAACTGCTTGCATAACTGATTTTAAAAATTAGATTTTTCGCTTTCAGAAAAAAAAAAAATAGCCGTTGCATCAGAACTTTGAATGGTCTAAAATATGTGATGTCGGATTTTCAATATCTTTTCTAGTTTACGAGATCTAAACGGGACAAACGGACAGACATTTCGGGGGCCGCTAAAACGACATTACTTAAAGTAGTAATTTAAAATGAAAATCAAATAATAATACGCATTGACGGGACGAACGTAACTCTAGTATTTCAATGCCTCTATAATTTGTTACGATTGCCTCCCTGAGTTTTACCAACCACAGCAATAACAAAAACAATTTACTTAAAATAGTCAAATAATACTGCCTAATGATCATGTAATGCTATATATGAGTGCTAGTTCTTTATGTTATATTACATTAGTCTAGTTAAAAAAAAAAGAACCTGAAAAGAAAGTCAAATCACTTAAAGCTATTCTGTTTTGTTTCACATGCTTCGGATGCTCTTTCATAATTGAAGCCCTAACCTCCAGCAAGACGACGTGGGACTGCGGAGGACAGGGTTCAAGCCACAGACCACCAAGATGACAGTCCAGAGCGCATACCACACGACTAGGTAGCCATCCATTGCCCAACAAAGCGACTTATACAAACTTTTTAGTTTTTTTTATTAACCTATTTTTTTTTAGAAATAAAGTCTAGTGTGATTTACGATTCCATTGATTTTTAGTTTCTAGAAATATCTATTGTAGTTAATGACGTAGTTTGGTGTCATAAATAATAACTTTGTCTTTAAATATACACAGTTCAATCAATTAAAAAAGGGTAGATTCAAGCATAATGGTTATGCGCTTGGCTTCCGAACCTGTGGTCTTAGGTTCGAAACTCGGTGAAGACTTGAATTGTGAATTTCTGGATTTTTAGGGCGCCCCTGAGTCCACCTAACTCTAATGGGTTCATGACTTTAGCTGGATAAAGTAAAGGTGGTTGGTCGTTGCGCTGACCACTTGAAACCCTGCTCGAAAACCGTTGGCAGAATGGATTTGATGACCTTAACATCACCTGCCCTATAGACTACATGGCCTGAATGGGAAACTTTACTTTGGTTTCATGCATAGACCTAAATCTGTCTACGTTTCACGTAGTCATGTATACCTTTGCTTCCTCCGGAAATTAGAGCAAAGTCTCTAGAGACTATATACTAATATGTTATACTTTTTGCAATTTAAATTTTTTTGTGCTTGCAATGGTCCCTGTAGTGGTAAAAACGCTAATAAATTTTGTGTAGTTTATCTGTCCGTCTGTTAAGTTTAGATAAAAAAAAACTAGAAGAGCCATTGAAAATTACATTTTCCTATTATTATGAAACTTGTAAAGTTAAGACCAAGAGATTAGAGACAGGGTTAGTGCAGCGATTGGACCCCATGATGACCTGCTGACTATCGTAAACAAAACGCAAGCTAAAAATCTATGGCCATATTACAAGATCTTCAGGGCTCGCTAAGACCTTCCTTCAGGGAACAGTACCAGGAAAAAGAAGAAAGGTAGACAGAGAAAGCGATGGGAGGACAACATAAAAGAATGGACGGGCATGCCATTGAATGACGTTCTAACTGAGACAAAGGACAGGGATGAATGGAGAAGGATGAATCTTGTGTGGTGCCCCAACGGTCCAGCAGACTAAGGGATAGGTTAAGATAAAGGTAAAAGGTAAAGTTAAGGTGCGACAGCTAAATTTTTTTTGAAAGTAAACGTTTTATATTTTAAACTAATTATGCAAGTCAATTATTCATAAAAAATTCACCACTTTTAAAACAATATATAAATGTCAATGAGATTATATTTAGAAGATCAGACAGTTATGAACATATCCCTACAACCGAAAATTTACAACAATATTTTTCATTGGTCAAATACAAGGAATCTATACATACATATATATGTTACTTAATTGCATGCAAGATTGCAGATTTCTAAAACTAAAACCAAACATTTTATGTAGGCTATCAATATTTGTTTGTAAAGAAGGATGGTGGTACGTGTTCCCAGAGATTATGGAATATTTGTCAGAACCACAACCCTTAGAATCTTTATATACATAAAAAAAGAATAATTCATGTATATTTCTTATATACTCACATTCTGATCTAGGAAGTTATAGATAGTTAAAGCAAAATATAAAAAAAATTTTGAAAAAAAAAACAACAAACAAAACTTATCTAAAGGGGAAGAACTCCCACCTTAAAACTATCTGCTAAGAATGTACACGTTATTTCCCTTACGCGATATCAAGTTATATAATTAATTACCAATAATTTATTGACTAATTTAGTATTTTTGTTTATTGGTTAATGTTTTGTTAATTACAATAAATAATTGTTTAAAGTATCAACTTGATCGGAGAATGAAAGAGGGAGAAATAGCGTTAACAATTATTCAAGGGAACTAATCCTAACTAATTTAGCTATATCTGTGAATACTGAAGGATTAGTTTCCCTTGTTGCTGTTAAAGAAATAATTAATTACCTGTAATTGTCTAGTTGGTTCCTTTTTTTTTTTTATTGATTCATGTCATGTTGTAATGACTCAATAGTAAGACGCGTAGAAGTCTAATTGGGTTTTTCCATAGTGACGTGCAGTACATTTAAAAGTAAAAACGGAAATAGGTTAGAGATAATTGACAGACAGGAGACAAAGAGACCGCTTGAAGCAAATAGTGACGACGTTGTCTGTGCCCATTTTTCCAGAATAAATTATTGTTGTTTAAACAAGGTTGGACTATTTCATTTTAGACATTTTGTTCTGGGTGATTAATTCTTAATGAGCTCGCAGATAACATCCTAAGTAATTATCATCGTCTACACCCATTGACTCAACTAGATCTAACAACCATACAGTATCAAGGAATGATTGTGCGAAGTTGCAACTTGATCCGAGAATGGGTGTGGGAGGAATAACGTGTACACACATTTTACCAGACAGACAGACAGACTATGTTGAAAAAAAAATTGTTTAAAAAAAAAGCTTATTGAGTTAGTGGAGACTGTTACACTCGTTGGACTTTTTTTCATGTCAGACCTGTGAATAGATGTATGAGTATTTTAATCAATATATTCGTGACGAAAGGAAATCAGTTGTGAAAATACTCATTAAGACAACGTTAATTAATAAATAAAATGTTTTTTTTTCATAGTTAATTAATATGCATTATTAGACATACAATCTTTGATGTACTATTAACACTAATATTCAATTCTAGTTCTATTTCAATTCTTAACGTCTAATTCTCCACCCTTAGAAATCTTATTCTCTGGTTTGTTGAGGTTTTTTTTTTCTATATATCCTAGAGAAAAAAATAATTAATTACGACTAATTCATAAACGTCGAACTTTCGATTGATTCATTTTTTGCTAGAGAATAATCGTGTGGGGGCGCGACGATAGAGTGGTTAAGCTCTTGGCTTCCGAACCTGGGGTGCTTGGTTCGATCTAGGTGAAGACTTGGAATTTGAATTTCATGATTTTAGGGCGCCCCTAAGTCCACCCAACTCTAATGGGTACCTGACTTAAGAAAAGGCGATTGGTCGTTGTGCTGGCCACATGACACCCTGCACGTTAATTGTTGGCTAAAGAAATAAATAACCTTAACATCATCTGCCTTATAGATCGCATGGTTTGAAAGTGGAACTAATGAATGAATGTACAAAGTTTCAACTTGATCCGAGAATGGGAACTGTGAGAAATAAAGTGTACACAATTTGACACAGACAAAGCAAGTTGATATAAGCTTTGTAATGTGTAGAGATGAAACGACATAAGTTAGCGTTCTTAAAGGAAGTACAAATTACACATGCCGATTAGAGTTAGGGCTGGGAGAAGACATACTGATGTCAAACATGAACGTTTCAGGGGACAACAAGATAAGAGACGCCTTTGGTCCTAGATGTAATATTTTAAATAAGTATTACAACCATTGAAAAGGCGTGGCGGCTTTTGAACCGACGGGCATAGGCTTCGAATCCCTTTGAAAACTGAGATTCTGGATTTTTAGGATGACCTTGTATCAAACGGAAGTACTTGACTTACGCTGTGGAAGTAAAGGCGGTTGGTCTCTGACCTTACTAACCAAGGTGAACTGTCGACCATAGAAACAGGTGAGCTTTTTATACCATCTGACCCTATGATCTGAAAGTCTGAAAGGGGTGTATAGAACCTTTGCATATATACATTTAATTTGGCCACTGCTTAAAATTAATTCAGAAAGAATCATCTTCTAGTTTTCAGATATCACACTGTACAAATCTCACAATGATTACTTATGAGTCTCTTGCTAAAATAAGATTTAAGATTTTTAAAGCAATTATACAATATGAACTGTACTGTTATCTTAAGGAATCTTATCATTCATCAAAGGGTATTCTATATAAACTTTGTAAGCGTGAGGCAAGAAATAATAAATAGGTCACATCTAGTCTCATCTTTTATCTTCGGGGGCAAAGAAAATATCTTTTTTTAAAAGTGTTTCCATTTTTCTAAATACTTTCTGGAAAATAAATGTGTACACGGAAGATGAGAAATGTTAAAGACAATATCAATTAGAACAGCTACAGTTAGTCTCTGCTCATCTTATCAACAATCAAAACTTCAACAACAACCTCAGTAAAAAAAAATCGCACTTTCTAGTACTTCAAAGTACCAGATCCCACGACCACAAGTTCTCTCTCTCTGCCTGATCACTTCTTAAGCAATAGCCTGGCTCACGTCTCGCAGGCGACGGACAGCTAATTGGAAGATGAAGCAGGGTCTAAAGACATTAATTCTGGATTAAGTCAGCGCGCGTCCACCGGGTTGTAGACTAACGAACGTGGCTTATGGATTTTTAAGAGAGTCTGACGTCACGAGGAGAGAAGATAGTGTCCAACGGATTAAGTACACTTAGTGTGAGAATGTAAGAGACTGCCTTAGCTGCTAGTGTATTCCAAAGTTAGTCTGTCTAGTATTGGTACTGGCGTATTGAAACGTCAGCCTGTCTTGTATCGGCATTAGTATATAACTGTATATAAAGAAAACACTGTCCAGTCAGGGGCGTAGCTGATACAAGAACTAGATGAAGAAGACTTTCGATGCAACAGAAAAATATTTTAATGGTCTTATCCTTTTTACTCGCTCCTAGGAAATCGTCAACTTTTTTAGTACAAATTTTATAAGTTTCACATAAGATAACTGAGGAGGGGGATATTGTAGATAATAATATTTGAAATGGATATCCATCAGCTGAATTCAAAATTAAAGTTTGAAATATTCTTAAAATTTTAATTTAAAATGTTTCAGAAACATGAAATAAACAAAACCTTTAAAATTGAAGTTTAAAACAATATTTCCTCATTTTCTGACTCCAATTTAATCTCACCCCTACCCGCTATCTTTGTGCAAAACCTTCATTCTCATCCCTAAAGTTAACACTGATATGTTTAAACACTGTGAGATGTATTAGAGATGTTCATTTATCTTATCTTATCTTATATAATACAGACGTTACTTCAAAAAAAAAAGATGATTACGTCCTACGCGTCATGCCTTCATTTATGACGGAAAAATGATCTATTCAAACGTTTTAATGTATCCGGTGCACAGAATAAAATTAGTTTGATTTGTTATAATCCATTTTTATAAGTTATTTGATATCTTTGCCCTTTTTAGCTTTCGGATTAAATTATTCTTAAATCTTCCGTTTGTAGCTTGTATTTTATTAGCAATATAAAAATTCAATTTGACGTCCTTGACAATGACTTGCTTATAGTTAAAAAATCCATACTAGCCCAATTCAAATCCTTCCATTCAAATGATAACACTAAGCCTCTGACAACACCTCAGATTAGCTTACCTTCATGCATTTGAAAGCTTAAATATGTTATATTATATATATGTATTAAATGTATTTATTAAATGTATTTAAATGTACTTAAATGTATTATATATGTATTAAATATCTCACTATGTAATGATTACATAGTGAGATATTCATTTATCTAAAGCCTTCTATTTGTCAACTCTGATATTTGTCTATATTTGTGAGCATGTCATTTTCACTTATTAACATTGTTATTATGTCAAACTGTGCACCTCTATGTGATCTCATTACTTCTTTTTATGCAATTTTCTTTACATTCTCTTATTTATATACCAATGTTTTCCAAACTGTGTTCCGCGGGACCCTATAGCTCCATGAGGCTTGAATAGGTGTTAAAGGTGCTACTTAAATAATTAAGTAGTAAACCACCAGGTGAATCAATCTCACTAAAAAAATAAGCAAAGTGTTCCGGTAAATTTTCAGAATGTGCGAAATGTTCCGTTAATGAAAAAGTTTGGGAAACATTGCACTATACAAAGCATTCTGCTGAAAACAAAAGGGACATAAAAAAGAAAGAAACATGGACATTAAAACACATGCATGAGGAACAAAGGCACGGAGAGCAAGATTTTGACATGTCACGCGATAGAATGCCCCAGAAAGCTGTCAGCTAATAGCGGACTACAGCGGGCTCTCATCTTCCTTTCAGACTGGTTTTGAGAAACGCTGACAAGAATTTCACTCAAACTGATCTCCGGTCTGAAATAATTAGCTCTTACATGGATACACACACACATACACACACAGACACACACACTCATGATGCAAGGAAAGATCATGAAGTGCGAGCTGATGGAGGTCAGACGAACTGGTCTAATGGTTAGTGTGTAAGGTCGTTAACACAACCATCATTTCTTTAATCAAAATATATTATTTCCATGCTCATTGATGCAGTAATAACAAAATTTTATTAAAAAAAAAAATAATTCCAATAAAACTTCATCTGTTAAACTTTAGGAACTTTTGCATTTTTGGTAACTAGGGAACTTCTATACAGTAAGGAATATGGGCCAGATTGCATCTCCAAAAACATAACTATTGCCACAACAAAGGGTAGTCCTCAAGATTAGACATCAGTCTACTTTCTCTAAAGGTGACTAATAGAATAAAATAGAACTAATGATATCAGAATTTTTTTTTTTGAAATATCTATTCAAACGTTCAAAACATTAGTAGTAAAAATGTTACCATTTTAATAGTAACATTTTTATAGAAACATTTTAGCAGTAACTTCAAGACTTGCATAGAATGCTGTAGAAAGTTTCTCTAAAGCTTAGACTCATTCTGAGAAAAATGAAAAGGTTCACTACAGCGTTGACGTAGTCCAGGATGTATATATACATGGCTGCTGTCATAAACAAATTGTGGTACTTCCTAATGACGTAGAACTCCGGTTCTACTAATTGCCCAATGTAGAAGACGACCCTGGGGAACAAGTTGCAGATATTGACCACGATGACCGCCAAAAGTGCCTTAGTGACCTTTTTTTCTCTTTGGGATAACTGTAAAGATGGCTTCTCCTTATACAGAGACCTGGAAGACTTCTGTATTTGGAGCACTGTACATACAGAGCAAACACAAAGCACAATAAAACTTAATGAGGGTATAAGTATCGATGAAGACTTGTAATAAGGCATTATAATCATTTCATTGTCTCTGTAGAACTTGTTATATTGAACCGCCAATACAGATTTATTGCTAAAAGGATTCGACGTATTGGCTAATTCATAGACAAAGTGCATGATAAAATAAAACCCGTAGGTGAATACCGATATAGTGGTTACGATAGAGAAAGTTCGTTTTGGAGTCAGCAAATTCTTGACAGTGAAGGGACGGCTTACGCAAAGGAGTCTTTCAATAGAAATGTACGCCACAAGACAGTAGGCCACATAACCAGCAAATATAGGAGTGTACTGGTTCAAAGAGGTCCAGATTCTCCAAATCGAGGACGCATCAGCTGAGAACAAGGATATGGGTCCGTACATTCTGTTGAGAAGACCAGATAGACATTTGAGCTCGTTCCAAAAAGTGATGGACAGCATGGACACGTTGACCCCGTCTTTAAACCCTTGGGACAAGAACACGACCGCGCAGAGAATGTTGGTGACAACTCCAGCAGAGGAGAGGAGAAGGATGCACCAGAAGTTCACGATCGTGTCGAAATAACCGAACAGCTCGTTACTGATGATCTTGTCAAAGGAGGCGACTTTGAAAGTAACACTGGTGGCAATGAAGTGAGTTGAAGGAGCTGTACTGTTGGCAGGATCGGACATCGCTACTGGCTTTGCATTTGTAGCTTTAGTATAGAAACAGTGATGTAATGACTCATTTGAGTTGAAATCAGATAGATCGATTAAACAAAATGGTTTAGATCTCTTTCTCAAATTTTAGAGCTTTCATATATTTTAGTGTACCATTTAATGCTAGAGATAAAATCAAATCTGGGGATTCAACGTAACAGCGGTTAAATAAAAAAGAGAGATGAATTTAATAATTAAAAGTAAAAGTATTTGATTACAGTACCTTGTGTTTGCATCAGCAATGATTCACTAAATATTAGATGACAGTAATAATGTTGTTCTTTGACAATTCTACAGACAGTTTTAATCATGGGGGATAAAACTCTTTAAGCGTCATTAAATTCATCGATAAAATCCAGGAAAATAAGGTTGCTGTGTTGCCATAATAACATATACTATAATGTTTTTTTCTTCTAAGTCAATCGAAACACCATCAGACAAAGACATACATGTAGTTATCTAAGTCTATCATTAGAGAAGTTGTTGCATTATATTCACATTGATAGCTGATAAAGTCAAATAGTAGGCAGAGAATTACTGATGACATTCTACATGCTAATTATAAAAGATTCTGTTCAGTAAAGAAAAATAATTATATACACTTATAACATTAGACTATGTCTGACTATGATCATTTAAATACCTAGTAAAATCAAGAACAACTGTAGCACTGTATAACTAGAGTTTTACAGTAAAACATAAAAAAATATGTTAACTTACCATCTTTATTTGTTAAATGTGTAGCTATGAGAATATACACCGAAGAACTAAGGTAATGTGAATTTCAAACAAATAGATTTTAAGAAAATATAATTCAACGATTAAAGTGGGACAAGCACCGTGAGTAACCTCCCGTGTCTCATAGTTCAATAATTTATTTGCAATACAATCTTTTGCGACCTCTTGTCTGATGTTGCTCTCTCCTTCTCTCTGACAGACAAGAAATGAACTAGGGTGAAGCTATTGAAACATTGTTGTAGAAGGATCTATACTTGCAGCTCCAAACAGTTAGTAGGACTTAACTGATGTAGGCGTAATATATTTTTAGTAAAATAAACTTAAATAAGTTGAACAAACTTCTCGTTTGAACAAAAAATCAATATAACTTTTAATACAGTATCCACAGATTTAACTTGAAATAAGATCTAGATGTAATATGTCTCCAGTTCTTAACATAAATCACGACAAACCCTGTTATGACATTCTCAAAGACCAAAAATTAATGCTCCCTTTTTTCATCCTCACCTTGGACACACACATACACACACAAACACTCCATAGCAAACATGGGCTACAAAAACTAAAATGTATTTTCTACAATTTAGCTGGCGATGTAATCTAAATACACGCCTTCTGTAAGAGCGCCTTATCAAATGTTCTCTTGATAAATCTCATCGTATAACATTTGTTCCAGACAAAATCAACTTTCTGAACGTAAAGAAAAAAAAAATCGAAACCTAAAGACAAAAAGCAATTACCCCTCTAACCTCTCCTTGGGGAGGAGTAAGCGCAAGAGATTCGTCTGCCAGCATCATATCAATATAAGGGTCCCCTCACAAGACACTTTCCCATGTCCATGTGTACTGCTAAGGCCGGCTGAACACCAGTCTCTCAAACTATTGTTACACTTGAAATTCGAACTAATATTTTTTAAAAATAATTTTTTAAAGTTAAAGATAAGCGAAAAAAAAAAATAATAACAATCCATCTACAGTGGAATGACTTTGACCAACAGTTGTTTTTGGTTTCCTTGTGGGAATGAAGCGACTTGCTATTACGTTCTGAAAGTCTGATAAATTATTCCAAACTCTTTCCATTGTGTTACTTGTTAGGTACCAAAAAGAGAAGGAATGATTTCAGATACAAGAAAGAGAGAAATAGAAAGGGACAAATAAAAAAATAAGGAGTGATGAAATAAACGTATTAAACAAAACAGACATGAAGAACTAAGTGACAGAAAGAACAAAAGAGACATAAAGAACAAAAGGAACATCAAGAACTGAGAGACATAAAGAACAAAAGGAACATCAAGAACTGAGAGACATAAAGAACAAAAGGAACATCAAGAACTGAGAGACATAAAGAACAAAAGAGACATAAAAGAACTAAGAGACATAATGAACAAAAGAGACATAATGAACAAAAGAGACATAAAGAACAAAAGAGACATAAACAACAAAAGAGACATAAAGAACTAAGAGACATAGAGTACCAAGAGACATAAAGAACTAAAGAGACATGATTAACTAGAAAAGATAAAAGTGGAAAAGAACATCTTTGAAGACAACTCCATATTTAATAAAATATAGTTAAGAGATATGACAATGGACAGATTAAATACATAGAAATAGATAGATAGATAGATAGATAGATAGATAGATAAATAGATAGTGGTGGAGAGAAAATAGTAGTGGACAAAGCAAGAGAAAGAGAAAAAAAAACGATTCTAAATACAAAAATAAAGTAAGAGAGAACACACACACACACACACACACACACATATATATATATATACAAACACTCACGCAGAAAAGAAGAGAGAGAGAGGGAGAGAGAATGTAAAAAAGATAGATAAGGTTAAAACAGAACTATGGAGCTAAAACAAAAAGTATGACACAGAGAGAGAGAATGAAAGATGAGAAAGAGGAAATAAGTGAAGGAGAACTAGTGGAAGAAAGAGAACACACAAGTTATGAACAAACAAAAAAATGCCCCAGTAATAGAGTCTCTCACCTCAATCACACATCCCCCAATCATTCAATCACCGCTAACTGGAAACTAAAAAAAAAAAGAAATAGGCTGGAACGCCATAATAACCGCGGGATGTGTGTGGTTAGGTCAGTAAATAGGAAAGTTATGGGTTTCGGAGATAGAGACGCCAAGACTGATTCTATTTTCACCCCTGATTTTATTTCTATCTTTTTTCCTTTTGTCACTGAATTTTTCATTTCTTCTTATCAGAGTGGCTTCGAATTTCTTTATTTTGATTATCACGTGGTTGTTCAGATGGTTTGCCCTCGTTTTTCATTCTTGGCTGATTCAAATAGAACTAGTAGACAAAAGAAACAAAATACAAAAACACGAGAGAGCTCAATGTACTTTCTGTATTTCATCACTTGGTCTATTATAGTGACAAACTATTTTCTACATGCCGTTTGTAAGTCTCCATGTGCCAAGGATTCACTCTAACACTTATGTTTTGCAGTAGGGTCCAGGAAGTTGGCAGTGCTTTTCAGGGTTTCCTTGTGTTCGTTCAAAGACAGTCCCGCATTTGCACTACATCTGTCAATCTCATGGCCCAGATCTTTAATGCAGCCAGTTCCTTTTCCATGAAAATTATGTAATGGCAAAAGCTGTGTTCCACTGTGTCCATTTCTTCCTGGACACTGGAAAACTGTTGACGTTTTTTTTGCGATTTAGTCTCTAATGACTCTAATCAAACAATTGCTTGTTCTCTAGCGTGCCAGTTTTCACAAACCGCCTTTATTTTCGCAGAATTGGGGCGGCTGTGCAGGCACGTCAAGGGGTTCAATTGCGGGCAGGTTATCGTACAAGCCCCAGTCCAGTCCATTGCTGACAAGGTGATATCTTCCTATGGGTTCTTACAGCAAGCTAACACACGTAAAGAATGAATCAACTACAGCTAGTCAATACTTAAAGGATGAATCAACCACTGCTTGTCAATACTTAAAGAATGAATCAACTACAGCTAATCAATACTTAAAGAATGAATCAACCACTACTAGTCAATACTTAAAGAATGAATCAACCACTGCTAGTCAATACGTAAAGAATGAATCAACCACTGCTTGTCAATATTTGTATTTCACATACAACTAATTACTTATGCCTATAGAATACACGGTTCTATCAAATCTGTGAATGAAATAAAATAAATCACACACATTGCATTCAGAAACACTAAAACTCTCGCTTGCTCATTCTCTACAAAATTATCAGATAACTTTTCTACCCCCCTACTCTCCTCGAGAACCCGTTGACCATGACATCACAACCCTTGGTGCTATCCATGGTCAGATCCTCAAAACCCGAAGAACAATAAATCTAACAAGATAAATATTTAAAAAAAAAACTTTTTGAAAAACCTTTTTTATATTGAGTGACATTGCATCATACATTTTTTAAAATCAATTTAAATTGTACACATTTGCGTCAGCTACTTTCCTGGTCTTGCATGTTGATATGAGTCACTTTATGCTACACTATGGTTTGGGGGAACATTCAATTGACGCGAAAGCTTTTATAATTGCAATGATTATCTCCCGTTAGCTTAGTAAATTTTCCATATAAAACCAAATGAGTTATGAACTGTTTAATTTGCATTTTTTATTACTAATATGTACATAAGTTATCATTGACTTAAATAATTGTGTAACTCTTCTTGATTCGAGAATGGGTTTATAGAAATAGATTTACAAAATTTGTACTAGAAAAACAAAGTGAGTATAAGATTGGTAAAAAAGGATGGCGATCTGTATATTTAAACCTTAAAGTAACTCACACTCTGATTGTCACAACATATCCCCTTTATAGGGTAAATTTACAGTACACAGGTGTTATGTGAAAATTTTGATCCACATACCAAAGTTACCATAGTGAACTTGGAATAACTGAATCTTTCTACTAAAAGAGAGAAAAAAAAACTACAATCGATAAAGCCATGACTTGCAATATTATATTTATATAGTAAACTAAAACCAATCCACACATAGGTGCATTATGGTGCTCTAGATTGAGATATGTTTAACTAGCATCAATTAGCATTATTGGAATTACGGTCTGTGTCCTTTGTCCTAATTTTGAATATTAAAAAAAAAAAGAATTGCTGAAAGGTTCATGTTACTATTTTATAGGTTGTCATTTTACACATGTATATATTTTTGAAGGCCTTTTTAAACAAAGTATTTATTCATTAATCATTCAAGCCAAGCAGAGAACAAAACATATACAAGGGGTAATAAAGGGAGCTAACATATAAGTAAACTATAGAGAGTTATTCTCTCTTAGGCGTTAAAAGAGTATCATCAAACATATTTTAAAAAAATGAGGTTTTACATTCTACCCATTCCAATGTCTGCCCCCTTCCCCTAACACTGTATCCACAGATTGTACAAACCTATCATCACATCATTTGTAGACGCCCCTAGCTTCAGTCATTAAGTGTGAGATCTTCAGCTTGATGGACAGGGGTACGGAACCAATTCGTTTCATAACCTCGTCATTTCCGAGCAGGCCACAACCTTCGCGCCTCATCTCACGTGATTGTGTGCCCATGGTGATTGGGTAGTAACGGCATCATTCTGGTCATTGGCACATAGCACTCAGTGGACTAACGACTCATGGACGGGGCGCCTTGAAGAAACAACAGCGCTACTCAGTTTCTTGACAGAACAGCAATAACAGCTTCTACCAGCAACAACAGCTTCTACTAGCAACAACAGCTTCTACTAGCAACAACAGCTTCTACTAGCAACAACAGCTTCTACTAGCAACAACAGCTTCTACTAGCAACAACAGCAGAGGTAACTGAATACATACATCATTTTATTTCCAGTGCTTTCCTAAATATCTTGACAATGTTGAAACAACAACCAAAAATTCGTCTGCATAAAAGTCCATTTAAATTTCGCGGTTCATTTAAATACAAAGTTTACTCTTAACTTTTATAAACAAACTAGTGTACAAAAACTGCGATTAATTCATATATATATATATTATTTTAAAGACTTTTGTTTACATTACACAAATAAATATGAACAAATGTTATTAGATCAATAAAAAATGTAATGTCCCCTACATTTTTGAACGGTTTTAGAAGTGGTCTACTTGTAATGAAAAAAAAAGACTTTTATAATTGATTTTCAAAACCAAATTGTTTGCTTTTAGAAAAAGTAACTGTTGCACCAGAAATTTGCATTCTGCAAAATATCCTGAGGTCGGTTTTTTAATAACCTTTCTTAGTTTTTGAGATATGTCTGATAGACTTATGGACAGACAAACGACAAAAAAAAATTAGAGGCTTTTCCTCTTTCGGGAACCGCTAATAATTAATATACTCTTTGACACAAATGAAAAAAACATATTTCACGGAGAAAAAAATCATCGTCAGAGCGGACATTCTCTTCCATTCTCTTAGTCTTTCAACTAGACCATCAACACACAAAGATTTTACACAGCATAATAGTCAACACCTAAATGCAGTAGATAATTGAGAGAGGCATTGCCAGTTACTTCTGTAAGCTTGCCCTGCGGTATGGAACTCACCTAAACAGACGTAACAACAACTGGCCACAGTAACCCTGATCCTCGTTTGATCATTTCCAAAAAAAGAACTATTCGGTGATATCACGAGGAACACAGGGTCTGCTAAGATCTTTCTACAGGGAGCAGTACCCGGTAGAGGAATGCGAGGCAGACCAAAGAATGAGAACGGACATATCGAGTCCTGGCAGAAAACAGCGAGGAATGAAGAGACAAAATAAAGGCAAAAAAATGGCTCGAAAAAAAAAAAAAAGAACTCCATAGCCTTGTATAAATACTAAAATAATTTTAATTCTTAACTCTGCAGGTTTTCAACTAGAAAGTTGGATAACTCCATAAGTAATTAGAACAGTTTTGTTGTCCAACATTTCCCGGTGGCTCCCCTTTAAATGAATTTATTTTTTTCCGTGGCCACTTCAGTTACTAAGGGAGCCTAAAAAACCTGCAACACACTCAGTCATTTACGTGTCAGTCAAAAACATCATAAGTTAAAGGTCTACGTTCATTTGATGTGCATGCAGAGCCGGCCGTTGTTAATTGGAGGCCCTAGGTGAAGTGAATTTGGTGGGTCTAATGAAATCAACAAATAAAAAATAAACAGCGAAAAAACTAAAATTATGTCCTACAACAAATTTGAGGAAAGTTTCGCTATTTTATTCTCTGAAAAATGAAGTAATGAAATAATTATTGAATGTCTCATACGAGGACCTGCCAATCGAATAGTAACCCATAGTATCCGTATCTCTAAGTCTAGCCCTGGCACCTATGTGGGAAGTGAGGACTTTCACGAGTCTGCTACAGAAAAACAATGAACCAACAGATTATCATGAACTATGAACAATTTCGGAATTACGTGCCTAATGGCTGCTTTAACTATTTAGTGCTTATAGGCTTCAGCGTCGTAAAGAATGAATGGATTTAAATATTGTTTTTTTTTATGTTAACTTGTTTTTTTTTTTAAATCCTTGAATTATGAATGTTTGGGTATATAGTGTGCTGTTTGTCGATTCTCTATCACCCTCTCCCACTTTGAAATGTATGGGACAGATGATGTAATGGTCATCTCTTTCTGTGTCCCGATGTTAAGGAGGAAGTCATATAGCCAGCACAAAGAACAACCTCCTTTATTTTCCACCCAACAAATATCAGGCTTCCATCAGATTTGGTAGTCTCTTCACCAGGATATGAACCATAGTCCGTTGGTTCGGAAGTTAGGTACTTTAGCACTCGGTCACCTTGCCCCCCTCAGCAGGGTATAATTATTGGGAAAAACAGTTCACAACTAAATGGGCATACTATATTTAATATTATACTCTTTCAAACGTTCAAACTGAATTCTGTTACAAATTGTACATTTTACAACAGGCTATAAGGACTGGGAGAAGATAAGTCAGAACTAAATGGACATACTATATTTATACTCTGCAAAAAAAAAAAAGAAACAAAGGTAAATTAGAAATTGAGTCTGTTGTCTCCCATGGATCATTCCAAAGTTGTATTAGCGACTTTTAATGTCTATAATTACTCATCTGACTGCTAGTCATTTCCTGGAAGGTTGTTTACTTACGTAACACACGGGAACTGAGCCGTCGTGGCTGCATCCATTTTGTCTTGACCGGTGCCCCCCTCCACCCCATCCCACTGATGGCCCGATGCTCGGACAATCGAAGGACTAACAAAAGACTGGCTTTTGCTCTCCTGGATCAGCAGTGGAGGCACGTTCACTGTGTGAGGGGGTTGGTTGGGATATTGGACTGGCCAAGGGTCACTCTGATGGCTGTTTGATGGAGATTAAACTTAGTGTTTATGGAAAGAGACCTTTTTTTATAAAGGTGTTAAGTTGGAATAGATATTCAGCCCTCACCAAAAAGCGAGAATGTTAATGAAAGGGTCAGCATACAGTTGAATGTGTTGTTTTTTTTTTATTTTAAATAATATCTTAGCACTTCAGTAATACTTTATATTAAGTTTGTTTCTAAATTGTTATTCTCACCCATGTTATGCTCTTTTTAGCTACATAGCTTTCTGTTGGCGTTGCTCCTAAACCTTAAGGGTAACATAGCCCTAGGCTGTAATTTAGCTTTCATATACATCATAATAAAAACAGGTCTAAAACAAAAACACAATATAAACCAATTTCTAAAAATTACAGGAAATTTTTACTCAAAGATAACTATATACTAGATACTCCCCCCCCCCCCCACCCCCCATATACAACATAGCAACATAATAGCAATAGCTGATGTGTAACTGGGAGGTATTTTTAAAAAAATATCATAGCTGTTAATTTGTTTAGATTCTGTATAGAAGACAGAGTAGATAATTCGTTAATTATAAAGTTTCTTTGTTTGAGAATCGTTTTTAAAGAAAGTGTTACATAAAGTTCTAAAGGTCACAAAACAGAATTTATTTAAATCAGTAACATACTGAATTTAAAAAAAATGTTCATCATTGGCTAAAGTAAACAAAAGATAATAGAAGATTATGATAATTATGATTAAGTAAGTATCTTTTAATATTTTCCATAATATGTCGCTGACCAGGAATGAACATAAGAGAGAGAGAGAGAGAGAGAGAGAAACATTAAGAACACATAATGTGTCATAAACATTACAAGTATTAATATTTAGTTATATTAGAAATTAAAAAAAAATATATAACTGTGTATTTAATTGAGTTATAACGCTATGTGAAATTAAGTAATACAAATTGAATACATGTTATTTTATTTTTTGAAAGTTGTAGTGCTAATGGATTCAACTTGTTCACTTCTAATGCCAAAAGCAATCATAAGAAATCAGGTCTCACATCCTGGTTTAAATTATTGGTTTGGATCAAACTTTTTGACATCTACGAAACTAATGAACAATACTTCATAGGGATTTACATTGGTATATAATGAATACATCACGATAAGTTTTAAAAGAAAGATTAGAATATCATTTGCAAGAACGTGACATCAGTTGAACTCCATGTAGATCTAGTAGAGTGACCCATGAAAAGATAGCCACTGGTCCGAATTGCATAACATTGCACCAATAAGAATAATTATACACATTTTATTAGCAATACACTTAAAGTTAATGTCATTGATCATTGAAGCTTTTTACAAAATTGTTTTCCTAAGTTGAAGGAAATATGTATGCACGTTTACGTATATTTAAAATATTGTTCAGTTTTCACAGATAAGAAACGAAACAAATAGACATTTTGAAGTACAGAGTACGGCGCGAGAGACTTCTTTCCAGCATATGCTTTCTTCTGTATAGGAAAATGTATTAACAAGAACCTTAATTTTTTAAAACATTGTGATGCATCCTGTCAAAGTTCATATTTTACTTTCTGATCGCAGGGATATCTTTCAAAGCTGTGGTATCTTCCACAGGGATAATGTAACCCACAGCGATGTTAACGTCGCTAGAAATATTTTCTTTAGCAATGATTCTTCCCTGACGACGATGTCTTCCCTAGCAGTCATCTTCCTTAGCTCTCATATCTTCCCTAAGGACGATGTCTTCGCTAACATTGCTGTCTTCTTAAGCTATCATATCTTCCCTAAGGACGATGTCTTCGCTAACAGTGATGTCTTCCTTAGCTATCATATCTTCTCTAAGGACAATGTCTTCGCTAACAGTGATGTCTTCCTTAGCTATCATATCTTCCCTAAGGACGATGTGTTCGCTAACAGTGATGTCTTCCTTAGCTATCATATCTTCCCTAAGGACGATGTCTTCGCTAACAGTGATGTCTTCCTTAGCTATCATATCTTCCCTAAGGACGATGTCTTCGCTAACAGTGATGTCTTCCTTAGCTATCATATCTTCCCTAAGGACGATGTCTTCGCTAACAGTGGTGTCTTCGTTAGCTATCATATCTTCCCTAAGGACGATGTCTTCGCTAACAGTGGTGTCTTCCTTAGCTATCATATCTTCCCTAAGGACGTTGTCTTCGCTAACAGTGGTGTCTTCCTTAGCTATCATATCTTCCCTAAGGACGATGTCTTCGCTAACAGTGGTGTCTTCCTTAGCTATCATATTTTCCCTAAGGACGATGTCTTCGCTAACAGTGGTGTCTTCCTTAGCTATCATATCTTCCCTAAGGACGATGTCTTCGCTAACAGTGATGTCTTCCTTAGCTATCATATCTTCCCTAAGGACGATGTCTTCGCTAACAGTGATGTCTTCCTTAGCTATCATATCTACCCTAAGGACGATGTGTTCGCTAACAGTGATGTCTTCCTTAGCTATCATATTTTCCCTAAGGACGATGTCTTCGCTAACAGTGGTGTCTTCCTTAGCTATCATATCTTCCCTAAGGACGATGTCTTCGCTAACAGTGATGTCTTCCTTAGCTATCATATCTTCCCTAAGGACGATGTGTTCGCTAACAGTGATGTCTTCCTTAGCTATCATATCTTCCCTAAGGACGATGTGTTCGCTAACAGTGATGTCTTCCTTAGCTATCATATCTTCCCTAAGGACGATGTGTTCGCTAACAGTGATGTCTTCCTTAGCTATCATATCTTCCCTAAGGACGATGTCTTCGCTAACAGTGATGTCTTCCTTAGCTATCATATCTTCCCTAAGGACGATGTCTTCGCTAACAGTGATGTCTTCCTTAGCTATCATATCTTCCCTAAGGACGATGTCTTCGCTAACAGTGATGTCTTCCCTAGTCGTGTTGTCTTCCTTAGCAGTGATGTCAATGGAAAGTTTCTACCAAATATGATTATTACTTGGAGGAAAAGTGTTGAACAAAAGAATCATATTCGTTGCAGTGGTCTATTGCATTGATCCTACTTGATGAGGGCAGATATTGATGGACAGATATGTCAACATTATTCTTTCTATAATTAGATTTTTTTGTCGCCTTCTTTGAAAGTCATTTAGAGGTTGTTAACGATAATGAATCGGAAAATAAAAATAAATAAATGAATGGAAATGGAAACAATTAAAGTTATTGATGACGGAGACTAGAGTTATATCTCAATAAATTCTTTGTATTTAAATTATTTCAGTTTCAGTTTTATTTTGTTTTTTACATTTCTATTTCGTTGGCGTTGTTTCTATCCATTGTGAGTAGAATACAAATACGTCTATTTATTTTTAAATTTCTGTTATGAATTTAGTTTTGAATTCATACGCACATTATTTAGTTTTGCTACCCGTTTTTCTATCATCGTTAACGATTCCACTGGGTTTTGGTCAAACATTTCTTTTCTTTTTCTATTTTTCTATAAAAAATAACTTCACTAGCAGATATTAAAGCCAAACTGACGATTATATTATCACACGATACAGTCTCGTGTTAGATCTCCATGGATTTGTTGCTGCTGTTGCGTCTGCTGTTGCTGACGACGCTTTGCTCGTTGATGCCGATGGTTGAGTGTCAGGAACGCTATGAAGACTGTCGTGACCCCGATTGAAACCTCAGTCGCCCTGTGGGTAAAAATAAATTAATGTTTTTTTTAATACTGTAGGTATTTACTAAGTGAAACATATAAATCTGCATTTGAATCTCTATAAGGAAATGTACAGAAAAATTAAATGAGTTAGTTTTTACATAGCTCAAAGAATATTACTTGTGAAAATTTGCTTTATAAAATCTTGGATGATCATATCATTAGTTCTCCCACTTTCGTGGATGTCCAACAACAAGAGATTAGCCTATTGTTACTTACATTAAGCCTAGAACCGCTAGGCCTTTTTTTTAAAGATCGAAATCGCTGCTGTAAAATTTACCAAAACTATTGTATACACAATTTTTACCCAATATGCTTTTAAAGCCATTTAAATGTCTCAAGTACCAATATATAATTTCTTCCGCTTTAAAAACTTATTAACACTTTTTTTGGGTATATCTTCAATCTAATTTTCCTATAGATGTAGATCGTTGTGATTATCATTGTGATTATCAAATGTGTTTAAAATGAAATCTTTTAGTTAATGACCAATCTGTAACATAAGTCATGAACGACTGAATATTGATCTACAATCAAAATACAATAAATTAAAAAAAAAACGCTTATCTTAAGTGAAAAATCACAAATTTAATGGGCGTAGCCGGGGGGGGGGGGGGGGTTTGGGGTTCAACCCCCCCCCCCCCCGAAATGAAATCCCCCCGCAGGGGGGGGGGGGAGTGTCGGAATAAAGTGACTGATTTTTTCCTTTGATTTTGTTTATTTTTGGCGAGATTTTTTTTTAATAATAATAATAATAATAATAATCTTTATTGTCCGTATGGAAATTTGTCTTACAATTACTTGCCCCAGCACAGCCAATGGTTTTTGAGTTTAAAACCCCTACCAGGGGTTTTGAGTTTAAAACCCCTTACCTGGGGGTTTTGAGTTTAAAACCCCTTCCAGGGGATTTTGATTTTAAAACCCCTTCCAGGGGATTTTGATTTTAAAACCCCCTACCAAGGGTTTTTGCATTTAAATCCCACTCTTCTATAAAACAAAACAAAAAAATGCAAACGACAATCCCAAATTCCAAGAGCACAGTTAAAGAAGATTTTGATTTTAAAACCCCCTCCAAAAATTACGATGAACCCCCTTCTTCGATATAGCGCACTCAAAATGTTATGAGCGTAGCTAAATGGGTTTCGACTCAGTTTTTGAGTCCAAACCCCCATTCAGCGGGGTTTGAAGCTAAAAATATCTCATCAATATGAAAAACAAAAGCAAATTATGCACTCAAAATGTTATGAGCGTAGCTAAATGGGTTTTGACTCAGTTTTGAGTTTAAACCCCCTTTCAGCTGGGTTAGAAGGTAAAAAATACCTCTTCAATATTACAACAAAATAATAATTATACACTCAAAATTTTATGAGTGTAATCGAAGGGGTTTTGAGTTTAAACTCCTCTCCAGCGGAGTTTGAAGCTAAAAAATACACTTTCATTTTTTAAAAAAAGCAAATTACGCACTCAAAATGCTATGAGCGTTCCCAAAAGGGGTTTTGAGTTTAAGCCCCCTTCAGAGGGGCTTGATGCTAAAAAATACTTTAATATAAAAAAAGAAAATTACACACTAAAATTATTTGAGCGTAGCCAAGCTAATTGGGGGTTTTTAGTTTAAACCCCTCTCCAATAGAAGGCCTTTTTTTAAAAGCTTAAAACCCCTCCAGAGGTTTTGAGTTTAAAATCCCCTTACAGAACGTTTTGAGTTGGAAAACCTCTATCTTCAATATTATTCTAAAGCAAACTACAATTACCAAATTCTATGACCGTAGCTAGATGGGGTTTTGAATTTTAAAAAAAATACAATTAACTCCAGAGATTTAGTTTAAAACCCCCAACAGATGATTTTGACGATAAAACATCTCTTTTCGATATAACATCTTAAACAAACTACAGTCACCTAATTCCAAGAGCGTATTCAAGAGAGGTTAGATATTTCTACTAGTGGCGGGGCTCCATTAATAAACTGCAGTGAATAGTCATCTGCCGAAATTGAAAAACACTAAATGTGGCTCAACAAAGATGGCTAAGAAATATTTTAGGAGTTAATTATAGAGATCGGGTCTAAATCAAGGACATCCCTTGACGAACTGGGAGTCGACCCCTTGGTAAGATTGTGACAGAGCGTCGCATGAGGTTTGCGGGACATGTTCTCCGACAAAATGAATTACGCATAAAAGAGTCCCTCCCCCGAAAAAAATCCTGGCTACGCCCATGAGATATATATATATATATATATATATATATATATATATATATATATAACTATTAATTGATTAACTAATCTTTTTTTAATGATTCATGTAGTCCTGTAGTAGAATCGGGAATAACAGAATAACGATATACAAAAAATAATAAGGGAAATAGCTCCATATATAAAGCCACATCTCTTAATAAGTAGCATTTATTACTCTTATTTGATACGAAACAAATAAATAGCATTTATTCCCCGTATTCGAAACCAAACAAAATAATTAATTATAAATAATTTATCAACTAAGTTGTTAATTTTTTTTTATAACTTCATAATATCTTAGATACAATAAAGTTATGTAAAGTTTCAACTTGCTCCACGAATTAGAGGAAGAAATAATGTGTTCCAAACCTATATTAGACAGACAGACAGACAGACACAGTGAGTTGATATAAGCTATGTAAAAATTGGTCCCTGTTGCAACCCAAATAGGTAAACAAATTGGACAACCCATTTTTGTTCATATCGCATATTATTATTAGAGTTTTATTCTTATCAATAAGAATAATTATCTTAAGAGGTCGCAAGCCTAAATAGCGCTATATGCTTTGTTATATTGACTAGAACAATAAAGGCAGGAACTCCCTAGCATTGAATACTTTACACATAGCCAAGGGACGTAAGGACTTTTCGTTTTCTGTTATTCTGACGACAAAAGAGGAATAAAAAATATCCATTTGACTGGGAGACAATAAAGAGATAAATTGAGAGAAATCCATTAACAATTTGATAGAAAGAGAATGAATGGATGTGATGAAGTTCAAAAAAAAAAAGAAAGATGGGCTGCTGAGAAAGATACAATTGAATTAGGTGCACCGCATTCCTCACTCACGCCATTCCAGACAACATAATCACACTACAAAAAGAGTTTGATTTGCCACTGGGAATAGTTGGACATAGTTGGATACAAAATGGCTACAGTGGCGTGCTTTGCGTAGTTTTTAGAGGCCCCCGAAAAGGGATTAGCCACTATTAGTTTTGCGTGGTCTGTCTGCCCGCCCGTCCCGTTTAGATCTTAACAAAAAAAAAAGGGGGGGGGGAATATTTAAAATTCGTTATCATATTTTAGATTTTTCAAAGTTCTGGTGCAACGGCTACTTTTTCTTTTCTGAAAACAAAAAAGGTTTTATTTGTAAAATTAATTAAGCATGAATGTTATTTTTCTCTTTAAATTAACCATTTTTACAACTATTCACTATTTATAGTAACAAAGAAAAGGGGATGGAGGTAACCTAAAGGAGTTAATTTCAAAGTATAATTTTTTATACAGTTATGCAAAGTTTTTTTTCTAAGATAATTTTAAACAAAAATAT
Source organism: Biomphalaria pfeifferi (assembly GCA_030265305.1). Taxonomy (NCBI): domain Eukaryota; kingdom Metazoa; phylum Mollusca; class Gastropoda; family Planorbidae; genus Biomphalaria; species Biomphalaria pfeifferi. The sequence continues at coordinate 354,769 of JASAOG010000062.1, read as the reverse complement.
TGTACCAAATTAAATATTTGCTGTCATACAAGCTACTATTAAATTATATTGTTTACTTTTGTTTAGAAAGAAAAAGAATTAATTTAGTATATATAAAATATAAATAAATATATATATAGTGTTATAAACCTGGTGGTGGCACAAATGGGTGTAGTGGTGTAAGTGTAGTCAGCCGACGCAAAACGCCCCAGGCTAGCGCTAGACGAGCGGTCAACCGTGACGAGTTACGACGGTCGGCCGAGACGAGTGTCAACATGATGGTTCGGGAAGGATCGACGTCATGAACAGAGCTCAGGAGCGTCACGAGGGATGTAGTCATCTGACCACCCAGAATGGTCCAGCGACGTTCTGCCCGGTTCTAGAAGGCCAGTAGGGACCCTATATTAAGAGTGAGATGACTCAGTCAAAACAGTCCACGACAGAAGGTTCACGACAGGGGCTCAGAACACGGTCAACTACAGCACAGTTCAACGGTGTGGTTCTGTACGGAGCATTACGACGGTTCAGTGCGTAGTACTGTCAAGTTGAGACGACTGGCGTCTTGATCTTGGTCTGCGATAGAGTCCAACACAACGAGCCTAGTGTGTGAAGTCAGTTCTGAACTGTTGAACCCAGTGCAAGCCCGGAACGAGACGGAGAGGCCAGTGCAAGAGTAGATAGGCGGTACGGCTATTAACGGAGAGATATTTGTTCAATGTACGTGTTGCCAATTGTACAGTATTGGCTGTTATTTATTCAACTTTTAAAGTGTTAGTTACTTTTTAGCCCTGAGTTGTCATGTTCTTTAAATTGGTGGTGTATGGTGCAGTTTGCAGAGAGCCTGGATAGTGAGATTCGTAACAATATATATATATATATATATATATGCATGTTTATATGCATCTATATAATCTTGCGTATACAATGACTTTAATAGAGCATTAGATTTGTCAACAATTAGAGGCACTAGACAGAAGCAAAAAAATAGTAAAATTTACCTTTCTGTCTATAGGACAGATGACGTAAAGATGGTCTGTTTCTAATCTTGACACATGCCTAATTAGGGTGTCATGTGGCCAGCACAACGACCAACCGCCCTTACTATCCCCGAATAATGTAAGGTACACATTAAAGCTGGGTTGGTTCAGAGGCGCCTAAAGATCCCGAAATTAAAAATCTAAAAAAAATAGTAAAATTTTCCTTTCTGTCTATAGGACAGATGACGTAAAGATGGTCTGTTTCTAATCTTGACACATGCCTAATTAGGGTGTCATGTGGCCAGCACAACGACCAACCGCCCTTACTATCCCCGAATAATGTAAGGTACACATTAAAGCTGGGTTGGTTCAGAGGCGCCTAAAGATCCCGAAATTAAAAATCCTAATTTTCACAAGGATTCGAACCTAATACCTTCCGGTTGGGAAGCCAAGCACTTTGCCACCCAGCTACCGCACCTCCGATTTAAGGAATGGTAAGAAGACAAATCAATATTCTCCTACATATAAATCACATAGTAGATAAATAATGTAAAGTTCTATAGTATCTATCATTTTTTAAGTAACGTCTGTATTATATACGATAAGATAAGAAGATAAATGCAGAAAACAATTTGTATAGAGTTGTAAAGAGGATTAAAAAGTGGTCTTTTCTTGACATCTCTAATATCCAGAGCCTTATCTCATTCTCTACGTGTATTCAACAGAAAGCTAAGGACAAAGCTAGAAGGCGCAATACTTGAAATATTGAGATAGTTGTCACCACCTTAAAGTTGGTGCCATATAGTAGAGACCCTATTTTGATATTAAGAGTGGAATTCATAACTCATGTTTCTAAAAGTGAACGCTTTTAACAATGAGCTAACCAGCGACTTAAGAGCAGTTAGTAAGGACAGTCAGTAGATGGGTGGTAGTCATTGAATATAGTCACTATATAGTTATTATAAAGCCATTGAGATTTGTACCAATTCACAAGTTATTACTATATCTCTATAAAGGATTATTACAGATAATTCTAGAATTTGGTAGCATATTTCCTATGTGGTGTTCATATTGTATGTATTAAACGTATTATTTATGTCTGATATATCGAGAGTTATTTACTAATTTATGAGAGAGAGAGAGAGAGAGAGAGAGGTATGAACGTAAAATAATGCATCCAGATAATGCCTACATTACAATATGAACCCGATGTCAGCCACACGACCATCCAAATGGTGACAAGAGAGTGAACAGTAACGCTTTACCGCATACTTCAATTAAAATCGAACTAAAAATAAAAAAAAAAAGATATATTCATGATTCTCGTTTAAAAGTCGCGGGTTGACTATGCTGACGTTGACTATACTGGCGTCTTCCCATGCTCTGCAATCATCGGGTCATCGAGCATCAAGCACGATGAATGGAGAGTAATCCCCCCCCCCCCCCTTAACACGCACACAAACACATACTGACCCCAGCACACACGTTTGGAAATAAATGAATTAGGTGATAAATAGCTGTAACCACTTGGGACTCAACGAGATAGATAGATATTGACAGCATGGGGCTAGCTTGGAAAGCCGGGATGGGTGGGTGGGTGGGTGGGTGGTAGGGTCACTGAGACAGGTCATTCAGAGAAAGGACAAGAAAATGACCAGAGGATAGTTTGAAAGGCAGAGACGTTCAGTTGATTTCAAACTGTCAAGAGAGACTGCCAGGGCAGTGAGTCAGCGACCCTCGTGAAAATGGAGCGAGCATAGGAAATGTAAATTGATGGAGACCGCAGGGAAAAATAATGAAACAGAAACTTTTGTTTGTTAAATTTTGACATTTTGTAATGATATTTCTTGTTGAAAACAGTTTCTGGGTGGAGTTGAAAATCTAAATGAAAGCTTGATGGATTGCGCCAACTATTTTACATCAGGAATTAATTTCTAGTGTAAACGAGAGAAAGACATTCACATTTCAGGGGATTTAATTCCATTCTCTGATCTTTCTCACGCACATCGCTACACAATCAGAAGCGGGACTTGTTTGAGTGGTCAAAGCTTTAACTACTCTCTCTCTCTCTCTCTCGCTCACTCTCTCTCTTTATCTATATTTCTCCTCTGTCTCTCTATCTCTGTATCTATTGTTCCCCTTGTCTCTCTCTCTCTCTCTCTTTGTTTGTATGTGCCTTTATCTCCTCTCTCCCTACAGATCTGTATCTACTTTTCTCTCTCTCTCTCTCTCTCTCTCTCTCTCTGTGTATCTACCTCTCTTTTCTCATTCTAGCTCCTAGTGTCTCCCGAGTTCTACAGAGGAATCACTAGGAAGGCCAGAAAACAAGCAATTTGTCGGAGCCATCAATCTCTTAACAGATAAATGGTTCAAAGTGAATCGAGTTATTAGGTGGAGAACAAAGTCTGAAACTGATCAGTGGAGCCAATTCTCTGAATCGATCAGGCGAGAGGATACATTGCGTTGTCAAACTTTCAAGTTCCTGAACACCGAAGCAACATTATCTGGCTTTTCTAGCACTATGTTGTAATAACTAAAATTATCTGGCTTTTCTAGCACTATGTTGTAATAACTAAAATTATCTGGCTTTTCTAGCACTATGTTGTAATAACTAAAATTATCTGGCTTTTCTAGCACTATGTTGTATTAATCTAAAACTATCTGACTTTTCTAGCACTAAGTTGTATTAATCTAAAACTATCTGGCTTTTCTAGCACTATGTTGTATTAATCTAAAATTATCTGGCTTTTCTAGCACTATGTTGTATTAATCTAAAACTATCTGGCTTTTCTAGCACTATGTTGTATTAATCTAAAACTATCTGGCTTTTCTAGCACTAAGTTGTATTAATCTAAAACTATCTGGCTTTTCTAGCACTATGTTGTATTAATCTAAAACTATCTGGCTTTTCTAGCACTATGTTGTATTAATCTAAAACTATCTGGCTTTTCTAGCACTATGTTGTATTAATCTAAAACTATCTGGCTTTTCTAGCACTATGTTGTATTAATCTAAAACTATCTGGCTTTTCTAGCACTATGTTGTATTAATCTAAAACTATCTGGCAGTATCTGGTAAAAACTGAAATATTATCTTACTACGTCATATGCCATTTTCATTGTTTAGTTGATAACAGGAGTCTGCTATGTGTTCATATTTTGAATGTAAGAGCCTGTTTACATTCAAAGGACATTTTTAGCATTAAAATACAGTAATAATAAGAGAGAGAGAGAGAGAGAAAGAGTAATTAGTAGCAGTATCGGGCTATATAAACGAACGTATAAAGTATAAGAATGAGAACTGGGAGATTGTTAAGAGATTTAAAAATATTCCATTGGTAGTGCCCAACAAGAACACACAAACTTTAATGCTTTTGAAAATACAAAGCTTACTAATACTTCCTTATTTTCTTATTTTCCCCTCATATTGACTAAGCTTATTAAGGATCGTTTAGAACTTCATTCAATTTCAATTCACCACTTTCTCTTTTATTTCTTCTATTTATTTTGAGTTTATGTCCGTTATCAAGTTTGTTTCTTTCTTAATCTTAAAACAAAGTGTCGTTAATAGATTTGGAGTTAATTTAAAAAAACCTCGTTGCAAGTGTCCATAGATTTCTGAATTTAAAAATGGTGTGTTTTCTTTTTGCGCTTTGAAGTTAGGGTTAGGGTTGCAGTGATGTCCCCAAAAATGACAGGCAACCTCTAAATCTATGCTAGATATAATTTCATTGCGATGACATCAGCAAGCCGATTTCATTACGTCTAGATGACAGTAGCAGGGCGGATTTTAGTTAAGTGTATGACCTGACCAGGGTTTTAATGAAGGCCTGTACCTTTAATGAAAATAAGCTTAATGAAAGTACATTAAAGTATTTGTACATTTTAGTCTCATGTCCATCTTTTTTGTTTAAGTTGTCCCTGAAAAGGTTATTTTAATGCAGCATTTTGAGCTGGTCTAGGTCTTCTTTCGAGACTGAGGCCGTCCACGTACTTGACAGCCGTAACTCTGGAAACAAAAGTATTGAAGTAATTGTCTAGGAGAGCTAGTCGTCCATCTTCTACAATAGCAACGAGAGATGTGATTGTTAAACTATCTGTAAACTGATTCATACAAGTTTATCTTAGTGACGTTAGTAAAAGCTGATACACTATTTGTTTATTCCCTCACAAGATAAGTCATTTTTTGTTTATAAGCTTCGAAAGTAAATTATCACCTCCTAGCCCATGCCCCCTGCAGAACGTCATGGGAAGGCAGCCGGGCAAGGTTTTAATTAGGCTAGAGGATTATGGGAGGTCCACCTGATCGCCACGAATCTATCTGCCGTATGAACAAGGTGTCGATGTTGTTGCGGGGGTGGGTATGGATGTTGTTGCTGGGGTGGGTGTGGATGGAGAGGATGTACGGAAAGTGACTGGGAAGAAGAATAGAGAAATAATTTTTAAAAAAATCGGTAATAATAAATGTTAGGATGTATTGTTTTTACTTATTGTAAGACATGCTGAACTAAACTGATAGTATTTTGGAGTTTATGTGGGGGGGGGGGGGGGAGTGGAGAAGAAAGGGCTAACTAAAACAGAAATAGGACCTTGGTAGGTGATATACATTTAAACAATTATTAAAATATATATTGAAAGTTATTACTTGCAAGAAAAACCGGATATTACAATTCCTTAGAGAGGGGGTGGGTTTAATATATTCTCTATAATGATCAACAGAAGCGTAATTTGATATAACAAGTGAGAGTCTACTCGAAGGGTACCTGAAACAAAAAAGTTTTAGAATCGCCGTACTTCTACTACCTTTTTTTATTTTTATGTTCACCGGAACCAGGATAATTTTCAATTTAAACTCCGATCTAACCAAGGAACGCATGAATTCGGAAATGTCACGTAAAGTTTTTTTTTATCTTGGTTATCTCCCCTGCTTCCAATTCTCCACCACCCTCTCTCTATCGCTTTACTCTCTGTCCGAACAGAATACAGACACACAGAAAACACATACACTCTGGCCATGTCTGTCGTCTGCTGGGTTTTATTTGTTCTCGATTTCATTGTTTTTTGTATTTGTTGTTTGTATTTGTTGTTTGATTTATTTGTTTGTATCGCATGCTAAGCGCATTGTTTTGTTGTGATCAGGTTCGCCGACAAAAGTGACACATAAGGCTGTAAGAAAACCACTACACTCAGATACAGAGGTACGCCGAAATGAGTGTTCACAATTATAACTCCACATAAAATACATTTGGAACTCATAAACATCATTTGAAGCGACTTAAAAGAAGAGAGTTTCCCAGTTATATGGTCCAGTGATTCTATGTTCCGTATTTCTAAATCTTTAAATCATCAATCTTTTTTTTTTTAGCCTTTTTTTTTTTAGGACAAAGCCAAGAAACAAATCCAGTGATTTTTCGTAACAGAGACGCTCCACACAAACGCTTTAACGCTTTAAAGACCAGCAAGGCGCCAACTAGCTTTAACTGACATAGAAGAGAGCACATGGTTGTATGCAGCTTCAGAACGAGACAGCTGGAGGTCACTTACAAAGACCGCTGGATACACATTTGAGACCAAAAGAAAATCCGCTGCCAAGGACAGACGTAGATGGCGAAAATAAAATCTGACCCGACCACCGGCGGACAATGGTTATGCCTGTGCTAGATGTTGCGAAATATGTAGGTCACAACTGGGGCTGAGTAGAATAAGCATTCCTCATTGATCTTCGGACTCGAAGACAAGCTTTATTAATTATCCCTAGGGACAACAACTAAAAGTATTATGAATGACTTATCGCGGGATAAATAAATTATCTACAAATTACATAGGCGGATTACTAACGATAGCTAGCTTAAATTAGGTAATTTATAGCCCAGTACAGCACAATGGACCTCATTCACCAATCGCAAACAAACAACATTTAGCCACGTGATTCTCTGTCTCTTCAATACGAATTACGATCTAATTTTGAATACACAATGGCTATCACGTGACAGTTTTTTAAAGTTGTTTTATCAATATTATCACGTGACTAAATGTTGTTTGTTTTCGATTGGTGAATGAGGTCATTTTCGCTTGTAGCGTTAACTAATTTTGATCACATAGTTGGCAATGATGATATTTTAATATAGCGTCGTTGAGTCGATAATGTATCGAATCGAAAACTTAATGTGAAAATGTACAAATGAGACCAAATAAGAGAATAATGAAAAGAAAAAAAGAATGCGTTACAAGAAGCTTTTATTGTGTTACGGATCTTGCTATCAGTAAAATTTACATTAGATTGTGCACAATGGTATTTCATGGCAGAATTAAAGCTACAGAGGTATTTGTCTCTGTGTGGGCCACACGATAAACCTCTTTTTGTTCTGTTGAAAAAAGTTGGAGGATTGTTCCTTTCGGAATTGTTACGAAGTAAACGAGACAAATATTTGTATACAAGACTTTAAGGATGAGGAAAGATTAGGTTTTTAACAGACTGCCGGTATGATTGTATGAGCGTGTTTGTGTGCGTGTTTGAATATAATTGTGTTTCTACATTTTGATTTCCTCAATCTTTTGTGCCTTTTGAAAATTTTAGCGTCTTGTTGGGAAGGAAACAAGAAAACAGAGCAGGTGTGTGTGTGTGTGTATGAGAGAGAGAGAGAGAGAGAGAGAGGAGAGAGAGACAGAGAGATAGAAAGAGAGCAGCAGGCTGTATTTGGGTTTGTTTTGAAAAAAAAATATTTTTTTACTATTAAAAGACACAAACAACGTTTTTTTAAAGGTATCTGACGTTTAAAGACGAACTCAAAGTAAGTGTACAATGCCTACATCTGGTTTTAATTTAATATTTTTTGTTTGGAGTGGGAGGCGGGGCGGAGTCTAGAAAATACGTACATAAAAAGCTCTTTATTCCTTTTTTATTAATGTGATTTATATTTCCAGTTATCGCCATATATTTGATACATGATAAACAAATTGTTGAACAACCTTTAAAAGTTTATATTCTTATATACATGCATATATAATTGAAATTACAGGACGTAACATGATATGGAAGATGCCGTGGGAGTTTTCCGGTCATTAAATGTCTCTTGGACTTGCTATTGATTTGCACGCCTCAAGCTTAGACTGTGATTATCTTCAAAGGGAGTGGAAGTATTCCTTTTATCTATGTAGAGGTTAACAGTAGTGCAGTGGGAGATTGTTGAACACGTTTTATTCAATTTGAAAAGATGAAGTTCAAAATATCTCTGACACTGGCTTGTCTAAGGCTAATAGTTATAATAAATGAAAAACCCGAAATTCAAAATCCCAGCCTTCACCGAGATTCAAGTGCAGGATCCCAGGTTCGAAAGCATAACGCCACCGCGCACCATAATCTAGTCTTAATCTTTAGTTTATTTAGTCTTAATCTTTAGCTGATTTAGTATTAGTCTTAAGCTAATTTGCTAATTTAATGTTACTCTATATCTGATTAGCTCTCTGTGTTATAAATACTCAGGTTATAGTAGAAATGTCCAAATATTAATTCAATTTGCATACACTTAACTCCAGCTAACTGGGACAAAAATTCGACAGGGTTCTTTGTGCACCAGAAAGAGACCAATTGTTTTGTTTTTGTGGAGCCTCGAGGTAAACCACTCGAACCACTAGGACGTGATATAGTGAAGGAACCAGTTGAGCTACGGATGGACGGCAAGATTATGGCATGGGACAAAAAGCCCAAGTACCATGGGGTCATCCTCGATCAGAAATTGACTTTGTGCGACCATATCCAGCACGTACGGGAAGCAGCCTCCGAGAGGTTGAACATCGTAAAAAAGTTAGCTGGAACGAAATGGGGAGCGAAGGCGGGTGTGCTGAGATCACTGTACATGGGTGCAGTTCGGTCTCATATGAATTGCAGTCTACCTGTTCAGGTCTGGGCGTCGCTAACGTCTCTAGCGAAGCTAGACTCAGTTCAGAATCAAGCCATTAGACTCATCTGTTGTACGTTTCGCACAACTCCAATTGCAGCAGACGAAGTTATGGCCAATGATCCGCCGTTGAAGTTGCGCAGAGAGCGAGACTTCCAGTTAACTCACGAGAGATACAGGCGGCTGGAGGAGGGATCCGCTCAGACGTCTGGTCGACAACTGGGAGGACAAGAGACGTCTCAAAAACCTGCCCTGCTTTATGCATCTGGCGCGTGGGCTGGTCAGAGCGATGAATCTACCGGTGAATCGGGCTGCTCTTTCCCCGTCCGGTTCATTCCCCCCAGCTAAAGCTTTCGGCATGCCGACGGTACAGAAAAAAAGCCTTCTTGACTCGGAGGTGACAAAAACGGTTGAATCCTACACGGCTACTACATGCAGTCAGAGAGACCATTGCTTCGTATCCGACTGGAGTGTCCACCAACTACACGGACGGATCTGTGCAGACGCTCGAGGGCACTGTGAAAGCTGGGTATGGGGCGGTGGTCTGACTCTCAGGTAATCCCGAAATTGTGAAGCTGAGTGGACCCTGCCATGGGAAAAGCTGACAACCGTTTGTTGGCACATTGGGGGCGAGAGCTACACAGGCAGATGAGTAGACCAGACCGAAAGGACGCATGCTGGGAGCCCTGCCGTGCGAAACAGGCCGTCCTGGCCCAGTTCCGAGTCGGAAACTGTCCAATAGACGCGTACTTTGGACGGTGGAAGGAGAACTACGACACACGGTGCCGCCATTGCGTCGAGGACGATGAAACAGTAAGCCACATTCTTTGTGAGTGTCGCGTTTTGCATGAAGGAAGATTGGGACAAGGAAATGAGAGAGAGAATACTGGTCCATGTGCGGCATTAGGGCTGTCCTTGTACGGGGACATGGCGACCTTAAAACTCACTGCCAGCTTTCTCTTCAGTGCTCTAATGGGGTTTCTGATTTGGTGCCCCAAAGAAACGCTTTGAAGACCAGCTTAGGCATCAACTTGGAAATTTTAGCAAATTTCATATACATAATCTGATACGAAACAAAATCACGAATTTCAAAAGAATTTTTATTTTAGCAACCTTTTGTTAGTTCACACTACAGAAGATATATTTAATGTTATAAATACATCATATGCAAGAACAGATGTGTTTCAATAAGCACAGATGGAGCAAAACGTTTTATCATATTTATTTTTTTTTAATCCGTTTCAATCCAATTGCAACTATTTGCTCTTCTTTCGCATGCGACAAACTTTCTGGCATGGTGTTAATGTTAAACGGGTATCTTATCCATTCAATAGTTTTGTTTGACTCAGGTAAACAGTCTTCCCAGCTCGTTTGCAAAACTCTCCAAAGTTGTGCAATTCATTTCAGAGTATAAGTATCCATTGAAGTAACCGGACTTGTTATAGGCTCACGAAGAGATGAAAACGAGTCTATTTCTCTATTACCAACTTTCATTTGACATAAATTTAGTTTTGCGATAGCGGCGTTCACTTTATCCTGAACATGAAACAATGGAATGCAACGAAGAGTTTTTGGAGAGGGCGAGAGATACTAATGTTATGATAATTCTAGAAGGATTACGCATTGGTCAAAAGTTTGGGAAACACTGGTGTAGGGGATACTTTTCGACTAAATTTCTAAAAAAATAACCAAATCTCCCCTTTCAAGCAAAAATGTGTGTGTTGTATTGATGCATATTTAGAAGAATCGACGCGATGTGTGTCCTATAAAGGAAGGAGGGCACCATATGATAAGCAGAGACTGGAGATGGAATCTAATGAATAGCGAAATCATTAAATCATTCCATTTGGAGTCGAGATGTCAATGTCTATATTCTTATGATTTAGTTAGATCAAAAGACTAAATGGTTGAAATATATAGAGATTTAAATCTTTTTTGGCCAGTCAATCCATTGGATTGGGTCCGTGAAGCCACATCCACCAATACAACATTTACCAGTGTACGCCTGAACATGACCAGGTTTATTATCTAGATATGATGATGTAACCAAGTTTTACATTTAGTTAGAATGATATGCATACATTTTCTTATTATTTTAACACGACTTAATATTGATCGTCTAGTAAAACTTTTCACAAGCTTAGGCGGTAAGTTTTTAAAAACAAAAAGTCAACTGTTACACCAATTTTACGTGCAGTAAAGACTCTACATTAAAATAAGGAATTCATTTTTTTTTTGTTTTCTAGACCAGCGGTTCTCAACCTTTTTAGCTCGGCAACACCTTTTTTTTACAAATTCCTTTCTTGTATACGACCCCCAGCATTAAATTATTTTCTTTCGTAAGTATAAGTAAATGTGCTTTCGATAATGTTAAAAAATTATAATTGGAGGACTATCTCTGATCTGCATTGCCAAAGCTTAATGTTTAATCCCAAAACAATGTGGAATTATATTATTGCAATACATAATTCACCATATCATTAGATTATAATTAAATGAAAGAATACCTTTATAACATGCATTTGCTTACTTTCTTACTCACATTATTCATAGTCCACACTGCACACATATGTGACGAGTATCTGTAATTGGACATGATAACTAACAGGCTGTTTCGAAAACATATTGTCCTGCACACGGACGACGAAGATGAACCACAGCCAAACGGAACACGACAGCAAAAACTTTGTTCCTAATTTGTGTAATTAAGGAGAAATGTTTCGCTGTTAAACTATTTCTGTCTCCTAAAAATCTTAAACATTGACTTTCATTGGGTTTCTGGCAAGTGCAAATGAGATGTCAAGTAGATTTTAAAAGTAGGATGAAATTTTGTTCACATACATGAGCTAATGTTCTTGCACAGAAATTATCATTGTATCTTTTTCCAGGTTCAATATCATTTTCCCCATAGAGAGCAGATTACGTCGGAAGCATTGTCAATATTATTTTCGTTGCAAATGACATACTGGGGTTTTTCAATTCCTGCTGAAATCAAAGGAGCAGTCAGAGGAAACAGTGGTGTATGTCTTACAAGTGTCCAAGAGGGGAGACAACTGAAGTGTCACTTGAACTGCATGGAAGAGCTATGAGTTTCTTATCAGAGACCCATGCTTTCCTCCCCTGCTACAATTTGCAGTTCATCCAAGGTTCATGGTGTCCAATACGTCAAGGACTTCTTAACATAGCTTACGTATAAAAATTTAAATATATGGATGCGTTATTAAACCTTTATTAAAACGTACACCGTTTAGTTCAAATATTACATAATTTTCAAATATGGTTGGCTAATGTAAAGAAAAGTGTATTATAAATACCTATCACACCTTAATACCAGAAACACGAATTGTGATTGTTAATACTGACCTTCGACATAATGATATAGAGATGGCAGTCCATGTTATGCATTTATACAAAATCTATCGGCTGTACTATTAAAATGTTCTAAATCAATTCTCATTCAATTGTTTGCAGTATTCAGCTCAGGATAACAGTATAATTAGTAAATTTCAATGAAAAAAACAAACAATTTTTTCGATGGTTATAACCGACCCTTCACAAATTGTCAATCCACCCCAAGGGGGTCGCAAACCAGAGGTTGAGAACCCCTGAGCTAGACTGAAAAGCGGATAGGCAGACAGCTAGCCCAAAGACCACAGCAGCATATCATTTGAGAAGATCAAGAGTAATGCTTTCACTGGAACCTTTAGACAATAACCGAACACCTAAACTGTCATAAAAAAAACATCAACAACAAACACAGTCATTAAATAATAAAACAATCTTTTGATAATGTTTGGTTAAAAACAAGAGAAATTCATACACACCAAATATATTCATTGCGTATAAAGAAAAATGCTCACATTCACACCTTCATCTTCTCCTATCCCTGAGTCTGTTGGACCGTTGGGGCACCACACAAGATTTGTTGATTATCTTTCTCCATTCCTGTCTTTTGCTTTTGGATAGAAAATAGAATTTCTTTTAATTCTTCCCATTCTTTTATGTTGTCTTTCCATCGCTCTGTCTGTCTCTTCTTCTTTTCCCTGGAACTGTTCCCTGAAAGAAGATCTTTGCGAGCGTTGAGGACCTTGGTGATACGGCCATAGCGCATAAAGTTTACATTTGCGTTAGCAGGTCATCGTTAGGTCCAATGGCTGTGTTAATCCTATTTCTAATCTCTTCATATGTGATGCGGTCTTTAAATGTGATACCTAGTTTATTTCTGTAACATCTCAATTTCATTGCTAGGATCCTCCTTTTTACTTCTGAAGTCAGCTTCCAAGATTCACAAGCCTATGAGAATGTGGCCATGTCCAGGGAGCACATCAGCCTGATTTTAGTTTCGAGGGCAATGCCTTTGTCTTCCCAGACTGTTTTGAGTTTTGCAAGCTCTGCCATGGACTGTACGATTCCGGGCATCGGTTCGGGTTTGATTCCTTCATCTGAGACGATAACTCCGAGGTATAAATGCTCATAATAAATGGTATAAAGGGATCTCCTTCTCGACATTTAACTTTTTTATTGACAGAGGCGCCGAGTCCAGTGAATCCACGAAAAGTCCAAAGTTATAGATATATTCTTTCTCTCTCTCTCCTTGTAAATGAGGGGGAGAGAGAGACAGAGAGAGAGAAGGAGAGAGAGACAGAGAGAGAGACAGAGAGAGAGACAGAGAGAGAGACAGAGAGAGACAGAGAGAGAGACATAGAGAGACAGAGAGAGAAGGAGAGAGAGACAGAGAGAGACACAGAGAGAGACAGAGAGAGAGAGGGAAAAAGAGAGATAGAGAGAGACAGAGACAGAGAGAGGGAAGGAGAGAGAGAGAGACAGAGAGAGATAGAGAGAGAGAGGGAAAGAGAGAGAGAGAGACAGAGAGAGAGACAGAGAGAGAGAGAGGGAAAGAGAGAGAGGCAGAGAGAGAGAGACAGAGAGAGACAGAGAGAAAGAGTAACAGAAAGAGGAAAGAAGAGAGGGAAGGAGAGAGAGACAGAGAGAGACACAGAGAGAGACAGAGAAAGACAGAGAGAGACAGCGAGAGAGACAGAGAGAGAGGGAGACAGAGAGAGAGCCAGAGAGAGAGAGAGGGAAGGAGAGTGGGAAGGAGAGAGAGACAGAGACAGAGAGATAGAGACAGAGAAAGAAGGGACATTAGAAAAGCAAGTAAAGGAAATAAGATCTTTCCCATGAAATGGCGTTATAAAACTTAGTCCCGCCCGTGCGATGTGGACAAGAGTCTCCAGCCCCCCCCCCCCCCCAATACCTTTCAGGATATCGATCCCCTCTCCCCTTACCTCACCATCCTCCTCCAGTACCCTCTTTCTCCACTCCTCCCACACACCCACTCAAAGGAGAAGCTGGAAGTCAAATCTAATTAAGGAAAACATTGTCGGCCATTTAACATTTCCCCTGGAGAGTGTTGTGTGAAAATTAGTTGTGATGTGTAGCAGGGGACGTGTGTGTGTGTGTGTGTAATAAACAATGGGTGTTAACACTTTGATCTAAACACGAGACTTAGTTACGTCTTAAGAAATTAAAACCAACATGTTTTATATAGATATACAGGACAGCTAGCTGAAAGACATTAATGAGTAAGATGTCTTCAGTGTTGTAAAAGAAAATTAAACAGATAATCTTTAAAACATGTGTAGTATATCTATGAATAATAAACGTGTCTAAGTAGACTTTAAAATGTTATCCTTCGTTAAGAAGACGTTTTTGGAAAGGCCTAGGGCGTCCTTGGACTGTAGCACCACAGGCATGGATGAATGGATTCGTTGTAAAAGTTTAAATCTGTGGTGAAGGATGGAAATGATGTTACCACTTTTTTATCTGCTGTGTGAACTTTAATGGAAGCCCGATGGTAGCATAGCTAATTGATCACGTGATGTTTGAATTGCTTTTCTATAGCGCAACTTTGATGCTAATAGTGGACCAGTGGGACAAGGGAGTATCTAGAGTAGGGTTTCCATGCTGATTTCAGTAAAAAACTCTTCTGGAGTCGTGATTCAAACTCGAGCCCCTTTGATGGGTGGCCAAGCGGTTTTCGCCATTTATTCACATAGTCAACATGAAGAAATTCATGCTGCAGACGTTAGTACATGTTTGTAAAATGTTTATAAATGTTTGTAAAATAATTATAAATGATTGACATGTTTCTGATGTTCCTTCAGAATTTGAAGCTAGTTGCATCCTAGCCCATAGCTCAAACATAACGACGGAGATGGCACCAAATGGCAGTCCAGAGCGCATACCACAAGACCAGATAAGTGAATGTTGAATGTTAAAAAAGTGTAATTCCTAAATTTGGTATCAATTGTTGTTCTTATTGTGAAGTTCCATCAATTTGGGACACTTTGAGTAGATGAGTTGCACACAAATCTATTTCCTCTAACAAAAACAAAAATAGTAAGAAAGACTTTTTATCATCACAATTGAAACCAACAAAACGACCGCTAGACGAGAGCTCCAACGTCATCACTATGGAAGTATTTATAGAACTTACTATTCTGATTTCTTAGAAATTTAAAAGTAAAAGTAAAGTTATCCTTTCAGACCTTGTGGTCTATGGGGCAGATGATGTAAAGGTCATCTGTTTCTTAGGCCTACGGTAAACGAGGGTGTCACGTGGCCAGCAAAACGACCAACCGCCTTTACTTTTACCCAACTAATGTCAGGTACCCTGGGTGGACTCAGAGGCGCCCGAAGATCCCGGAATTAAAAATCTCAGTCTTCACCAGGATTCGAACAAGCGCTTTACCGCTCAGCCACCGCGCCTCCTCTTAGATCTTGAATCCCTTATAATAGCATTGATAAGTTACAGACGAAGAGTACTGGCAAGAAAAAACCAAAAGGCAGACCAATGAAACGCTAGGAAGACAATATCAATGAATGATTGGACTTCCTGGACATGTAGTAGGACCTGACTGACGCTGTAAGGATACAATGGCTTGCGTATACAATTGAGCAATACTTGGGAATTCCTTTAGTGACATAACGGTAGATTAAAAACCTTACGCGGGTTAGCTTAGAGACAGAATTAACTGACGGTTCTTTAGAAGACTGCGAACTGTAAGGACGTGTTTAGTTTTATTATCGTGGACAGCGACATTGGACTGTTTTCTATTTATTGGATGAAATATTTAAATGATCACTCCGTATAGCAATTCATTTGTTTTTTTCTCTACTGTGTGTGTAACTTGGATGCGCAGAGGCTGAGTGGTAAAGAGCTCTCTTATGAACCGAGGGTCCTGGGTTCGAATCCTGGTGAAGACTTTTTTTAAAAATTTCGGCATCATAAGTCCACCCAGCTCTAATGGGTACCTGGCATTTTGTTGGGGAAAAGTAAAGGGTCGCCGTGCTGGTCAGATAACACTCTCGTTAATCGTGGGCTAAAGAAACAGATGACTAGAATGGGAAATGTGCAAGTTAACTATTACATCTAATACATATGAGTCGCGCTTGTGTGTAAAATACTTAAAATGAAACATCAAGAATTTTTTTCATCTACACCACCAGCAAAGAATAACATCACAGAAGAAAAAAAAGAACTGGTCAACACATCACTAGGGGCCCCTCACTGGCCCAACACTGTGCGGAACAAAAGGTAAATGTGAAGCAATTATTTTTAAAGACTATGTATTTCTCCGTTTCGCCCTCACTGGCAAAGAGGAAAGTAGATGGCCTCGGAAAAAGACAGTTGGAGAGCTCTCATAAAGGCTTCGGGACAAACATTTGAGACTCAAAGAGAAGCCGAAAGACAAAAAGAAAACTTAAATAGGCCCCCTGCGGACAACGACTTTATCTGCATGAAATTCGGGAAAATATGCAGGTCGCAACTGGGTCTGCGTAAGCATGTGAAACACAGCACTCATCCTTAATCTTCGGAATCGAAGACATTGCCATTTATATTTTTCTCGTGACATTCTAAATCTATGTATAAATGTTGAAAAGGAACTAACTAGAAGATAATTCAATTATTTCAGATTTTAAAGCTTAAAAATCATTTTAGTTTCTGGCCACAAGATATTGCTTTAGACAACAAACAGTGTGAAGAACATTAGAACAACTGTGAAACGCAAAAAGCAATCGAGGGGAAATGAACAAGGAATATTGTAAAAATTAACAAAACCAGAAAATATTTACATGGAAAGTAAGAAAACAAAAGCAAACACAAAATCTCTCTCTCTCTCTTTCTCTCTTTCTCTTTGCCTCTTTTAGCCATACACTCTCATATTTTACTCTTTAAAAATGTATAAAAACTAAGAACCAAACAAAAATTAAATTAAAATAAAAAACAAATAAAATTTTTAAAAATATAAAGTCTCAAAAAGCAAACATTAAAAAAAATTCTCGCTGTTGGTCTAAATTGGAGGAAAACCTTTTTTTTTTGTTGTTGTTACTGGCCTGAAGATATTAAACCCTAGCACACACACACTCACACACACGATGTTATTTCAAAAACTTTATGGAGGATTAGGAAGTCATAGAGAGACGCTAAGAAGCAAACAGCCCCAGGGAAAAACAAAAAACTAATAGAATTTGATGAGAGAAATTTTCTTATTTTGACTTTCAATAGTTAGTAAGGCTGGTGCTGTTCCAAGTGCGTGAACATGAAATTAAATTGTATTAAGATGTTTCTTCTCAATTTTTTTTTAAAAAAGCTTTTTTTTTTACATCAGAAAGACTAATCCGTTTTATATGGATCTAGCTCTAAACTATTATTATTTTTATAACAGTAAGGGTATTGTAAGGCAACGAATCTTCACTTCTCAATGTTGTGAAAGCCTTTATGTGATAGGAGCTTAATCACACAGCTTTGTGTATCTGAAACCTGTAGGATGTTGAGGCCCAATGCTAATTGATAATGGAAGCCAGATTTTAAGAAAGATAAGATAAGATAAATATATATTTTACACGCTTGCGAGTCTTCAACATTCAACATTGACTGCAGAGCTAGAGAGGTTGATCCTAGCAATAGAAATGAGGTGCTACAGAAGGATCCTAGGTATCACACTCAAAGACCGCATAATAAACAAAGAGATTATAGAGACAGGCTAACTGCAGCCATTGGACCCCACGATGTTTTTTACTAAATTTGTAATAGATCTAGACCAACAACAATTAATCTGTACGATTAATAACATTTTTAACAATTGTTTATGTTTAGCGTTATTTCATGCTTTTAGCTTTCTCAATACGCTATGATCCTAGCACATATCTGAACCAGTTGGAAAAATGGGGGGGGGGGGGAAGGAGCAAGAACGAGATATCTGAGTGGGTTTTAACGTAATTAATTTTTAAAAGCATTTAAAAATGAAAAAAAATAAATAAAAAGGGGAAAACAACCTTTATTCTAATTCGTGTAACCACTCTGCTAGTAAGATACTCATGAATGAATAAGATTGTATTGTTATATATTGTATGTCTCCCTTTAGAGCGGAGACTAATTCAGCTTCAGTCCAGTCAAGTACAATTTCTTTCCTTTTTTTAAAAAAAATACAATTCGTTTGACTAGTGGAAAAAAATATCATTCTTTCGCCATTTACTTCTAAATTCAAAATAATGCTCATAAAATATCTCTTATTAAAAAAATGAATATTCTTTTTTTCTGATTTGAAAATTTTGTTTTACTCAAATTGTCATATTTTAAAATAGACAGGCTCAGTTCACCAACAAGTGTAATGTTATGGTCATTATGACATTAAATTACGCTATAAGCCGCTTTTTGTGTGTATCCGGTGTAAAAATAAAACAAGTGGAGAAGCAATGTTTTAATCAATTATAAGATAATTTAAATGCACATTTTTTTAGCACTGCAGAATCCAAATGTTTCTAAGCTCGATTGTAAATCATTTTATATTTATTTGGCAACATGAAACTTCAATATTGCTTCCCATACATTGTTTAGTTTATCGTTAAAATACCCCGATTGTAGATCCTATTTCTTAACTTACCGAAAGATGCTGTGAAATATTAACCAAGGCCAGGGATCAGGTCTAGGTATAGTGCCTAGGACTCCATAGACACCGAAAACAGTATACAATTGTAAGAGACACGCAAACATGAACAGAAAAGTCAGCAAGTAGGTCATATGTACAGCCCGCTGAACCATCTTGCTCTGGCGTATTCTAAATAAGCCCAAAGCTGCTGGAGCTATGGATTGCATCCTCTCAGAAAGAGCTGGGCTCAAACCCGAGTCGTCGTCCGAGTGTGTTGGCGTTGACCTCTGAGAAGACATATCACCAAGGGGTTGGCCGGAATCATCCCTGCCTGACAATGTACGCCCCGAGCTGCCACATACTTTTGACAATGAAGAACAGTAAAATATGTTTTCGGTATCCGCCAAGTAGCCATTGTCTCTAGGAGAATTACTAAGATAGTTATTCTCGGATTGGACGCTAAACACAAGATCTGATAATGCCACACCACGGTGGTTGATTTTAGGATCAACCGCACAGCAGGAGCGATCGCCGGTATCCTCAACGCAGTTCTCGGCTAAAAAGTCTGTCTCCATGAATGAGTCCGTGTTGATATTATCTGTGCTTTTATCAAAACCAACAGCAGGGACAGCCTGTTTACTATAGGAGGCCGCAGTCTGTTTATCGTCGCCGTCGTCTTCCACAATATCATCGTCCAGACTGTCGACTTCATCGCGTTTTGAGACTTCGTTGATGATGTTCAGCGTACCGACCGATGAAGGATCAGGCGTTTGCAAAAGAGGCAACTGCTGATCCTGAGCGTGACTTGCTTCGTTGTGCGAATTCCCAAGGTGATTATTTTTGCAATGAGAAAACGGCAGATGGGAGACACCTCCTTTGAAAACAATATTGTACGACTCAACAGACTCAACAGTAGACAAAGGGAGAGCAGAGTGTGTAGTATCCAACGTTGGGGACGTGGCTCCAGTTCCTAAATCTGAAGTTTTGTTTTTCGATGAGCTCTTATTACTGTTCGACTCAGCAGTAAGAGACAGAGACACGTAAGAACTGTTCATTGCCTTTCCCTTGGACACATTGCTATTCCGTTTCTGTCGGTATCGTTTTCTAGTGCGTCGCAGATTGCTGACATCGCCTTTGATGTTTTCTACGTCAGTGGAGCTCGTGGACACATCATCGTCGTCGCTGGCGATCGTCACCATCATGTGGTTTTTGTTCGAGATTTTCAACTTCGGCCTTGAGAGCCTTATGCCGCTTTTTGAAGCCGCTGCAGTTGGGGAGTATGGATCACCACCTCCGGCGACCACGAACATATCCGATGTGGCTGTATTGTCTGAGATTAAATCTGTCTCCCCGTTGTACATTGTGCTTTCTTCTCCAACATTCGTTGATAGTGTTGTGGCCATAAGATTGGTCGCATTGCTGGCGGATCGGCGGTGACTATTGAAGGCGTTCAGTTCTTTTCTCGCTCTTTTAGCTTCATCCGCGTACTGGCTTAACCTGTTCAGAAACAGAAACAACATTAACAATCAATGTCGCACACTTTCATTATTCGTATTTTATAGACAACGATGCGTTAGAGAATTAAATGGATTAAGAGGAATATCTTTATCAGCTTTAGACGTAAATGTCTTGAGATTTAAATTATCTATTTCCAACTCACTAATACACTGCCAGACTATTATATAATACAATAACAATCTTAAAAAATTTATTATTTATAAGTATCCGGTGATATGTTTAAAAGAAAGGTTTAACTAAAGTGCTTGCACAGAAAGAGAAACAAACTCCATTGTAGTCCCTGCATCAGTGTAACAGTTATTATTTGAATTACTATTGTTTCTAAACCTTTCTATATAACTACAATAATGCACTTCATCAATATATTTGGAGAAAAATATTGGAAGGGGTTCTCAATGAAAAGGTCTTCTTTAGGCAAAAAGAACTTTGCAATAGTCAAATATCGGATTTTTAAAATTCTTAGTCTACATTACAATTCAATATTTAGCCGCTTAGACAGGTTTATGCTTACCAAGATAATTTTTTTTTAAAATTATGCTTATTACATTTTAACGGAGGCGCGGTGGCTCATCGGTAAAGCACTTGGTTTCTGAACTGAGGATTCGAGGTTCGAATATTGAGGAAGACTGGGATTTTGAATTTTGGGATTTTAGAGCGCCTCTGATGACCTGACATTAGTTGGAGAAAGGTAAAGGCTTTTGGTCGTTGTTCTGGTCACATGACAACCTCCTTAACCTTGGGCTACAGAAACAGATGACCTTCATCTGCCCCATAGATCGCAAGGTCTGACAGGGATACTTTTGGATTGTTTGTTTTACATTTTCTCTAAATATCTTATCTTATTATCAGTATGAAAAAGAAGAACGAAATAGACATAAGTTTTGCATACACACAACACATATGAAATAAGTGAATGACCTGAATCCACTACATATAAACGTTATTCCTAAATAGAGGGACCATGCGATGAAGCAGCCGCTGTCCACTAGAAGAAGAAGCTTTAAGGAGCGCTCAAAGGACACCAGAGACTCGATGACAACCACGAGGAACAAGTAGGTCAGCGTGCAACCCATCAGCCAACTCAAGCTTCTCACTTTACTGTTACCTACATCTACCTTTGTGATTCTCAGCAACATCACCTGGAAGGTGTAAGGAAAAAAATAGTTTGGGATAAGTCTACGTATTAATGTCATTGTGAATGTAATAACAATGGCTGTAATGTCAGAGACAAAGTTTAAGAAATAGAAGCGAAAATTTAAAAATAAATTGGGGATATTTCACAAACATTTTTGAAGAATCAATTATAAGTAGATTTATTTGATTATTTATAAAGCAGTTGTCGTTGAGTTAAAGCACCAATAGGGGCCATCAATTTCTTTATCTGAACGTGATTAAAACCTTAAAAATTAAATTTAAAAAATTATTGGCAAAAATATACAACCTTCAAGTTCAATGTAGATGCATGTAGAAACACAATGTAATATGATTTCTAGCGATAAAACATCATATTTAGATTCAAGCGATAAACAAGCAAATTATAACAAATCCTTAAAAAAAAAAATGCTTGTCCAAAGGGGAAGAACTCCGTCCTTAAAACTGTATCTATCAATAATACACACATTTATTTTGTCACTTAATTGATATCAAACAAAATAATTAACTACCAAGAATTAATTGACTAATTTAGTATTTTTGTTATTGTTTTATGTTTTGTTAGGTACAATAAATAATTGTTTAAAGTATCAACTTGATCGGAGAATGCGTGGGGGAGAAATAGCGTTAACAATCTTTTAAGAGGACTAAACCCAACAAATTCAGACATATCTGTGAATACTGACGTATTAGTTTCCATGGTTGCTATAAATACAAGTATGAATTATCAGTAATTAATTGTCTAATTGGTTACTTTTTTTTATTCATGTCTTGAATATGTCAATGTATAATTGTGCGAAGTTTCAGCTTGATCCGAGAATGGGTATGGGAGAAATAACGTGAGCACACTTGTTACCAGACAGACAGCGTGAGTTGATATAATCTTTGTAAAATATTCGTGATTCTAGCTCTCGTCTCAGAACTAAAAATTTCAGTAGCCGTTCACCCTTATTTACCCATTTATTTGTATCAGGTTTGTCTAAAGGTTGCATCAGAATTCACTAACCAATGAAATACACTCACACACTTCATAACAGTTATGCCTACTTTTTAAGCATTTTCAGATTCTGTATGAATTTACTCGAAGCAGCATAACTAAAGTTATGTCACACAAATTAAAAGTGTTTAAGTTTGAAGTATTAAGAAAGACTGTGGGTATCGGTCTCACTCATTGGTTGGAAAAGAGAGAGGCCGTTAACCAGTTGACAATATCTGTCTAAATAAATGAAGTTAACAAATACTAATCAATAGATGTAGGACGTGACAGCACATGACATTATAACAGATATCGTTCACTACCTGGGTTAACCCATAGCAGGCACAGAACAGTGGATACACAGACTGGGTCAGGATGCCGATCACCAGGGTCGCCATTTGACCTTTGCATCCGTATGGATCGACCAGCATAAACACCGCCCTTAGAACGCCAGATATCGCCAGAAATATCAGTGTGTTGAAGACGATCTTGAACTTCTGAACCCGCGACCGGAAGCGCAGGAAGACCCCGCAGCTGACGAGGGTCAAGAGGATGAATAGCACGGAGAAACCGTAGACGTGAAGGTCCCACCAAACGCCCCATTTTTCTATCGCGGTGGGCCAGTCCGGCAAGGGGAGCAGACTCTCGCTCCCGGTCGACGAGGTGTTAGCCTCGCTGTGGCTGACTTGGAGTACTCCTTGGTCCTGGGCTGGTTCCACTTGCATGGATTTAGATCCGTTGAGAATCGGGTGCACATTTCTTCGCGCAGCGTCGATATCCAGATCGTACAAGTGGTGCCGAGAAGCGGGCGCCGAGAAGTAACTTTGCGTTGGTGTCTTATACGTGTCTGGCTGAAACGACATAACATCCTGCTTGGGTTACTAGAGTTTAAAAGGTCAGAGTTCATGCGTCATTGATATCTTTTCCGCTGTGGATGATAGAGAAATATTGTTATTATTTGAGCCCATTAGTTTATAGTTGTAGTGTTATTGAGTGTATGCGCGTGTAACCATAGGGAAAGTAGGGCGGATGTTTTTGGTTGTGGAGGCTGAATGGATTAAAGAATAATCACAAGGTAGTCTGTTTTATGTTTTAGTTCAAGTTAATAAATACTGGGCTGGAGGTTGAAAGAAGGACAAGCGAGAGACTTGAGACGGAAGTCTATTATTAGTCAGTTTTATACATCTACTTTAAGGTTGAATCTGTTTATAGGTACAAATATAGGTTGTATTGAGTTTTGTTTTCAAAGAAGTTTGTCTATGTTTATTTCTAGTTCCATATTGAAAATGTAATCAGCCTACATCGGTTCAGTTGTACTATGTGTTTGGAGCTTCAAACCGACGACCGAGAAATTTATTGTTTAAAAATAATAATTGTGCGAAATTTCAGCTTGATCCGAGATTGTGTGTAGTAGCAATAACGTTTTACAAACTTTTTACCAGACAGACAGACATGCAGGCTGATAAGATATATTGAAGATATTTTGAAGATATTCAAGTCTAAACGTTTTCGTCAATGCGAATTCCCACGTCTCTGTCTCTTATTTCATCAACCATTTTCTTCTCTTGTACCTGCTAGATGGTTAGGCTTGCCCTGGATGTGGCAAATTATGTAGGTCACAGTTGGGGCTGCGCAGCCTCGGGCAATAATGCATTCCTCACTAATCTTCGGACTCGAAGACAAGCCTTATTATTATTATTACCTGCTGTGGTTGAGACCCCTTTAGGGTCGACTGACGATTTGCAAGGGGTCGCAAAAGACCATTGACAAAATGGATTGTTTTTTTTTCCTATTGCTGTGTGTGTGTGGAGGGGGGGGGGGTTTGTGGCAGAGTGGGGGATTGTAAAAAGGGGTCGCCGAGCTTAAAAGGTTAAGAACCGCTGTGCTATATGCATTTACATCTTAGTCAAAGTACAAGGACTATATTAGTATGAACACACGTTAACATAGTCAATAAAACTGAAATGGAAAGTATAAACCTCTTTAACGTAACACAAGACCTACGTTGTAACATAATATGTGTCTCACTTCAAACTGACCTAACAGTGTTGACCTAACGACCTTTGACATTTGAACGCTAATTTGAAAACAACAAAAGCAAAAAACTACATCCCACTAAAAAAAAAAGAAAATTCTAAAATTCTAAAATTCTGATTGACCACTAGGGGTCAAGAAAGCACTGGACACGATATTTCTTCTCATGTCTGGATGTCGTTGTTGATACGTTCAAAGAGTAACAAGACGGACGTACCAATAAGATAGATTGTGAGTACACGCGCAAGACTTTCTGTGTGTGTGAGTGAGTGAGACCCAACATTGAAAGCAGGACGTTTGGGTGCGTTTCATAGCGTGTGTGTGAGAGAGAGAGAGAGAAATAAAAGAAAGTGAGAGAGAGAGAGAGAAAGAGAGAGAGAGAGAAGAATGAATGAAATAGAAAGGCTTGATTCAGCTACTTTGGGACACGACTTTCAGTGTTGACACAGTACATGTAATTCTCTTAGTAATTTCAACGTACTGTTGATCAGACTAGCAAGCTGTTTGGGATCTAACAAACATTCCTATACATGTGCAGTTCTTTACAAAACAAAACTTGTTATGTATTAAAGCACAATTTCACTGGTATACGTTTGTTCTAGCAGATTGCCCTAGGCTATTCATTAATGCTTGGTAAATCATTGAAATATATCTGACATTATATATGACTCTGACTGTCTTAGACAAAAAGAAACATTAAACAATAACTTACTGTCAGGTTACATTGCTAGAAGGAGTAGAATAGAGATGAATGTATTGAATTTTGTAATATAGAGACAAAGATGTTATGTTTAGAATCGGATGACACGGTGAAGATTAGATGGATGGCTGCTAGTATACAGTTTCAAAGCCATATTTTCCATTAAAAATTATTAACTGTGTATTTTTCTTAACAACAAAACTTTGCTTGTAAGTCACGTGATAAATTAGAGTAGTCTTTTACTGTCTGAACAGTTTCTACATAGATATAAACAATTCAGTGAAGTAAATTTAACATTTCCCCCCTAATATTTTTATATATACAAAAATGACGAATGTCAGGATGGGCAGACGTCTCAAGTAATTAGTGACTTCCCGACAGCTCGGTCTTAGGACGGTTCTCCCCTCCCCCACCTTCCCCCTTAAAAAAAACCTTGACCCGAGTCCACCAGAAG
Source organism: Biomphalaria pfeifferi (assembly GCA_030265305.1). Lineage (NCBI taxonomy): Eukaryota > Metazoa > Mollusca > Gastropoda > Planorbidae > Biomphalaria > Biomphalaria pfeifferi. Next base: position 329,147 of record JASAOG010000062.1, on the reverse strand, counting down.
TCCCTTCCATGTGACCATCCGAAATACTTTTTTGTGACCGCCCAGGGAGCTAGAACGCGACACAGGGATGTGCCAGACGTGACCCTGTGGAATCAAGAAACAAAACAGCAACCTCATTACATCCTCTTTCCTCGAACTCATAAAAAGACCACGTGACGACATATGCCCAACTCAATCCGTGTCACATTTCGTTTTAATAGGATTCAGAGGACGTTTTAAGTTTTTATTTTTTTAATGACGATTCTAATGATCTATCTAAAAATATCTGTCACGTAACTTGTATCAACAATCGTTTTTTTCATCAAAGATTTCTTCCAGGCAAACAAACCACTATGCTGCGTCAAGCGGAATTTTAAAATCGGAGGGTCCATGGTCCGTGCCCCTGTCAGGACTTCGCTAAAATTTACTCTGTATTTTCTCTTATTAAAAAACGTGGTCCCTGTACTGCCACTTGCCTTTATATGCTTATTATGTGTCTTTCATTGTTTCAGTAATATCCTTTACGTTTGTAGTCAGGTAACTCTTCCCATCAAACTTGTTCAAATGAAACCGAAACAAACTCTAGGATGTGTTGTTTAAATTTCGGATTAATCTTGATTACAAACATATATAGAGTTGGCATTAAGGTTAATGTCACAATATGAGGTCCAGAGTTGATATAAGCTTTGAAAGAAAAAGACAACACAGTTTATCCTTATCGTACTTTGAAACAAACAGCAAAATCTTTCCATAAAAACTTCTCAGACAAATGAAAGAGATTATTTAGCTATTCAGAATGTTAAAATAGAAACTTATGACGAAGAACAAGGTGATTATGCAGATGATTGGGCTGAATAGTAAAGTTCTTTTAAAAACTATCTACATCGTAGTTTCAATCCTGTAAAAAAAGCGAAACAAAGACCTAGGGCCATGAGGCAATGGGCTTGTAAACTAAGAATGAAACCTAGGCTTGAGACGTCGGCATAAGAAGTAGGCAAGAGACGTAGGCGTGAGACCGTAAAACATAATCATGGATAGTAAGAATAAGATCTAAACGTAGGCACTAGACGTAGGCATACGGTCTAGATGAATCGTGTGTATGTGATCGAGGCATGGTACGTAGACGTGAAATCTAAGTATGAACTGTAGGAATAAGACGCTGCTATGCGACGTATTTATGAGATCTAGGTCTGAGACAAAGGCATGATACCTAGTAACCTAGCCATGAGGCCTACTGCATATGACGTAACCACGAACTGTCGGATGGGACGTAAGCATGAGCTCTAGACAATGGACGTAGACGTGAAACATAGACATGAGATATAGACATAAAGACGTAGGCATGAGAAAGGTGTAATAGAACGTACGCATTGGTGTTTTATATGACCTATATTTGAACGCAACACATAATACATACCTAAACAATATACATTCCGAAAAAGAAACTAGTTACAGAAATAATACCTAAAATCTAGCTTCCTAAATATTATGAAAATATAACACACATTAATGTTTACCGCCACTGTTTGTGGGAACACCAAATGTTCAACATTTTATACATTTTCAAAGAAATCACAATTCCCTCAGTTCCCAAACGGCCCCCCCCCCCCCAAATCCAAATGAAATCCTGATTTTCAAACGTTACAATGTCGTCACGGAGATGAATCAATATTTATCAACATGCTACATAGCTGCACTTCTTTATTGTTGTTTACATTACACAGAGAAACAAGGAAAAACAACTCTGGTAATCAATACCAGGAAACGAGTTGTCTACCCTTTTTTTTTTTTTTTACACAAAAATAGTTTTAACATTATAGACATTGGTAATTTGTGTTATCTAAGCCCCATTTCCATTTAAACAAATAGATCTAGTGATTTTATTTGATTTTTTTTTAGTAACTGTAATGACAAACTCCATGCAACGATATCTGTTTAATATCCAGTCGAACATGGAGTAAACAACATCAGAAAAAAAGAAAATATAAAATGATTGCCCAGATTGCCAGGAAGACATGGAGAAAAAATGAATGATAGTTCATTAACTTAATATGTTCCTCTATCGTGACTTTTAAAGCGTAAATATTTTTTTTATCAGGCAATTGACTTGTAAAGCCTATTCCACAATGTGACTAATGGAATATGGTTGACCTTGGTTAACTCATGTTCCTTAGAATGGAAAATTATGACATCCTAGCCCAGACCTGCCACTGAACGGTGGTAGATGACAGAGGCAAGAGTTCAAAGACGGGAACATCAAAATTCATAAAACATATCGAATTCCTTCACCATCCAAGGATTGCACTTATCTGGAAACCCAAAAACGTCCTAAAGAGACCTACAAGACCTTTGGTCACTAAGAGAATGATGTAGCCAGACCTGCTAGACCCTTGGTCACTCAGAGAATGACGTAGCCGTCAACAGAACGATTGCAAGAAACTGAGATCAAATCCAAAGTATATTTGGCTGTCCACGACAGTGGGGAAGGGACAAGTTAAGTCTAACGGAATTATCGTCAGGTCTCAGTTTCATTTACAAGTTTCCAATTGTTGTGTAATCATAAATAGTTGTTTTTGTTTAATTTTTTTATTTATATTTATACTTAGATCGGCAGAACTTGAAATAATTGGGCGTAATGGTAAACAGCTTTCTCAAGAAAGATAAATAGGTAGATAGATGAAAGATAGATGATAGATAGATAAATAGATAGATAAATAGATAGATAGATGATAGATAGATGATAGATAGATGATAGATAGATGATAGATAGATAGATGATAGATAGATGATAGATAGATAGATAGGTAGATAGATAGATAGATGATAGATAGATAGATAGATAGATAGATAGATTAGATAGATAGTTAGATAGATAGATAGATAGATAGATAGATAGATATATTTGATAAATTAGAAAGATAGATAGATAGATAGATTAAAAGAGTTTGAAAGAGATAGATTAATAAAGTAATATATTAATACATGATAGACAAACTTAATGCATAGTCTATTAGTTTATTGCAACATCAAAGCCTACACAAGGCAATACTAAAGTGAATTTCAGATAACTCCCTAAAACAATATTAAACATAATTAAATTCTTGACCTCACATTTTAATTGGTTTTTAAAAACATCTTTCATTTTCTAATCAACAGTTCTTCAAAGAAAATGCCTGTCTTTGTGACGGGTCTGTTTACTCTCTTTTAACCTCTCTCTCTCTCTTTCTCTCTCCCACTCTTAGTTACACACATACACCTACACACATTTAAACACACATTTAAACACTCAGACATCGTGCTGCTTGAAATTGGTTGGTCTAAGAGTCGAAGGGACTAGAAGTATTGAGTAGTGGAGTGGATTATGGAACCTGTAGAATCCTATAGAAAAATATAAAGTTACATAAGAGGAAAATATAAAGAAAAATGAGAGAGAGAGAGAGAGAGAGAGAGAGAGAGAGAGAAGGAGAGAGAGGAGAGATAATGTAGGTGAGATTAAATAGAGGCCTGTGTAAGCTTAGCTTACTTATAAATTCCCATGGTACTGTATATTGGTAACGTTAATTACAGGGACAATAGATACATTTCCCAATGATTATATACTTTAGTATGAAATTTTTAAAAAAATTTATACGCAAATGGTTATAGGTCGCCATCCAGCAATCTTTATCAAGTATCGTTAAAGAGGAAAAATCTGAAGTTCAAATGTTATTTCCTTTTTAACCCAAATTTTTGTTTCTTAGTCCTGTGTGTCCTACCCCTCCTCTTCTTCAGCTAAAAATTCGCCCAGAACTTGTCCTCCCAGTCGAGAGCTCCCAAAAGACAGCGGACAAAGTTTTCAATTTGTTGTCCCCCCTTCAGCCCCTGACCTCTCATGAAGCAGTTAATAAGGGTTGTTCATGTTTGAAACTTTCCAGTCCCTGTAGGGGGGACAACCCAGTCAATTAAAAGTGTGGCAGAGTTGGGACAGAAAAAGCATGATCTAAAATGGCAAAATTTTCCAGCTATATTCTTTAGTGTTAAATAAACAATGTACGTCGCAATATATGTATACATATATTGATCTAACAATCTATGGTGTAAATACGTTAAAATAAATTGACAAATGTAGCTCTGTCTCAAAATATGGATACGAACTATTTTATGCTGATAGATTAATGTATGTAAAAGTGTTTGTTTTGATAAGATCGAAATAAATGAATTGTTCTACTTCAATCATAAATTACACTATTATCGGTGAAATAAAAAAAACAATTAAATTCTTTTTTTAAAAAAGATAATACCTCTTTTAAACAGCTTTTAAAAGAATAGTTTTTTTTTCTTTTGATAATTAATGAATTTTAGTTAAAAACAACAACAATGGAACATATTTTATCTCAGAAAAGAAAAAAGGAACCGTGGCAGCAAACCATGGAAGGTCTAAAACATCATGATGTCTAGTTTTCAATATCTTTTCTAGTTCCTATTACCTAACCGGGACGGACGAACGGATAGACAACACAAAACTAAATTTATCTCAAAATATGAATACATAAATAAATCTTTTACGCTCTTGGAATAATGTACATAGAAAGTATTCTATTGATGAGTTATAGGACTTAAGGACCGAAATCAAGGTGATGCTCTACTAAACTCTACTTCAATCACTAATTACACTGTATTATGGACAGAAACATGAAATCTTATTAAAATGTAGTCTTATTGTGACACAAATATCTGCATTAGTAACCAATATAATAAAAGATTTTTTTTTCAAAGAAAGCAAGTCAAAATGTTCTTTTATATTGAAAAGTACAAAGTCGATTAGAAGCACATGTAGTCTATTTATATGTAGTTCAGAAGTGTAGAGACAAAATATCTTGAACGCCATGCAAAAATAATCTAAGTACCTATATATATTACTAGTATTACCCACCGGCTTCGCCCGTTAATTTGTTTATTTTATTATTACATTCTTCAAAGGCTCACATAATACTTTGGCCTACACCCCTCTTTTTTTTTTTCACTTTTAAGAAAAAATGCCGACGTCTCAACAGCTACATTTCGGCCAGTGTATTTTAGTATATGCTACGTTTCATTGTAGCGGCCCGTTTTAAATCGCCCTCCAAAACACACTCACACTTCTGCTCTGTGAACTCACTTTTCTCTTTCCTTGCGTCACGTGACACGATTCACTTCAAAGCGAAACATGAAACACAGAGTGAAACACAACCGACATAACAGGTAATCAAGACACGTCTGTCTGTATTTATAAGGCGACTGAAAAAAGAAAATAAATGACAATTATTGGTCGTGTGTCACAACTGGGTCTACATAGATATACAGGTTCACTCAATGATTGGGAAACGTAGTGGAGAGACTAAGTACGCTTGAACTTGGCTTGGATTCGCTACCTATGAAGGGTCTCGAGGTTCGATACCCGACACTAGCAGAGTTGTGTTTACTGAGCGCCTAAAGGCATCACGGAAAACCTGCTCCCAGATACCCCTCCCCCCACTGGTCCACAAATGACATTGGACCATAGCGCTCTGAGCATGCTACAAGCATGAATGTAGCGCTATATAAAAGCTATAATTATTATTATTATTATAGTTACAGCCTCAGTTGCTAAATAAGCCAATAAAACAAGTAGCACAGGGGAAATGATTGGGTGGTCTCAGAAAATTGTTTGTAGTTTTTTGATCACATTAAAAATGATATCATATATCAACATTGTGACCTACAGTCAATGGTCGGCATCCCTGAATGGAAACGAGTTACACAGTCGGGTGATGTTCTCAAAAAGTAAAAAAAAATTCCCACCAAAACGCAGCTATCTTAAAGATCATGTATTACTGTCTATAACCCCCAAAATATTTTGAGCATGAGAGTAGGAAAGTATATCTTCCAAAGAGAATCTTACAAGGAAACAAAAATCAAACTAAAACAACGGATCGATTGGCGGTGACTTGGATATGAGGCTGTACAGTTTTCTCCAAACTCTTCCACCTTAGACAAATACGAAGCAACGCGAATGACGCTACCAAACAAGACTCACTACAGAAATGCTGTTATAGAAAAACTTGGGCACAAATACAAATCGTTTCTTCAAACTAGAAATACTAAATCTGGTCAATAGAAAAGGAATTCCTGTCCATTGCTGAATAATCGTCTTGCTAAACTGGGAACACAAATTGAGTTTTATTAGAAGGTATACATTTTGACTCGTCCTCTTCAACTTGAAATCAATAGCTGCATCAGTTCCAAGGTGATTCATCATTTCTAACGTTACTGGGTACTTGAAGTAGCATAGATTGTTGTCTTTCTTCTCACAGGTTTATCTTTTCTCAGACTTTTCATTCTTCTGTACTATACAGACTATCTATCTATCTATCTATCTATCTATCTATCTATCTATCTATCTATCTATCTATCTATCTATCTATCTATCTATCTATCTATCTATCTATCTACCTATCTATCTGTCTATCTGTCTATCTATCTATCTATCTAAACCTCTGTATATGTGAATGTGTGACAGACAGAGAGAGATAGACGACGATAGAGAGGTGACAGTGAGTAATCATGAAGAGGCTAAAGAGCTGAATGACCACTACAGGACAAGAGGTGTTGAGTGCCTGTGAACAGTTTGTCGATGAGTGACCAGACAGATAGCCAATGATGTTTAAGAGCTTTCATACAGTCGCGGTCGAGGCCATTCTTCAGGTTGTCGCTCAACATCTCAAGGATTTATACAAAGACTTTTGAAAGCCAAGAAATCTCTTAGCAGTTTGGACACGTTTCAAGAGAACTGGAACTGGAGAGTAAGAGAGCAGATTGTATCTGGATGTTAGCAAGAGTCTAGAATATATAAACATAGATAGGAGGTTAAATATTGTCTGTGTGAGCCACATTGATGTGGAATTAGAATTAATGCTATAATAATACATAAAGGCATCACTAGTTCTAGAAGGCCAGCAGGGACCCTATATAAAGAGCGGAGGTGTCGCAGTCAAGACGGTTCACGAGAGAAGGTGCACGACAGGGGTTCAGAACACGGTCGACTACAGCACAGTTCAACGGAGTGGCTATGTACGGAGCATTACGACGGTTAAGTGCGTAGTACTGTCAAGTACAGTTGAGACGTCTGGCGTCTTGATCTTGGTCTGTGATCGAGTCCGACACAACGAGCCCAGTGTGTGAAGTCAGTCCTGAACTGTTGAAGCCAGTGCAAGCCCGGAACGAGACGGAGAGGCCAGTACAAGAGTTGATACGGCGGTACGGCTATTAACGGAGAGATATTTGTACAGTGTACGTGTTGCCAATTGTACAGTTTTGGCTGTTATTTATTCAACTATTAAAGTGTTAGTTACTTTTTAGCCCTGAGTTGTCAAGTTCTTTAAGTTGGTGGTGTATGGTGCAGTTTGCAGAGAACCTGGATAGTGAGATTCGTAACAATACAAAAAAATGAAAAGTTCAGATAACTACCAAGATTACAACCTACATAATGTCAACCAATATTTATCAGTTTGCCAAGGGCAAACGGTTTTAAAGTCATGTGATTTCATTGAAAGTCTTCAGTCATAAATGATGTTACCAGTTCTCTAAAGTTCAATATTCTAACGATAGCTTTCTATGTAAGCATAACACGATATATCAGCTGCTTTCTCTGTCTTAAAGTAAAATATAGAACATTGCTGTAAAGCAAGTGTATAGAAATATAAACGTATTAAATCGAATTTAAATATTTATGATTGTATGTCAGACTTTCACCTTTTTAACAAGGTCCTGATATGATCTACAAATCTTTAAGAGTGTATTTTTAGTTGGTTTTTAAAATTGTTACATAAAAATAACACGATTTACTATAAAAAAAAAAACGCAGAAAAACTTAGAAGTCAACTTTGAATAATAACATTAATGTGGTATTTTTTTTGTAAGTCTGCTGAGTTGCCATGCTTTTAAGAAATACTTTATACAAGTATGTATAGGATTAAAGCATCTTCTGAGGGTTAAACTTGATTTACTTTTTTTTTTTATATTTTTAAAACCATGTAATGTTTTGTTTGTTTGTAAAATGTTTTACATGTTTCGGATGTTCCTTCAAAGTTGAAGATAGTTTGCTTTCTAGTCCAAACCTCCCGAAAGACGACGGGGGATGGAAGCGGGCAGGGTTTGAACCCGGGATCATCGATAAATCCAAGACAGAGCAGTGCGCAAACCGCACGACCAGTCAACCATCAATAATAACAGTGCAATCTAATGACTGACCGAATGACAACCAAAACTTCTTATAGCTAATGTCCTATAATCATTTCAACTAATAAGCCTGCAGAGAAAGTTGAGATAAACAGAGGAAAGTTATCTTCTCATGACAATGAGGGATTTGGAGCTCAGACAAACGAAAACTTTGAGTCAACAAATAATTTCTTAACGGCACATCCATATATAATAGTTATAAAGAGGCTTTACACATTGGACCTTACAGCAACCAAACAAAGATTACTTTAAGTGCAAAACAAGCAGTTTCAAACAGTGCTGTATTTAGACTTGAAAAGACCCTAAGATAGTTGAGACATGGGTCTCTTTCCGTTGCTATTTTTAAAGTACAGATATCGTAAGTAAGTGCTAAATATTTCTTGGGGGTGGGGGCTTTAAGCTATATCTTGTGTTGCTCATAGGTAAATCCGGCCTTCATATAACGACTGACATATTGATGTCAAAAATTAGTCTGCTGTTGCTCTCCTGTTTCACTTTTATCGGATGTTTAAGAGTCAAACAAAAAAATACAAACTCTAAAGGTCACGACCTCCTAGATTAACATTTCATGTCGTTGCGTACTTTAAAAAAATACATCTCAAGATTTTTTATTTAAAAAAGGCAACAAAAAAACAACACCTTATAGTTTTAGTAAACATGGAGGGAGATTTTTGGGACATAATTTAGCATGTGAAAAAAAATATCGAAAAAATTCGTAGCCTAGAGCAATCTGGAATTTTAAAAGAAGAAAATTAATCTTTTACATTTTTGCGACTTTCTAGATATTAGAAAATGATTGCCCACGGCAAGATGTGGCCAAAATATGTTGTAACAGATCGTGTGAGTCCAAGACATTAATATGTCAGACGCTTTTTTTTTTTTTTGAGATAATATAAAAAAAAAAAGGATTCGAATGTTAGCGTCCTATTACAAAGTGTATTCAGATTTGACTTTGTTAAGTCTATATTAAAGGCTTATGTATTCTGATATTTAATATACCCAACTCTAGTATTTCTCCCTCCAGACATGCATTGTTTCTCAATCTTAATTAAAATTGTACACACTGACTTTCTGTTCTCTAGACTATGAGAAATGTAACGGTTATTATGTTTTTTTTCTTATTTATTTGTTTTAGAAAAAAAGAATTTATTTTTATCCAAGTAGGTCGCATATAGGATCTTTCCTTTATAAATTACAATTAATAACATCTTAACAGAAATCACGTTTTTAAGAACACTTTTTTATTTCTAGTTATATCTCACGGCTCCATACGATGGATATTCATAGAACAAAAGTCATTTAGTTTTTTTTTTCTTTACCTTAACAAGTCCACATCTCGTTTATAATGTCTCTATGTGCCTGCAAGTGCGTATTGAGTGGAGAGACTTTAACCATCGTTTTTAAAATACCTAAACATGGCAGAGAACTATTTCATGTAATAGAATGAACTACAAAGAAGCTCATCATTGAATCCACTAAATCCTCGAATGTTACAAAATATTTCGGGAGATTGGATCTCTCTTTCCTGTTAGTATTGATCCTGGCCATGACAAAAATAAACACAAAATTGGATTTGAGAACTTTGAGCTAAAACCGAAATTTGAAAAAAAAAATATATAAATTAAATATTTGAAGTTTGAATTTTCTTTTTGTCCAAATCTTGTTATAGATTTTGACGGTAACACATGCATGAACAGATTCTATTCAAACAGGAGTGATGTGGGTTTGTGTGTTACTACTTGTACTATAATCTTTAGAGTAAAAAGTGCACGTGTATGCAAATAAGATATGAACTAAACATTTAGTAGTACTGTCATGGTACTGTCATGGTACTTGTCATGGTACTTGTCATGGTACTTGTCATGGTACTTGTCTTCGTACTTGTCATGGTACTTGTCATGGTACTTGTCTTGGTACTTGTCATGGTACTTGTCTTGGTACTTGTCTTGGTACTTGTCATGGTACTTGTCTTGGTACTTGTCATGGTGTCCATAATCTCTTGTTTGTCTATGTTTGTCCCCTTCGTATCAATAAAAAAAACCGCTAAAACAACGCTTATATAACTCTTTCAAAAACACTAAACACTAAACTAACACTAAAACTCTACTCAAAGATGATTTAACATTCTCAATTACGTGAAACATTATCTGTATCAAGATACATAGTTTTGTTGATTAGAATTACTTGGATCTATCGATACGGTGGTTACACTCAGAGCTGATCTTTTTAAAATTGTATTGTATACTTTATTATTTTTTTAAAAGATATTAAAGTTGTCGATGTAGCCGCTTCCAATTCTAAGTTGTGAATTTCTCTCAATAAGTGGATATGTTTCATTGCCAGTTAAATCAGGGTACTATATAAAAATTGATAACCTTCCAAAATATGTAGTGATAGCAGCAATACTCTTCAATACAATGTGCACCCTTGAAGGAATTGATTTTGATTTTCTGTTAAAATTCTATAAAGGCTCATTCTGATTCACTTGGGAACGTCATGATCGCTGTCTCTTGGGAGGCAATAACAGTCCAGCCCAGCCTCTAGTCAGTGCATACCACTCTAGAATCAGTCCTTCCTGCCCTGTACTCAAACAGAGATCTCAGATCTCCATCTCATGGAAAAACAGCTGCATCGTTCTCTTTGAAGATGAAAAATTATGCGCAACTCTAAGCAAAATAGTTTATAGAACGATTTATTAGGAATTTTTTAAAATAAGCAGTGCAGAACAATTTATTAGATTTATATAAGATGTGATAACTTTTATTGATCCAATCAAATGGAAATTCGGTTTGACTACAATTGACAACCTCAGCGTAACTACTGTACAATAACAATATAGATGCACAGTATAGATGCACATACGAACGACATTCAAACACGAAAAACACATGCACACTCATAACCATATAAGGCAATATTTCAAAAACATGGTTGACTATCTATAGTAATCAAATATATTTTTTTTTATTTTCTCCTGTTTAAGAATGTTATAAATGAAAAAAAAAAAATCTAAATAAAATTCTTTAGATATTGAATCAATTATGTTTTTCTTATAAAATAATTTAATCCATATTAATATAGAACAATCCTATCTAATTTCCTTTAGCTATTTGAAGATTTGAAATCATAAATCTCATGAGCTTAATAATAAAAAAAAAACAACTCATTTTCGAAACTTTTGCTACATCAATACAATATGTGTCAGGAATTGCATTTAAAAAAGAAAACAAAAAATGATCACGTCATTTGACATTTGATACCACTGTCAGTCCTTATAATATGTCTCTTCACTGCTTCAGTCGACACGAAATAATTTCATCTTTGCTTTTTTTTTTTTTTTAATTTAATTAATTTTTCTTTTCTTGTAAAAGCTTTTGGTTTGGGAAAAAACAAATTAAGTTATGAGCTTGGAAGTGAGGACAGTAAGGTGGCTGCGTATGTGGCCAATCGCCAATGAGAGAACATCAATAGTTCGTAATAAATAGTGTTGTTTTTTTAAACCTATTATGCATGCATGTCTCACTTTCCGATTTTTGTTGTTTCTGTGCAAAGAAATATTTTTCTTAAATAAATGTACACTGGGCTCGCAGCTAGGAGTTATAACACGTGAGTGAGACGTGTGCTCAAGTCGTAAAGAGCTTGGCTTATGAACTAAATTTGAGTCCTTTAAAGTTTGGGATTTTTTGGACGTCGAAATAATTGGTTAATATCTAAATGAAGAGAGAGAAAGTAAATGCGGTTTGTCATTAGGTCGGCCGCACGACAGCCCAATTAGTCTTCAGACATAGAAAGAGCTGTAGGTCTAAAAGTAAAATGTTTAGTACTGAACTATTGGTACACCTATAGAAATTAAATAATTTGGTTCTTGCAGGGAGCACTGTGTTCATTTGCTAATATAATCTCAAATTGTTTTTTCTTTATCATCCTCATCATCAAACTTCATTTGAATGAGGGCATGAGAGGCTCAAATCCTCACGAGAAACCATTCTGTAGCGCGTAATGCCCGTATGTCACTATGCAGGTCTAGAACTTACAGTTTTCTAGACCTTTCGAGTCAAAGTTCAGCAAGTCTGAGACAGTCATAAAGAATATAAAACACGGTGTTCCTTGCTCACTACAGCGAGGGTACGGTAAGTGTAAGTTTGGCCTGAATCGTACTAATTATGAACCAACAAACAATAGGGCCTATCCTGTTGTGTGCTATAATAGCTTGCTCAGTTTAAATAGTTGCCAGATCGTGATTTGCGGATATAGTTACTTTAGTTATGTAATTCTTTGTGCATAGTCAGAGTATTTTATTAAATAGCTTACATCTAATTTAATTGGCTCACAATAGACCTGCATGAAATGAATTTACATGTTCACTAAATATTTTAGCTGATTCACGAATAAGAAATGCTTCTAAAATTATTGTTGCTACCACAAGTTGTATACAAACAAATCAAAGAGAAGGCGATTTTTAAAAGATGCAAACAGCTTGAACAAAATATCATTTGCAACAGCCGTACTATTATCCTTAATAGTTATTGTCTTTGCATAACATAGCAGTTGTAGGGGGAATAGGCACATTATGAACCCCCTAAGACATATTTTACTCAAAGGATTCGCCACTAGCTTAGATGTTTGACTTTAAATTCTGTGTCCAGTCCAGTCTATATTCTGTAGCCGTTCAGTAAATACTAGGAAAGTAAAACAGCTTTGGTCAGTAACGACCCTTTTGTTGTCATTAGGTCTTTAGATACAGATTGGGACAAACTAATCCCTAGATAAGACGGGATTTTGTGCCTAGTAGCTCCTGGAGTTCACCAAACGCTAGTAGTTGAAGGTTGAAGACTACGAGAGTATTAGGCGATAATGAGAATCCTTCTGTTTTGGAGACAGAAAATGATGGACAGTGCGAGAGAAATATTCAAGAATGTTGTTTTAACTTAAATTGTAGGCGTTACAAAATGGTTGACTTTTTATTTTTTAGGCAGTAAAGAAATATTTTCATTATTTTATTCGATACAAATGTTAACATGTTAATCAAAGCATTGTTTGAAAATGTGGTCAAAATTATTATCGTGAAATTTTGTGAGCTTGTATGTTATTGAAGGTATTCGCCCTGACTTGTTGGTAACGGACATATTTTCACTTCTTATGCAACTTTTTTTTCCTAGAAATACAATTGTCTGTTGAAAGGTTTCTGTAGCTTGGGAAATAGAATACGGTTCAATCAACAGTAAAAGTTGTACATGTTTCGGAAGTTCCTTCAGAGTTAAAGATAATTTACTTCCTAGTCCAAACCTCTAGAAGGACGACGGGGGATGGGAGCGGGCAGGGTTTGAACCCTGGATCATAGATAAGTCATAACGACAGTCCAGCGCGCAAACTGCACGACCAGGCAGCCATAGATGTTTAAACAATATGGTTTACTCAACACAAAGATGTTAAATGATAAAGATAGTCAAAACGTAGAATCTGAGTATTCTCTGGGATCCTAGTGAACATTTTTCATTAAACTACCTTATACAAAGACCGCATCTGAAACGAAGAGATTGGAAACAAGATTAATACAGAGATTGGACCCCATGATGACCTGCTAACTAATGTCAAAAAAAAAAATCATAAACTAAAACTATGGCTATATCACAAGGTTCTCAAGCCTCGGAAAGACCTTCCTTCAGGAAGCAGTACCAGAAAATAAGAAGAAGTAGAGAAAGCGATGGAAAAACAACATAAAAGATGGCCGGGCCTGTCATTGAAAGAAGATCTATCCAAGGCAAAACACAGAGAGAAATGGAGAAGGGCGTCCACAGATCTTGTGTGGTGCCCCAACGTTCTAATAAACTAAGAGATAGGAGAAGATTAAATCTGTCTTTTGTTTTGGTAATGCAATGTGTGGGCGTTTAAGTAGTTGTCTTAACATTGTCGATGGATGAGTAAAACGTCTGACACTAATTAAATTAACCACTAATATTTAATAGTGACCAGTGGTCATTGGTGGAATACCGTCCAGAGAAAGATTACAGACGTACCTAATACTTACAAACTAAAATTTTACCTGCTAAATCAGTTTAGTGATTTTGAAATAGACTTAATTTTTTGTAAAAGTAGGCTATATTTTTCAATTTGCTGTGAGTTCTCTAGTTGGTAACTAAGAACGCAGCTCAAGAAATTATTTACTGTGTGAGATTGCTAATGCATCGTCTGCCAACAAAACAACACTGGGTTCAACAAAGTCAATATTGCTAGACCTGCCCACGCTGCTTTGCCTCCCACTTGTAGGACACAGTCGTCTGATACACTCAGAGCGTTAGTTTCTTGATTGCGGACCAAGGAGAACATTGATCAGCCCCAAGCTTCCCTTCCCCGCTTTCTTTTTTTTTTTATTACCTACAACATCTACTCTTTCGTTCTGACATAAGTCTCTTTGCTCACCGTCAAGCAGAAACAATTAATAAGAGAGAGTGACAGAGTAAAGAGCGAGAGAGAAGGAGAAACAGAGAGACAGAAAGGAAGGGAATCAGAGAGATAGCGATTGAGAGAGAGAGAGAGAGAGAGGAGGGAACGAAGGAGAGAGGCAATATAGAAAGCTGCTTAAGAGAGGAAGGGAGATGGATAACGAGAGAAAGGGAGGGGAGAGAGAGCTAGAGAGACTAGAGGAGAAAGAGGGAAATAAAAAGAACGAGTGAGGCAGAAAGCGAGAGAGAGAGAGAGAGAGAGAGAGGTAGAGGAAGGGATAAAAGGACAGAGAGCAACGGAGAGTAACTGTTTGTTTCAAGTTCTATTTCCTTTCAATTCAATCGGAATTATGAATACAAACAGAATGCCCATTAAAACAACACAAAGGATGCAATCCATTTTAATGTAAACTATTCGTAACTAAAAATTGTCTGAATGTCTAAACATATGAAACAATGGATGCGGACGTTCAATGCAGAGATATTTCATATATTCAGAAACATAAAGTCGAAGTATTCGCGTTAAAGAAACCACTAGTCCGGAAACCGATATTTTGATATGTCATCGCAAACTGCATTTTAAGATTCAACATCAGCAAGTTTCCATTCAGATAATGATCAGATCTTTCTGGCAAGGCTTTCTCCTTGACTTGATCAACTGGCACAGATGCAAGATGGGATAGATATTTAGAATTATATGCATCCAGCATCTCGTTGAAATGTCATTAGCTTCAAGGAGTCTTAAAATACGTAGGTCTATGTGGTAGCAGCAAGTACCGAGCAGTTTACACTTGTCTCAGACTTTATCCAGCAGAGCGGTCTGCATGTTTCTGTGCAGTTATTGTTTTGTTTTAGTTTATTTCTTTAAAGATATGAAGCACAGTATTTTTAGTGGAATGTTACAAAATTTATTTTTATTAGAGTTTGCTAGTTTTACAGTCAGTAGGAAAATAGAAGACATGTGGTTAGTGTCAAGATGCGGAGGTGTGTGGTTGAGAGACATGTAATTTGTGCCAAGACGTGAGTCTGTATGGTATAGAGACATGTGGTTAGTATCAAGATGCGGAGGTGTGTGGTTGAGAGACATGTACTTTGTGCCAAGACGTGAGTCTGTGTGGTTGAGAGACATGTGGTTAGTGCCAAGATGTATGGGGGTGAGGCTGAGGGGCATAAACACTTTGTTACCAACCAAGAGCTTGAGTTCCAATCCCAAGAAGACCTCTATTTCCTGAGCGCCAAAAAGCAGCCCTGATACTTCTACAGTTCCTCCCTTCCTCCAACTGGTCCACAAAAGCGATCAGACCAGAGCGCTCTGAAGAAATAGGCGCTATACAGATTAAAAAGAAAAGGCTTTTAGTTCACAAAATGTTGCTCAGAGCTATTTAGTTCAACCCTAAAAGCACAAGAATAACAATCTCACAGTTTGTTTCCAAGCGAGATGTTCAGATACACTGTGACAATATTTCTGTTTGAACACTATGGAAGAAAAAAATCTTCAGCTCTCTCTGTGGTCCACAATTGACTCAAGTATGAAATGGCCAGGCGATGACCAACTGATTTTTTTTAAATAATAAAAAAAAAAATAGCTAGTATATTTCATCTTTTTAAAAGATCTACTCAGTATCTTTCTTGTCCACTTTCTAACTAGTTCTAAAAAAATGAAGTTTAATAATCGTCAGAAAAATATAACAGGATTTAAACTTCAGATCTTCGGTTCAGAAGTCAGTTGACATAACTTGTATAAAGCAGTAACTGCTCTCATAAAAAAAAGAAACAAAACAACATGTCCGAAGGATGAGAGTGACGTGGCTATTATTTATGACAGGACTCTATTGATCCACTCCCTGACATCTTCATGCCGAAAGGCTTCTCCCAATAGGTCATCTTTCTAGCATACAAGAGTTAATGCTTTGACATTTCCAGCGAGTCCTTCACTTTATGATGGGATACGAGTTTCAATAGAATCCCACAATCGCCCGACGTATACCCCACTCTTTTCACATTCTTTGTGTAACGGCCAGAGAAGGAGAGATGAGTTTGGGGTGGGGGTGGGGGGTGGGCAGTTACATAAAAAAGGAAACAAGAAAGTGCAGAAACATGTCCGAAACAATTTAGGTCACTGTGTTTCTTTAGCCTCTCCCAGTACAGTCTCATGGGGAACAGGGCCCGTGCATGATACGAATTAAGTCCATTAGACTTTGATTATGATAGGATCATTAATGTTTATTTAGAGCTATTGTTAATATGTAAGTTGGATACTTTAGTTATCAAGTATTTTCATACACATTTACAAGTATATAATTACCTTTGGAAAAAATATGCATCATTACAACACAGAGACTGAAGCATTCGAGATCATTAAAGAAAGGGGGGGGGGGGGTGCTTATCTTATTTCGGTTGGGGGGGAGGGGGGGGCATTCGTCGTGTGCTTGGGTATTAGGAACCAATTGAATTGTATTTGATTTCCATGTTCTTTTCTTCGATATTCCAATTTCCTGCACTCTGAGTACATTTCGAGGTGCCGTATAGCATGGAGTTGCGGGTCAGATCTCGACCGCGGGCGGTAAGTTAGGCGTCACTTGATTAAAGTTTGTGAGGGAGACTGCCGTCAAATGCTTTAGTATTTTTTGAATAAAATCAATTGTGGATGATTTTAAAATAGCAGTCGTGAGCGCAATTAGCAAGATAAATAATAGATTCTTGACTTTTTTTTTAAAAATTCTTATTAACATTTTTAGAAAGACTTCCTATCGCAGTAATTTTTTAAAATTAGTCTTTTACCCCCCCCCCCCCCCTCCCCGTCCGTTCTCCAAATTAGTCATCTCAATTAACCAATTTTAATTGGTCATTTCCATTTAATTATTTCACATATAATTTGATGTGACACTTTAATTAATTGTAGTGCTTTAGTCTCCTTCTAATATTTGGTAAGTGTGTAAGGTACTTGTAAGTCAAGTCAAGTTTCCCTTTTCAGACCTTGCGATCTATGGGGCAGATGATGTTAAGGTCAGCTGTTTCTATGGCCAACAGTTAACGAGCAGGGCGTCATGTCACCAGCACAACGACCAACCGCCTTTTACTTTTCCCAACTAAAGTCGGGTACCCTTTAGAGTTGGTTGGACTCAGGGGCGGCCTAAAAATCCAGAAATTCAAAATCCCAGTCTTCACCAAGATTCAAAGCTTATGAATGTACTAGTGTTTTTTTTCCCAGGATAATTAGAATATTCCAATAGTATATTTAAATTATTTCAAAGGATTTTATATGTATGATTATTACAACAGAGGATTTGATTATGCTGCTTTACGATTTTATCGCTATAAAACTTTTCCAATAACCTGTGAAACAGTTGGGGTACCATACAAGATCTATTGACAATCTTTCTCTATTCCTGTCTTTGGCCTTGCATATAATCTCTTTCAGTTTCATTAGATGACAGGCCTGTCCATTCCTTTATGTTGTCTTCCCATCGCTTTCTCTGTCTGCCTCTTCTTTTTTTTTTCCTGGTACTCTTCCCTGAAGGAAGGTCTTTGCGATCCCTGACAACCTTCTGGTGATTTTTAAAATGTTTTACATGTTTCGCATATTCCTAGAGAGTTAATGATTATATCTTAGTTTTAACCTCCCGCATTTAGTAGTAATAACAAGGAGGATGGCAGCGGGCAAGGTTTGAACACGGGATCATCGAGCTGACAGTATAGAACGCATATCACTCGACCAAGGAGCCATCTTGATATTAGTGTTTTTGCATGTAATCATATAATTGAAACGTTGACTTAAAGTTCAACTCAGTTGTTTCCCCTGACTTCGTATCTCACGATGCAAGCCACACATTCGATCACAATCTTAAAATGTGCTAATCCGCTCTCCTTGGCCTTACAGGTAATTTGAACAATTTACCGTAATAGTCTCCAGTCAACGTAATAGCTCCTGACGTCACGCCACATCACGCATGCCGAGCTAAAGCAGACTAGGGTTTCCTCATTCACTGGGCGAGCTTACGGCCGAAACGCTTTCCTTCCAGGGATTGTCTTGCAGTTGTTTACTAACCCGCCAAATAGCTTCTTGGCATGCCGTCACCTTGTTAGCGTCTCCATAACGGGAGGACTCAGACGGCGGGTGGACTAAAGAAGGAAAATAAGGGGGGAGGGGGAGAGATGGAAGGAATGACCCTCAAGGTCATTATGAGAAAGTCAAATTTGTTTTCATATGGCCGCAAGGAAATAGTATCAAAAAAAACTATTTAAAAAGCTAGGGCAAGGAAGGAGATAGATTAGGGCCAGCGGTTCTCAAATTGTGGAGCTCACAGGGAAGGGGGGAGGTGTTTTTCTTTACTAAAGTGCACAAGTACCTTCTCTTTAATTTGCATTGTACTTAAAAATGTTTCTTTAAAAGCATTATACTAATAAGTGACGTCGTTTCATCTTGGACTTCACGTGACCTTTCAAGTTGTTGTCGCGAGAGACGTCATTACAAAATCTATTCAAGAGATTCTTTTAACGAACTTTTCATAGTTCTTCTCGACGGCCCTCCCATTCTCTATTTCATCCAACGTGGCATCACAGTGCTTTTTGTTTTGTTTTTGTGAACCCCTTACTCTGCCACAATGAAGCCCATTATAAACGTGCGTATTATACTAACTCTAATGTATCTCAGCTTCAGTGTAGCTCGCATTATATATATATATATATATATTATTGAGTACTATTTGTAGGGCCAATTTTCATCAAGTTGTACTTAAACGGTTTTGATTTTTATTCGGGACGTACATACATACATACATACATATACACATACATACATACATACATACATACATACACACATACATACATACATACGCCATACTTTCTGTTATATATACATATATATATATATATAGATCTCTCTCTCTCTCTCTGTATATATATATATATATATATATACATATATATATATATATATAGATCTCTCTCTCTCTCTCTGTATATATATATATATATATATATATATATATATATACATATATATATATATATAAATATATATATATATATATATATATATATATATATATATATTGTTATGACCCTATTGGCGGCGCAAAAGGGTTAACTATAGGCTCAGCTGACACGCTGACACACACGTGAACCACTCAGGTCAGCGGGGAACATGGACAAGGGACAGTACTACGATTACACGAAAATATGACCAATGTTATGGTCATGTGATCGAAAGCCTGCGTGTACGAGGACACAGTGTGAAAAAGCGGCAGTTCAAGACCGGAGAGCGTTGAGACCGGGACTGACTGTGAGTCGACCATGAAGTCGGTCCTGGTGCAGTCCTCCAGTGGAACGTAAGAGTCCAGGAAGAGATAGAGACAGTAGAGTTTTGTACGGTGATGAATAATGTAACATTTTAGTTGTTGATGTGTTTGTTGCCAAGTGTCTAGTATTAGCTGTTATCTACTTGACCATTATTAAAATACCAGATTATTGTGGAGCTCTTGTTGTCAAGTTCTTGATGTGTTGATGTATTGTGTTGTGTTTAGCAGTGAAGGCCTGAGTAGGAGAGAGAATCATAATATATATATATAAAATTAATATGCTTTTCTTACTAGTAGAAATAGTACACTTATGAAAGTATTTTCCCAAAGCTCAGGATGTAAAAAGAAATAAAATTTCAGCACCATCTCAGACACCGAGTAGAGCCCTATGCGACTAAAATGGAGAGGGAGAACTTAAATGTGAAGTTCTGGGAGCATCACTACGAAAAAAGTATGAGAGCCACTGTATTAGGGAAAGAAGGGAAACGCTTTATCAGATACGATACTGGGTTTAACTTTGGTGGATGGTTGTTTGTAGCTCTATTTTTGCTTGTTCCTCGCTTGAAGCTTGATACAATTAATGGATCGCTTAAAAAAAAAAGAGAGATTGATACTGTCTGTGGCGCTAAGGCTATCGAGAAATAATGTCAAAACTCAAGGAATCGGTATAAAATGGAGTTAGATAGAGCGCGACTGTTGAAATACATGAAATAGTGGGTAAACATTGCTGCATATATGTGTACGAAAGAGCACGTATGTAAGTGTTTACTTGCGTGTGTTTATCTGCGTGAGCGTATGTGTTTATCTAGATGTGTATGTGTTTATCTAGGTGTATGATTGTATTTGTGTATCCGTACTTTTTGTGTGAAACTTATTGACAACTACAAAAGGGCATCCAAATGGGAAACCTTGTTGGGGAAGTTTGTTTGTGTACTTGTTTGTTTTTGTTGATGTAGCTGATGACGGCCGGTGTCCTAAACCTGGTTTTTACTTGTATTTTTCTAAGCGTATGCTATTTATATTTCTTAATACAACCGTTCACCATTTCAACCAAACATTGCGGGCTCCTATGGATCAAAGCTTTGTCAGCCTCATGCTGGAAAATGCCGAACAAAGCCCTCTGTCTTGTTTGTGATGATATTTTTTATTATTGATGTTGGTATATCATTGGTGTGTTTCGGCCTGTAACATATTTCGAATGTAATAGAAACCATTGCATAAAAAATTGATGTAATTATGTAATAATCAGACATTGATAATGAATTGAAAAGTACTTATCCAAATTATAAATACAGTACTTCTATAATATACTTATTTCATTAACATAATAATTAATCATTGATATGAAATGAATTTCTGATTGCTTTATCAATATGGCCTCCCGACGACATCCTCTCTTGGTTCTACTACTGCGCTCTCTTTTTATCAAAATGAAGAAAGAACAATAATCCATAACCCATTAGATAAAATCATATTAGAGCGTTGCCTCCCTTGTTTTCTTTTTTTTAATATTAATTTTTTGTACAGATATAACGTTGGGCTTAACCAAAATGTAATGGAAAGCAAATGATATTAAGTATAAGCCAATTTTACCCTACAATTTGATCCAACGATCATGTCGTTACTGTTTATTAAAATCGTAAAAAGCTAAGGTGGCGTGGGCGTATAATATGATTGGACAGCTTCGATAACTTTAAAATCTAAGAATGGAACCAGTATGTGAGACTACATAAGAGACGATGACACCAGAGAGTAAAATAATGAAAGTACATTGTAATATGCAAACTTTCTCTACGTCTACACACATATGCACCATGTCAACTTTCTCTACGTCTACACACATATGCACCATGTCAACTTTCTCTACGTCTACACACATATGCACCATGTCAACTTTCTCTACGTCTACACACATATGCACCATGTCAACTTTCTCTACGTCTACACACATATGCACCATGTCAACTTTCTCTACGTCTACACACATATGCACCATGTCAACTTTCTCTACGTCTACACACATATGCACCATGTCAACTTTCTCTACGTCTACACACATATGCACCATGTCAACTTTCTCTACGTCTACACACATATGCACCATGTCAACTTTCTCTACGTCTACAAAGATTCAATTTTAATTTGTTAATCGGTTGATTTGTTTTTTCTGAGGCTAAAAGCTTACGTGTTCAAATCATGTCTTTAATTTGAATAGAAAATTTGAAACAATAAAATAAGATTTCGTCAGCATAAAATATTTCTGCTATGCGTTATACATAGTTTTAATCATCATCATCATCTGTCCCTTTCGTCGTAGGGTTGCTATGACAGCTTCCGTAACCAAATCCCGTCCTGTCAGAAGCTGTTCTTAGCAGGCTATCAAGAGAGAGGGACCGGCCCATTCTTTCACGTTTTTTTTTGGACAGCCCTTTCTTCGTGCTTAATCCACTGCAACTATGAAGAATGACTTTTGATAGTGAGTCTTACATTGTCACCGAACCAGCTGAGCTGATGATAACATAATTGTAGGGTGTAGCGCTCTCTGGACAAAACCGTGATGGAAGTTACAGGTTCGATATTACACATTCATTAAGACCAATGAAGAAGGTATTACATATGAGCTGATAATAATAAGGATGCATTAAAAGACAGATTAGAGACTGCAGTTCATTAGCTCGCCCTACAGTTAAGCGCAGTTTTTTTTCTCTGTGTAATCAATAGTCCATAATAGCCAGCTGAGCAGAAATAGATTTATTGATTTTTGTTTCTCTCTTCCTTTTTCTAAGGTCAAGGGGACGTAATAGAATGTACACTCTAGGTGGCGGCACATGGCCATGTTGTGTCGGACAGAGAATCGGGCTTGGCGTCAAAGAAATTATTTGAAAGCGAGACATTGAACAGAGAAATATTTGGTAAAGGGAGGGGGCGATATTGGGTGTTGATCGAACAGGACCTTGACGTAGTTGGAAGATGGCTATTGTTTTCTAATTATAAAATATTTCTATTTGCTTAGATACCCCATTTGGGCCAGGGGTCCTTGGTGGATGTTCCTTTCTAACCTTCCTGCAGCACCTCAAAGGAGGCTTTAATATCACGCCGGGATGAGGGCTATTGTTATTTGCTGGGCCTAACAATGTGATTGGTGCAGATACTGGAAAGGCTTGAACACTATTATGTAATCATTGTTTAGGGCAACTGTTGGTAAATCCAGCCACGCTTTATTTCAGTCTAGACGTCTATTGGTACAGTACTTCATAATTCTTGGCAGTGGCCAACAATGATGAGATCGTGGTGATAAAATAATCTCCGTATAGAGGTGGGGCCTCGAGAGGCCGCTTCTCTCTGCCACCTTCGAATTCCGTCTCTGAGCACCAACTATGATTGTAAGGCTCACTGCACTTAGGTGAATATATAAAAGAACCGTCCCTTACTTTGTAGTCCCAAGTTTGGGAGAGAGACACATTGCACAAGGGAGTAGAAATAAATACAACTTTTAGAAAAGATCAACAATGACTATTTGATGGTGAAACAAAAAAGTCAACTGTGTTCTGGTGAAATAAAAAGGTCAACTGTGTTCTGATGAAACAAAAAGGTCAACTGTATCCTGGTGAAACAAAAAGGCTAACTGTGTTCTGGTTAAACAAAAAGGCCAACTGTGTCCTGGTTAAACAAAAAGGCCAACTGTGTCCTGGTTAAACAAAAAGGCCAACTGTGTTCTGATGAAAAAAAAAGGTCAACTGTGTTCTGATAAAACAAAAAGGCCAACTGTGTCCTGGTGAAACAAAAAGGCCAACTATGTCCTGGTTAAACAAAAAGGCCAACTGTGTTCTGATGAAACAAAAAGGTCAACTGTGTTCTGATGAAACAAAAAGGTCAACTGTGTTCTGATGAAACAAAAAGGCCAACTGTGTTCTGATGAAACAAAAAGGTCAACTGTGTTCTGATGAAACAAAAAGGTCAACTGTGTTCTGATGAAACAAAAAGGTCAACTGTGTCCTGATGAAACTCAAGATAACACGTTAGAGACATGAAAAGTAATTCGTACCATTTCACTTCGATGGCGACGCCTCCAGAGCAATGCGATAATGTAATCGACCGTGGCCTAACGAAGAGAAGACTTCGTTATCATTGTATCTTATCTTAGCTTATCTTATCTTATATATTACAGACGTTACTTCAAAAAAGAAGATAAGTAAGTCCTACGCATTTTATGTGTCCATCTAATCATGTATGTTAATCAATGACTTAAACTCTGCTAAGCCGTTGGTTTTCCAGGCTGATTCAGGTCAAATAGATGCAAAATCATTCTATAATCGTGATAAATAGTCACCTTCCCAGCAGGCCAACTCAGAACGTACATTTTCAATAAAGTTGTACTCATATTTTAAACACCTAATGGTTCCATAATGATTATTGACGCTTCCGTCATTACAACTAAACTGAGGCTGGTGTTTATCTCATTATCTTTACTGAATAAAAAAAAAAGGATGAATTTATATTCAAATGTTAGCCTTAGCCACAAATTACTTTTGAATCCCAAGACTCGTAAAGTTGGAGTTTAAACAGAAGCGTTTCGGTAGAAGATGTGTTTTTTGAGAATAAACACAGGGCTAACAAAAGGGGAAAAAAAGAGGAAACAATTATAAACTATCCTCCAAGCCTTTTCAGAAAAGGAGGGGGGAATCGCTAATACGCTGTTGTCATGGTGACACATTGTACACCTTGATGAATGATATTGCGCTACATGCCATTAGAAGCAAATTAGTTTTATTTTAAGTAGCTTAGAATGCCACGGTTCTGCGATGGGCGAATCGATACGCTATTTTTGTTAATAAAAGGGGATTGATGTTGCGTAGTGACAATAATATATATTTAGAATCAGTCGAGACTGTGGCTTTATGGTCGGGGCAACGAGGGGAGAGAATTCTCGTACAGGTCGCGCGACACTGGAAGAAAAAAAAAAAGTTAACATGATACGATGATAAAAGCAGCCAACCTTGTCTAGCAGATCATTGTTATATACACGTCTGCAGGGTATCTGATCAACGAGTTGAGCTTATAGTAATATTCAATGTCGAGGACTTTTTTTTTCCCAGTTTTTGAAGAAACTTCAGAATGTTCAGAAATGAACATTTTTACGCAATGAACGAAGTATTTTGCTGGATGGCACATATCCCGTCAAGGAGACTTGAACTCAGGACCTTCGTTACAACAGTACAAAGCTCATACCATACGCAAAGGCTGATAAAAATGTTACGGAGTCAAGCTTTGTTTTTAAAAAGTATTTTTGTTTTGTTTTGCTTGTTTCTTGTTCTGTTCCAACACTGGCAGGAGTTTCAGATTGAATGTCTATGTCTGTGTTATGTTGATGCTTTTTCATTACAAGCTTACACTTCTTCTGTCTGTCTGTCTGGTAAAACGTTTGTACTTGCTAGTTCTCCCACACCCAATCTCGGATCAAGTTGAAATTTTGCACTATTGATTCTTGTACCTGATAAACAGTAACCAATTTTTAAAAAATCAATTAGTTCATTTACTAAATGGTAAATCAATTATTTTGTTTGATATCAAACAAGGAAAAGAAATTTTACTATGCAGATATTGCGTTATAAGATGAATCAGTCCCCTTGACGAGGCTTAAGCCCTAACTGGATAACGAAGTAGTACAATTTGTTTTTTAAATGCATTTAAAAAGCGATCACGGTAACATTCACATAGTTGCTACCTTCTCCCCCTCCTGCCATCCCCTTTCCAAACTGATCCAGACAAGTGATAGCATCATAGCTTATTGAGACAGTTCAAAGTATGAGATTGCACAAGAAAAAAACGGTAAAAATAGTACTAATCGCACACATTTATAATTGTTAGTCTCGATCTATTACAAATTTAATTACATGTCTGTTCCAAACTATTTGATACAATTACACTTATTACAAGCTTTTTTTTTAAGCATTATAGTATTGTTTTTTGTTTTTTTTGTTTTAAATTGTGCTAGACATTTGTCAGCAATTACGACATAAAAAGAAGAAACAGAAAGAAAACAAATGATAACAATGAGTCTTGTCGGAACAGAGGGACAAGAGACGATATTAAATTGAGGAACGTTTTTGATATCAGATTTCTAATGAAATATTTAGGCTGAACAAAAAGAAGAAGTCTGTTTAGAGATATATCACATTAATAGAAAAAATTGTTTTCAAATTGCAAGAAACCAAACAGAAAACATTTATCCTCAAATGTCAACTATGTCATCAATGTCATAGGATTGATGAACTGGTTTAGAAATTCATTGAGTGACATCTTCATTAAGCATTAAATCAATTAAAAAAAAAAATCAATACTGCCATTTTTTTCCATTACATTCTTAAGAAATTAAAATTTGTTTCCACTCAACAAAACAACGAAATTAACAATCTTTAACAAGTATTTTTTTATTCTCACGATCATTAAATAAACGATTATCAATGAAAACAACGTCTAACCTCCATTCACTAAGGAAAATTAACACAAGATTTGTATGATTTGTTTTTTCAGTGGAAAGCTTTGATATATATATTTTTTTTTACATTTTAATTAACATTAATAAACAATGTATCAGAAAACCTAACACTGTTGCAACGTTAAGGATGCAATTCAAAACGATACCAACCCTTTAACATTATATTATATATATACATGTACCGCTGTTTTTCTAGATAACTTTTCCAGATTTTCAATAGTGAATATACTGAATAAATCTTGCTCTCAGATTTTGAATAGTTCTAAATACTATGTGTTACCCAAGAACGTTAGGGTTCTAGAACCAGACACAACATGGTCCCGAAATCTTACATCTAAAAATAGCTTTTTCTTTCCGGGTCTTAGATGGCCACTATCTCATTTGCTAGGAAGACAAAAAATAACTATAGTTATATCTTCACGTTGAGAAGTCAACAGCACTCACTGCACTAAAAGAGTGGGTCTATTGCAGTAGTACCTATCTTTGGCCTAAGGCTACGACTCAAGAGTACATTTAAATAATTAGGAAACAACAACAATTTCTGGATCGAAATAATTCACGTCTATTGATTTTAGTCATCTTATTTGTATTTAAATAGACTGATTTTGTTTTGATGTATCTTAAAATTGCCAAATAAAAATTATGAGACGAGAGTGCTCTTATTTTCGATGTTAAATTACTAGATCTAGACCTAAACATTAAATTAAATATTACATAGGTTAGGGTTGAAAAAAACAAATTTACTTCTTATAACTACTTTACAAAACGACGTCTTGTTTCAGCTTTTTAAAAAGTTTTCACATTTTTTTGTATTGTTAAAAGATCTTCATGTCCAGTCTAGATATAATATATATATAGGTCTGTGCTTTAACCACTCCAAAACAAACCAAACAGGTTGAGACGTTGCAGGTCAGTGTCCATGCCTTCTATGACGATTGATCTCGACTGGACACAGCTGTAGATGGTCATCACTATTATGAAAGTAGAGGAGCACAATTTCAGAATTCGCTACCTACCATGCCAACTGTTTATAAGAGCTATATATCAAATGAACTTATGACAAGAAAATTATTTTCTAAATGCCTCATTCTTTTTTTTTTTCACCCAGCCAACAAAAGAACTATTTTAGTAGAGTTATTAATAAATTGATATGTTTCTCTGTATATACTAAACAATAACAATTCATGACAGTAGTCAAAAGGAGTTATAAAGATGAAAAAAGAAACCAAAGATCTAAACCATGTTTACGTAATCATTAGTTCAATGAAATCTGTTACATCTTATACAAAAATAAAATATAGAATAATCGGTATCTTATATTATGTAGTAATCTATAATATATTAAAATAGTTCGTTCTCATTTGTAGAGGATTCTTTTTGTTGCAATATATCATTACACACACACACACGAAAAAAATATTTTTAAAACATTTGACACATAACATAGAAAAGGACATTTTTTGGGTGGAAAAAGACTTTATATTATTTAAAAAATCCTTTTTTAGAGCATCCCTCCTGGCAGTGCCGACGCTGGACTGAAGCAGTAGTATGAGTTACTCTATCTAGGTCAGTCATCCAGTCTGTATTCATTTGGAACCATTGTCCGGCTTTGCAGCAGTGAGAGGATGGAAGAGCCATTACCAAGACGAAGCTCAGAGATGTCCTAATAGCATGTTCCAAGAAACTCTTGACGCGTGGGTATTCATCCAGGCGACACATAATGGCTTTTTTTGATGGCTTTTTGGATGGCTTTAATTAAAGGTTTGGACAGAGAAAAAAAATGTTTGCTTTTTTTTTAAGTGGGGATAAACCGATCAATATTTGTTTTGAATCGGACACAGAAATAGATTAATTAAGGATTACAAAAACGGACGGACGAAGATGCAAGTTACAAACTTAAAGGCTATCAATCGTGGACTATAGTGCTAAACCAAATGTGACATAATGACAATATTTAGTTACAACTTAAAAGAGTTTAAAATTTCGTTCATAAAGACCGGTACCTATCATCCTTTCAAATTTGCTTTTTTTTTTTATATCTATGATGATACAAGTCTCTTTATTATTCGATAGACATTCTCTCGGCATGAGTGTCTCTGAATTTCTCCCCCCTCTTCCCCTCTTTCTTCAATTCTCTTTTCACGATCTCACTTTCTGTTCTCTCTTTTTTTTTCTTTACTCGTTCTCTCTTTCTCCTTCTCACTTTCTTTTTTTCTCTTTCTCCTTCTCACTTTCTTTTTTTCTCTTTCTCCTTCTCACTTTCTTTTTTTCTCTTTTCGAGTTCTTTTAACTCGTTTTTTTTTCTATTTTAGTGATTTCTCTTTCTCTCATTTCTCTTTCTCTCGTTCTCTCTTTTTTTCTTTTAGCGCTCTCTCTCTCTCACTTTTTTTTGTCTTTCTATCGAGTTCTCATTTCTTTTTTTTTTTTAGTTCTCTTCCCTCTCTCTCTCTCTCTTTCTATGTCTTTTTGTCGCTATTTTTCTTTCATCTAGAATTTCTCATTTTTTGTGTGCTTATGTTCGTATTTGTGTCCCTTTTTGTCGTATATCTATTTCTGAGTGGCGAAGCAAAGTAGATGTGGGCTGGACTCGAGAATATGACATTGGGCCCTCCCTCTGGTAATTTAAGTGCTACTGCAAATATAGCAATATTGCGTGCATCAATATATTTAGACATTCCAATATAAACACTATATTTTGCAAACAATAGTGTTCTTACATTCAAATTACAACTTCATATGAGTAATAATATCTTTACGCTCAATGATTATATATCTTAAATGTAATAAAAGGCTATAGGCTTTCATATTTTAAAAAAAAAGTTTATAAGGTGATTTCTTCTATTCAAATTCAAATTTACTTCATGAAAAAAATAATTAAGTGAGAACTTTTAAATATATTATCAAATGCACCAAATGTACTTTTATCTACGCTTTTCATGAGTCAATCTAGTCATGCATGTTTATAAATGACATAAACTCTGCCGTTGGTTTTTCTGGCTGATTCAATGCAACCCATTCCATTATCTAATGACACTAGGAAAGAAGGAAAACTTGGGTGGTTCGTACGTCGTGATATCTTGGAAAGTTTGATCGAAAATCTAAATTGGAAGAACCAAATAGCACGTATAGCCACTGTTATTCATTTAGAGATGATACGACATCTGACATCAACAGCTTCCCAGGACACAAAATATTTTTTAGAGCCTTTGCTACGAACATTGAGACCTAATTATGTTACTCTGTAGAAAATCAATTATGATCTCTTTCAAAGGACGAGTCCCTAAATATAAACATAGAATAACTGTAAGAGTCAATGTTACCGGACATCACCTAGTCATAGTCAAAGTATGGGTGAAGCTTGTGTGCCATAATGGTTTAGTTAAGTGTGGACGGTTTAACTCCTGTTTATAAACAAATGAAAATGTACATTTATTTTGTTTTTTAGTGTTTTTCACAATTTTATATCAGTAGAAGATTGCATTGTCAAAAACATACAAGACAAAACAGTAGGTTTCATCTTTTTATGTTCTCACAACGGTTAAGGTTAACATTCATTAGAAATTGTTCAAACTTGTGGAATATAGTACAATCTATTGAGATGAAGGATTAAAATTTACTGTCAAGTATTTACATTTCATTCATGTATCTTAACAAGTGAACAGATACCGTCATTTAAACAAACAAGTAACATTGCAAAAAAACTACAAATAACAAAAAAAAATATTTTTTAGTACTAGTTGTGTATTGTCAAATTATTTATCTTTTTATTATTATTATAAGTGGTTATATTAAACAAGAAAAATATTAAAAACTACTCTGTAATTTACAGAGCGATTATTTCGCTCTTAATAACTTATGAATGCTAGATTTATATAAAGAAAAAGGAAGATTATTTTGCTTCTTTTCTTATTCCAGTTGTCAGCATCTCTCTTTCTCTACGACAAATCACAGTTAAACTATTTCTAAGTGAAATGTAGTTTCAATGAATGTAATTAAAACAAAGTTTGTGTCACCCACACATAGTACCAAAGAGCAATACCATTAGAGTGTGTGAACAAAGTGAACCCCTCCCCCCCCCCCAGAGACACCACTGTTTCACTGAAGTCCAGACAAATCCTGCCAACCTGCCTTGCTCCTTCACCAACTACCAAAAAAGTGTACGACCTTTCAGCCAATCACAGAGCCATTGTTATAACGGTCGGTTAAAATTGACTTCAATTCCCCGACCAGTTTCCATACGATTAAAGATGTGGTCTTTACTTTTACGTTGTGAGACATTTCCTTAGAGAAAATAAATCATTTACCAAAACCCTTTTAGGCGGTCATGTAAATGAAAGATACGACAGAAAGAGAGAGAGAGATAGAGAGAGAGAGAGAGAGAGCAATGTTATACCCCAGTTACAGCAATTTATCACTCAGCAGCATGGGACATTTCCTAACATATGATCTAAAGATGAGATTACTTAGGAATTCAGTTGTATACATAATCAGAACATTTTCTCCGAAGCGTAATTCTATTGGCCAAGGAGGAACAAATCATTCCCCCAAAGCTCCCCTATCTGTATATCTGCTCTAATTTATTGTTCCCTATCGTATTCTGTAGCCAAAAAAGGAAATTTTTTTCTTAACTCGTGCAATGGTTAAATCTATTTGTCTATAGAAATGAAATGATTAATTAAATTTATTATCATACAAAATATCGTTATCTAAATGGATTACTCAACCAAATAATAAGAGTAGATGATAACAAAGTACAGTATATGTTAATATCACATATTTTGGCTTATGAAAGAACTTGCTTGATGTGACCGCTGCCTGAGGGTATAACTGGTCTAGTGGATTGGATTTAGGTCTATGTCAAACTTGGCGAATGCTCCCAAAATATTTTGTAAAATAATTTTCCACGAAAATGAAAGTAGATTGTGAAAATGGGTTTACCTGTTTAGCAGACATATTGATATTTAATATTAAATACTGTGAAAACGGGCTTACCCGTTTGTTAAAGGTTTCGTTCTTTACTAGAGATAGATTTAGTTATTTTTGTTATTTATAGGGCCCCCCGGGGTTGACAGATCTTGTGTGGTGCCCCAGCGGTTCAGCAGGCCAAAGGATAGGTGAAAGTGAATGTGAAGTTAAATGTGAACCTGGCCTAACTGATATCTTATAATGAATATCTAATTGATCTCATTGTTTTGTAAAAGGGTCAATCTCTTATTCGAAGCCTCAAAAAGAACGTAAATAAATAATCCTTGAGTTCAGAGTTCATTATATTAGTGCGGAAATTGACCGCTACAGTGCACGAGATCATAGGAAAACCTACTTATTAATTATTGTTTTAAATTATGTCCAACTTATATGTATACCAAATAGCTTTTTTTCTCTTTTTATTTTTGGGTAAACGTAGTAATTAATAGGACAGAACTTACATAACGTAGCAATACAAATGTAAAAAAAAAATTAACAAAAAGTATAAAACCATTTGCATAAATGTGTTAAAAATATGTCGAATAGTCTCTATTCCTACTAATGAGCCTCGCGTGTTTGTTACTATTTATAGTGAATAGTTGTAAAAGTGGTGTATTTTTATGAAAAAACTGCTTGCATAAGTGATTAAAAAAATAAGATTTTTCCCTTTTAGAAAAGAAAAAAGTAGCCATTGCAACAGAACTTTGAATGGACATAAAGAAATATTTTCAACTGCATATTTAAAATCACATACTCCGCGCTCTACAATATAAACAGAGGATGAACAAGTAAAATATAAAAAAATAATTAAATAAACAACAAAGCTTATCTAAGGAGAAGAACTCCACTTATATAGCCATGTCTCTCAATATGTTTTAAATAATTTCACTTTATTTAATTATTAAATTATCACAAAATTTTTCTTATTGGTATTATTGTACTTGCCAATGGATAATTGTGCAAACTTTCAACTTGATTCGTGATTGGGTGTGGGAGACAAAACGATTACACACTTTTACCAGACAGACAGACAGTCAGAGTGAGTTGATATAAGGTTTGTAAAAAAAACAGGAATC
Source organism: Biomphalaria pfeifferi (assembly GCA_030265305.1). Taxonomy (NCBI): domain Eukaryota; kingdom Metazoa; phylum Mollusca; class Gastropoda; family Planorbidae; genus Biomphalaria; species Biomphalaria pfeifferi. Next base: position 296,647 of record JASAOG010000062.1, on the reverse strand, counting down.
TTGGAAATGCATGTAATGACAATAATAAATGGACAATGAGGTTAACTTGAATGACTTTGTAACTATACTAATGTTTGCAGGGATATTTGATTTGGTTTTTATTACCAATACTGGGAGAGTAGGGTACACACTTCTGTTCTTAATCCCATGCCCTTGGGGACATGCCTCGCTAACGTTTGGCTGCTACCGTGAATGTTAAATGATTTCTATGAGATTGTGAGCGTTACTTATCATCAACAATTGAAAGTGAGGCTGTATAATAGGCGTAGCTGGTGCTTGAACGCTTATAAAAGTATAATAATGGTACGATATAAGTATTATTATTTATGAAATCATATTTACCCATACTTTATCCCACATGATTTGTGGGAGAGAACTAGACAAAAGCCCATAGCCCAAGACATCACAAAACGAAAATGGACCTGGATTGGACACACCCTGCGAAAACCAGCTATCAATGTTGCAAGGCAGGCACTTGACTGGAACCCACAAGGAAAGTGGGCAGATCCAAGCAAACCTGGAAGAGGTCAGTCATCAGTGAAGCTGAGGGTACTGGAATGGGAGCAGATGAAGAAAGTTGCTCAGAACCGAGTTCGGTGGAGAAGTGTGGTTGCAGCCCTATGCTCCCCTGGGAGTCTGGGAGTACACAGGATTAAGTAGTAAGTATCCCCAATGTAATCATGTGTGTGTTATCCCCCTTTTGCATTTATTTAATACGAAAAGTTACGACTAGAAGTACTTTTCACACTGAGGCTAAGATGGCGAATAAATAGCTCGATGTTATTATGTTAATCTATGACGGTTTTAGCTTTATTAATATCGTTAATTTAAACTATTCGCCTTCTTTTCCTTAGCGCAGTGTACAAGACTTCTGTATTTGTATCTTTGTTCCCACGCACACGCGCTCGTCAACAATTGTCACGTGACCCAATGTTGACATTAGACCATGTCACGTTGATCAATAGCAGTCTTCCAGTGAGCGAATACGCAGAATGATGCACGAGCAAACACACCCACATACACAAATAAATACAACCACAACCGCATAAACATACACACCTTGATGTATGCAATACAAATAAATCATCCGAGTACCCCAAGACATGATTCATGAGAGATTTCTTGTTACTTTGTGTGCAAGTTTTTTTTCTTGTCTCATCAATAAATCTTACATTCTGAGATTTCTTCCTCAGAGTTAGGAGTGAGCCTTACAAGAAAGTGGATATTGTGTGAACAGAATATTGTTAAAACTTTTACACTCGTTAATTAAATACTTATATACTTACATAGTTATATATGTATCTATGCTATAATGCAGAAAGTAAGGCTTATGTATGTTTGTATGTATGTCCCGAATACAAATCATAACCGTTTGACTAATCTTGATAAAACTCGGCATAAATGTTCTATAGAGTATGGCGGAGACCGTAGTGTATATTTAATGTTCCTTCCACAACCGAAGAGCCCTAACAATAGACAAAAGTACCAAATTTTTTGTATCTTTATTAAAGTACAAAACCTTTTAACATATCGGGTAAACCCGTTTTCACATTATTTTATATAAGATATATATGTTGGCTGTACAGATAAACCCATTTTCTCACTGTACCTTTATTTTAAAAATGTGAATGCAACATTTTTCAAGTTTGACATAAATCTAAATACAATCCAGTAGATCAGTAATATCCAAAACCAAGGCCCGCAGGCCGCGGTTCATAACCGGCTAGTATATCTATATAGATAGATATGTCAGGTTTGTTCTTTAGTCCAAATATAAAAAACGTAATGTGGTATTTAATTCAACTATATAGAACACGCTATTAACTATATATTTTGCTAAATCCAACAATGGCAGAATTGTTGTCTATGGAGACAAGTCTTTGTCAAGGGATTTAAGACTGTTTTTATTCTCTAACTCGAGATACACCCCAAAGCGTGTGCCATTATATTTAAAATGTAGTTTTCATCTTCATCGATCGATAGATAGATAGATAGATAGATAGAGAGACAGATCGATAGATAGATAGATAGATAGATCGATGGATAGATAGATAGATAGATCGATCGATAGATAGATAGATAGACAGACAGACAGACAGACAGAAAGATAGATAGATAGATAGATAGATAGATAGATAGATTTACCAAATAATCTAATTTGCCTTTTTCATTGATTCGTAAACTCCATTATTCTTACAGAAAGATACTACGTCCTATACCAAACCTTTCAAAGGGCAGTGGAAGACACAACTGGGATGGGTTCGAACGACTGACTAAAGTTTTAAGTTTAATTAACCCTGAGCTTTTTTTCCCTCTGAAATTTTGATCTAACCTAACGAAATATTAGAAAAATTGGAACAATTAATTGGGGGAAAATGAAATATCTCAACAAAAATGACCCGACTTATAACAAACACTAAATCTCAAAAATAGAATTTCAGAGTTACACTAGGTTTTCTAGTTTTTAGATCTAAAAGTGACGGACAGTTGGACGGACGGACAGATGAAATATAGAAAAATATACAAAACTAATAATACTGGCTTTTCCCTTTCGGGGCATATAAAAAATAGAACTAATTATTCATTAGTTTTTGCATTGACCATTTCAATACCTGCAAGTATTAAAAGTTTAAGTCAAGTTCTCAAAGAATTGAGAACGCTTCAGAGAGCATAAGGAAACGACTTTTCCGTCAAGAAATCGATTCTGACTTAACACGCAATGGAAGTATCGACTCTCGATAGCCCTGGACATTACACAGGCCCTAAAGAAATAAAAGATTATCTATAAAGAGGGCCAGACTGGCCAAATTAAATATGACCAGGCTATTACCAGTCTGGCATGACAACAATGACCTGTCATTTCGACTCACCCCCAATCGATATTTATTGCATGCTTTGTATCCATTAAGGATCAAGCCACTAAGCTAATCGATAACATCCCTTTTCAATCAAGAGCAAGCAACTCCTTTTCTGACCACTCGCATGTGGAGCTCTTCTCTACCACTTTTCCCAACAGCCTCTCTCTTGATGTCCTCTTTGTAAGTCTATTTGTCACACTCTCAACTCTTGTCCTCCTTGGCACTTCATCCTCTTGTATAGTTACTCTGCCTTCTTGTCTTCAGTACAGGGCTGGATTTCTGAGTCCCTTTGCTCCCTTCTGCTAGGTATACCTTACGTGGGCTCGAGACCTCGAAGTTTTGACAGGGGCTTTCAGGACGTTGCTCGAAGTCTGGTCGTGGGTATCGGGTCGTAATAACATTAGACTTTGAAGACATTGTTCTGAATTAACAATGGCATTGTAAGTGGAGGGAAAAATCGTTAGATCTACCATCAATGAAAAGAATGGGTAGAAATTTACTACCAAAATATGATTTATCTATCTATCAATCTATCTATCTATCTATCTATCTTTCTATCTATCTATCTATCTATCTATCTATCTATCTATCTATCTATCTATCTATCTATCTACTTAGATATCTATCTACATATCTATCTATTTAGTATCCATCTATCTTTTTTTCTTACTTTCTTGTTTCTTTTTTTTTTTTAACTTTAAAAAAAAAAGATATCTCTCTAGATTAAAATGTGTATATTGTTTATGTTTCTCTAGTTCAATATTTCTTAAAGTATTATTTTTGGTGCCCACCTCGATTCCGAACACAAAATGTAAGTCTGCCTGTTTGCGAAAGTTCTTTTAGCTCCGTGAAGGAGAGGTTCCAGACTTCATCGAATTCACTGTGGCCTAAGCTGCAGAATTTACTGTCATGTATAGAGCACAACTCATCCTACTAAAACGAGTGCACGTCATAGAAGAAGTAGCTTGAGTAGAGCGATATTTCTAAGAGACTTGTGCACCTGATAAGACCGTCTGTGATGAAATAGCTCTATATAAAATTCTCTTCATTGCTCAAGAGTTTGGACACCAAGTAATGAAAAGATCACTCTTTTATTTCTGCAAGTCGGACGGACTAGATTTACCGCCCGTAATTTTAGAGGCGAAAAAAAAAGAAGAGACGGGGGAGAACAAGTAGTATTCACCCTTCACTAAATAGCAGGGCCGGACTTAACCATTGTGAACAACAAGTCATTGAAAGAGAACAAGTAATCTACTCTGTATTCACCCGTCACTAAATATCAGGGCCGGAGTTAACCATTGTGGGACAGGATGCGAAGCGGATTTCGCGGGGCCAGTTTGGGTATGGATACGGATAATAAGTGAAAATTAAGAGTTTATATTAGAAAATATATTTGTCTTTGCATTTTATTCATTCTTTACAACCTACAGAATTACTTTACGAGCTTTGCGTGTAGCGAAGTAATAGATTATATCATAAAAATTCTGTTTCCTACATAGATCACGCTCAATAGCGAGAATTACCAAATGTTTCAATCTAACTACGAGAATTGTTGACATCAAGTAATTCTTAATTAGTTTGAGGCGCAAGAAGCTTCTTTCTCCAGATTCCACAAATACGTGATAATGCCGTTTTTTTTCCCTCTGATGAAATGTAAGTTGCTTAGCTTAGGTAGATACAGCTATGATCCAGAGCTTAAAAAATTCAGTGCCCACATTTATTGCTTGTAATAAAACATTTAAATTAAACTATATTGACATCAATACGCAAGCAAAGCTTATATGTCAACAGAACTACTTTTATTTTCTGAATATGTAGTTTAAGTAATTCTTAATATAAACTTAATCTAAAATTACAACGCAGAGCCAGTATCACTAATACCGACATGAGATATGATGTACAAAAGCTCCTTCCCTAGTGCTATAAGAGCATGGAATGAGTTGCCTGAGCTAGCCAGGAAAACCAGTGATTTAGCAGAATTTAGGTCATTGATAAATATGCATGACTAAATGCTTGACGCGTAGGACGTAATCATCTTCTTTTTTTGAAGTAACGTCTGTATTATATAAGATAAGGTAAAAAAAAAAAAAACGCTTCTATAAAATTGCTGTACTTTATGGTGGCCGAATGGTTAGACGCTTATCTTCCACTGTTAACCTCCGGGCATAGAAATAAATAATCTGCCCCAATAGATGGCAAGGTATGAAAAAAGGTAACTTTTGTACTTAGTAAGTATTTTGTTATGACAGATACTAAAGTATTGCTTGTATTCTGATAATTGTTGATTTCATGAGCTGCAGTACTCAAAACATTACATATTTGTACCTAGTTTATATATAGCTAATTGTATTGCGTGCATCAATGGCTGTCTCCAGCATGTGTCCAAAAGTAATAAGCTGCACGCATTTATATGTACATTGATTTTGTAGGCGGGACACTAACTGTACTCATATAGAGCAAATAAACCAATTCACAACGAGGTTTGGATACATGCGCGTTTGTAGAATCCATGTCTTTAGTATAATATTATCTAGTATAAATAATAAGCTCGACGTCTATTTTAAACTACGATCATGGTGTTTTTATCTGTTAGATAAGAGAAAGACGCTCCAAAATTTAAAGTATAGTGCAAAGGGGTTTAGAGGTGAGGTGGCCGAGTGGTAAATCGCTTGATTCTTAACCGGATGGTCCTGGGCTGGAATCCTAGGGAAGACTGGGATTTCTAATTTAGTATCCTTAGGGTGCGTCTTAGCCCACCCTTATCTAATTGGAACCTGACAATAGTTGGGTAGAATTAAAGGCAGTTGGTCGTTGTGCTAACCACATAATATCCTCGTTAGCCGTAGGCCACAGAAACAGATGATCTTTACATCACCTGCTCCATAGATCGCAAGATCTGAGAGGGGAACTATACATCACTAAGGGGTTCATTGCGCCCGCGCCTATGATTATTGAATATTACAGTTGGCCATTGAAAGATTGTCATTTATTATTTGCCAAGATGGCGTACAAGTGTTGAGTGTCATGTAAGTTGTAACATTATGTTACTAATTGAGTGTTGAGTGTCATTTAAGTTGTAACATGTTGTTACTGATCGAGTGTAACGACGTCAATATTCTAAAGATTGCACAAACACCAAGAAAGCTGTTTGTATTACAAAGTGTCTAATCAACTCACTCGGGTACAAAGTTTGATCACGTTCTTTCTTGCTCTTCCCTCACCTTGTAGAAATGTTCATTGTTCTTTAACAAAACATGAATACATTTTTTTTAAGTTTATCAATTAGTTAATTAAAAAGAGGTAATTAATTAACTTTGCTTGATATCGAAAAAGAGAAAAAAATATAACAGTATTAAGAGATTTGGATATAAATGTGGAGTTTAGCTTTTTTTTTTTTGAGTACTATTTTTATTATTTAGTAGGTAAAAGTTGTTCTTAACAATGGCGTCCTTGACATTCTTTATTTTATAACTGCAATTATAAATCTATCTTCGTGGTCAAAGTTAAGCACAATCTCATTTCCCACGATATCATAGTCGAATGTGGCAATACATACAGAAAAATTATTTTTAATATCTCAGAGTTCGAACCCACGGGGTGCTTTTCCACGCCACTGATCCTAAAGATACAAACAAGAGAAGCATTTATTTAGTCTTGGCGTTAAAGGACAGAGAGGAGGGGCGTGAACGCCGACACTCTCTAAGAAAAAAAAACACGGAACATCCCCTTTTCAACCCTACACTAAGCAATGAAACAATACAATAACTGTTTTCTTTCAACACCCTCCCTCCCTCCTTTCTTCCAGCTCTTGTGAAATAAGAGGAAGCAGACAAGAAAGATTTCGAACGTTTCTGTGAAGGGTGAGAGGCTCCGATTGCCTCTAAAGAGGGATCTAATCATGGCAAAAGGATCGTGATCCCTTGTTTGGACAAGAAGGGGACGTAATCGCAATTAGACCGAATGTACAAGTTGTCTTTTCCTGGGCAAGTGCGAGTCCTTTTATATATCTTTTTTAATGACTTTCCTTCTCTTTCCCCTCCCAGCGGCGCCTGATATCGATCTTAAGTATCGATGACTTTGTTGTTATTATCAAACCGGATGGAAGATTTTCCTGATATGCGTGTGGGAAAGAGTGTATAGGTGTACGTGTGTGTCAGATGGTGTGATTTAAACCTCAAAGCTGATAGGTTGACTAGAGAATCATATTACTCCAACTATCGATTCTACTGTTTTTTATTGCAACTACAGAGATTTATTTCTCTTATTATTTATAAATGTAGGACTTGTTCCCTATACCATTCATATCTATAAGATATCATTTCCTTTTATCATTTATAATTTTAGGATTTTTAATACTTTATCATTCATAATTTCGGGATATTATTTCCTTTATCATTTATTAATTCCGGATTTATTTCCTTTATCATGTATGAATTTATATTTTGTTCACACTCTATCATTCACAAATCATTCATTAAATCTGGATAGTATTTGATGTACCATTTAGTTACCGGTATCATTTATAAATTTAGGATTTTTTCTTTTATTATTCACAACTTCGGGATATTATTTTCTTTAATGTTTATTAATTAAGGAATTATTTCCTTTTATAATTTATATATTTATTTTTTTCACTTTTCCCCCCCCCCCATTGTTAACTTGTGGATATTACTTTCGTTGTTCTTCATACATTTAGAAGTTCTTGTCTCTTGTAGCGTTGAATGCATTCAGTTTTTTATTTCCCACTAAAAGAAACCTTTTTCTGGATAACTTTCTGCTTCTACATTTCAGAACGAGAAAAGGGAAAGAGGATAAAGTCATTCCTGTGATGTTGAGCCAGATGAGAGGATTAATTTGGGAGACTTTCCTCCGGGTTAGTTCAATGTTTCTTTAAATCTATCTTAGTTATAGGGCGGAGTTTAAGTCACTGACTAACATGCATGACTAGAATCGACTTAGGGACACCCGTTGTACGTACTCATTTATTTTTAAAGATTTTAAGATTTCTAGCCTATGAGATAAATGAAAATAGTTATTAGAATGTTACAATTACAATATTTAGAAAGTAATTTTGGAGATTTTTAACGACAAACACATCTATGTCAAGGGCACTAAATTAAACTCCACTCTTGCCAAGTAAATTTATTAATTAAGGACGTAATCATCATCTTTTTTGAAGTAACGTCTGTATTATATAAGATAAGAAGATAAGAAACAAAAAAAGAAAGGAGCGATCAATATCCCAATGTGTGGCATTTGATCTACGTAGTTTATTTCTTTGTCTATGACAGTTTAAAGTGTGTATACATTTTTTGACGCACCCTATATAATGTACACAAACACTCTCTATCATTCTATGCTCACACACATAATAACTAAATTGCTATTGCTGCTTGATAAAGGCTCTTAGTCTATGAGATCTAAGAACGATAGCTGGACACTTCAAATAGAGAAAAAGAAGATACATTGCCAAGGGCTTATTGGATACATTAGAGGACCTATTTGTCGTAAGTAAACATTGAAATATCAATTTTCATATTGCTGAACTTTTCTAGGTGATAGTATCCATTTTGTTAAAAAAACAAACTAAGCTAAAAGTTTTGTTACCTTATTTAGAAGCATGAATACAATGAAATTGGGCCGCAGAATACCCTAATCTTTAAATTAATAGGTCGAAACGAGCGCAAAGTGAAATGTCACTAGTTTGGTTTAAATGATAATTTAGTAATATAACATTCTGAATTAATTGTTCACGATCAGAAAAATGATGAGACATAAAAAGAGATATAAAAAAAAATCGTTAAAATAAAAACTTATATTTAGGAAAGAACCGCACAATAACTGACAAATGTCCTAATGCTGCAGAATTAATGAACTAATTACTATAAAGTATTTAAATAACGTGTTAATTTTTTAAATTGATTAATGTATTGTCTTCGTCAAAGAATAATTGTTTGAAAGTTTCAACTTGATCCGAAAATTACAAGTGTGAGAAAAATCGTGTACAAACTTATGACCAGACAGAGTGAGCTCTATAAAGTTTGTAAAAACAAGAACAGCTTTTCCAAACTGCTCCCTTCATTTCTACATGTTCATAAAATAACGCTCTCGTATGTCTGAAATCTAATTTTTATCTCTAGAACATGCCGACGTAATCACCTTAGCTCATTCTGAGCTGCCAGGGAATGCAATGAGAAGCAATACAAGAGCATCTAGCTCCGTCACTTATCTGCTGCTAAGATCTAATCTGCTCAATAGAAGATAAGTTGAGCAGACGACATGAATATTGATGAAGGCAAATACAATTAGTTTTTTTCTCAGAGATAATATAAAAAAAAAATAAAAACAATTCTTTGCGATCTTCTTACCATGGCGGCAAATAGAAGCCGAGAAATTAAAGCAAGAGCGTATGCTTTTTTTTGTTGTTTTTTTTTCCCCCTATTTAATTTAGCTAAAGTAAGATTTCTATCGCTTTTATAATTAAGTGCAGACGTCGCGGCTGTAATTTAATCCCGAACCTGAGAAAGAATTTTGAAAAAGAAAATAGGAAACATAAAATGCAAGGCGATTTTCGATGGTTGTAAATTATGTTCCAGAATTTTCATGGGTGTGAAAACGGTGTTTGAAATGCAAGACACTTGAGTTAGATTTCTAGTAACCTCATGTGCTGTTTGGAACATTCAATCTACGCTGAGTTACCAGATTTGTGTGAGTGAGTAAGTGTGTGTGTGAGTGAGTGTGTGTAAGTGAGTGTGTGTGAGTGTGTGTGTGTGGGGGGGAATCGGATATAATGTGCGCAGGATAAAATGTTTACATCCGATAATTTTTTTATGCGATAGCTCTCGAATTTTTTGTATCAGTTTGTCTCTTTCTGTCTCTGTCCTCAGTCTCTGTGCGCGTGTCTCTCTCTCTTTCTGTCTCTGTCCTCAGTCTCTGTGTGCGTGTCTCTCTCTCTTTCTGTCTCTGTCCTCAGTCTCTGTGTGCGTGTCTCTCTCTCTTTCTGTCTCTGTCCCCAGTCTCTGTGTGCGTGTCTCTCTCTCTTTCTGTCTCTGTCCTCAGTCTCTGTGTGCGTGTCTGTGTCTCTTTCTGTCTCTGTCCTCAGTCTCTGTGTGCGTGTCTGTGTCTTTTTCTGTCTCTGTCCTCAGTCTCTGTGTGCGTGTCTCTCTCTCTTTCTGTCTCTGTCCTCAGTCTCTGTGACCTGTCTCTCTCTCTTTCTGTCTCTGTCCTCAGTCTCTGTGTGCGTGTCTCTCTCTCTTTCTGTCTGTGTCCTCAGTCTCTGTGTCCGTGCCTCTCTCTCTTTCTGTCTCTGTCCTCAGTCTCTGTGTGCGTGTCTCTCTCTCTCTTTCTGTCTGTGTCCTCAGTCTCTGTGTCCGTGTCTCTCTCTCTTTCTGTCTCTGTCCTCAGTCTCTGTGTGCGTGTCTCTCTCTCTTTCTGTCTCTGTCCCCAGTCTCTGTGTCCGTGTCTCTCTCTCTTTCTGTCTCTGTCCTCAGTCTCTGTGTGCGTGTCTTTCTCTCTCTTTCTGTCTCTGTCCTCAGTCTCTGTGTGCGTGTCTCTCTCTCTCTTTCTGTCTCCGTCCTCAGTCTCTGTGCGTGTCTGTCTCTCTTTCTGTCTCTGTCCCCAGTCTCTGTGTGCGTGTCTTTCTCTCTTTCTGTCTCTGTCCTCAGTCTCTGTGTGCGTGTCTCTCTCTCTTTCTGTCTGTGTCCTCAGTCTCTGTGTGCGTGTCTCTCTCTCTTTCTGTCTGTGTCCTCAGTCTCTGTGTGCGTGTCTCTCTCTCTTTCTGTCTGTGTCCTCAGTCTCTGTGTGCGTGTCTCTCTCTCTTTCTGTCTCTGTCCTCAGTCTCTGTGTGCGTGTCTGTGTCTCTTTCTGTCTCTGTCCTCAGTCTCTGTGTGCGTGTCTGTGTCTTTTTCTGTCTCTGTCCTCAGTCTCTGTGTGCGTGTCTCTCTCTCTTTCTGTCTCTGTCCTCAGTCTCTGTGACCTGTCTCTCTCTCTTTCTGTCTCTGTCCTCAGTCTCTGTGTGCGTGTCTCTCTCTCTCTTTCTGTCTCTGTCCTCAGTCTCTGTGTGCGTGTCTCTCTCTCTTTCTGTCTGTGTCCTCAGTCTCTGTGTCCGTGCCTCTCTCTCTTTCTGTCTCTGTCCTCAGTCTCTGTGTGCGTGTCTCTCTCTCTCTTTCTGTCTGTGTCCTCAGTCTCTGTGTCCGTGTCTCTCTCTCTTTCTGTCTCTGTCCTCAGTCTCTGTGTGCGTGTCTCTCTCTCTTTCTGTCTCTGTCCCCAGTCTCTGTGTCCGTGTCTCTCTCTCTTTCTGTCTCTGTCCTCAGTCTCTGTGTGCGTGTCTTTCTCTCTCTTTCTGTCTCTGTCCTCAGTCTCTGTGTGCGTGTCTCTCTCTCTCTTTCTGTCTCCGTCCTCAGTCTCTGTGCGTGTCTGTCTCTCTTTCTGTCTCTGTCCCCAGTCTCTGTGTGCGTGTCTTTCTCTCTTTCTGTCTCTGTCCTCAGTCTCTGTGTCCGTGTCTCTCTCTCTTTCTGTCTGTGTCCTCAGTCTCTGTGTGCGTGTCTCTCTCTCTTTCTGTCTGTGTCCTCAGTCTCTGTGTGCGTGTCTCTCTCTCTTTCTGTCTGTGTCCTCAGTCTCTGTGTGCGTGTCTCTCTCTCTTTCTGTCTGTGTCCTCAGTCTCTGTGTGCGTGTCTCTCTCTCTTTCTGTCTCTGTCCTCAGTCTCTGTGTGCGTGTCTCTCTTTCTTTCTGTCTGTGTCCTCAGTCTCTGTGTGCGTGTCTCTCTCTCTTTCTGTCTGTGTCCTCAGTCTCTGTGTGCGTGTCTCTCTCTCTTTCTGTCTGTGTCCTCAGTCTCTGTGTACGTGTCTCTCCGAGTCTCTCTCTTTCTGTCAGTCTTTTTCCCTTTTTTTCTTTCTGTCTGTCTGTCTCTCTGCCTCTGTCTATATGTATGTGTCTCTTTCAGTCCCTCATACTCTGTCTGTCTCTCTCTTTCTCTCTCTCTCTCTCTCTGTATCTGTCTCAGTATCAACTTTCTTCCTGCAATCACAACGCTCCTTTAAGCTTTTGTTGTCCCATCGCTTCGTTTCGTTTAATACAGCAACACAGGTCTACCACTCCTGTCACAGGTCTACCACTCCTGTCACAGGTCTACCACTCCTGTCACAGGTCTACCACTCCTGTCACAAGGTCTACCACTCCTGTCACAAGATCTACCACTCCTGTCACAGGTCTACCTCTCCTGTCACAAGGTCTACCACTCCTGTCACAAGATCTACCACTCCTGTCACAGGTCTACCACTCCTGTCACAGGTCTACCACTCCTGTCACAAGGTCTACCACTCCTGTCACAAGGTCTACCACTCCTGTCACAGGTCTACCACTCCTGTCACAAGGTCTACCACTCCTGTCACAAGGTCTACCACTCCTGTCACAAGGTCTACCACTCCTTTCACAGGTCTACCACTCCTGTCACAGGTCTACCACTCCTGTCACAAGGTCTACCACTCCTGTCACAAGGTCTACCAATCCTGTCACAAGGTCTACAACTCCTGTCACAAGGTCTACCACTCCTGTCACAGGTCTACCACTCCTGTCACAAGGTCTACCACTCCTGTCACAGGTCTACCACTCCTGTCACAAGGTCTACCACTCCTGTCACAAGGTCTACCACTCCTGTCACAAGGTCTACCACTCCTGTCACAAGGTCTACCACTCCTGTCACAAGGTCTACCACTCCTGTCACAAGGTCTACCACTCCTGTCACAAGGTCTACCACTCCTGGTCACAAGGTCTACCACTCCTGTCACAAGGTCTACCACTCCTGTCACAGGTCTACCACTCCTGTCACAGGTCTACCACTCCTGTCTGACATCGAATATATTTATGTTTTGTCTGCTTCTCATAGATTGGTTTTCTATGATAGTAACTGTAGATACAAAATACACTATATTGATATCAAGTATAATCAACACACAATGTACACGACTTAACTGTTCGATCTACATTTAAACCATTGTTATTATATTAGTCCTAAAGGCACTGGGAAGGGTCCATGCACTGGGAAGGGTCAATGCACTGGGAAGGGTCCATGCACTGGGAAGGGTCCATGCACTGTGAAGGGTCCCCATTGAGACGACTGAACGACAAACTAGCGCGTATATAGGAGGGATTATAAGTCGGCAAACTGTTTTTTTTTTCAACTCTAGACTTAACAATGCTAGTCTTTGTAAAGAAAAGTTATTTCAATACATTGCGAGAGACTTGGAGAGAGAGATACAGAGAGAGAGAGAGAGAGAGAGAGGGCAAACAAATTGAAAGAGAATAAAAGTTCTGTAAAGGTAAAAAAAAAATTGATGTAAAAGGAATAGGCAGGGGTAGATAACTGGAAGATGTGCCATGGTTTGTTAAGTTCAATAAAGAGTTACCGGACCGGAAGTAGACGTGGGATGAACGAAACAAACACAGCCCAATCTGTTTCTACGTACATTGAACAAACTCAGCACAAAATTTCGATTTCAGTGTAAAGGCTAAAAAAAAACAACATCAATGTTTAGGGTATGAGAATACTATTTTAAAAGAGAATTTCTATAATTTATCAGTTTTTCAATGTCTTTGTTCAGCTATAAATACCTGCAAAAACGTTTTAAAGACGAAGAGGAGAATTTTGGAAATAGTATTTCCACTCTGTTTTACGATGCAATGTTGAGATCTTCTATGAGGGAAATAAGAATAAGAGCTCCACTTCATTTCTTCAATCCAGTGAGTGACTGTAGAGCGTGAGATGACGAATGGTTTCAAAAGCCGCCTCTACTACAGAGAAATGTGTTCGAACTTTTAGACATGGACATTGATCCTGAACTGCGATTTGTTTTTATTGAATTTGTTTAAAAGGAAATAGCATCTCAAAGAATGTGTGTGGGTGTGAGTGAGTGTGTGTGAGTGAGTGTGTGTGAGTGAGTGTGTGTGTGTGGAGGTGGTTGTTTTTTTTATTCCACTCGTTCATTTAAACAAAAATCTAATAATGCAAACATCCTTTTTTTTTTAAACCAAAATTTTAATCGAGAATTTAAAAAAATACGGTTTTGTTCAGTAGCGATGAAGGTACATACTGGCCCGGGCCAGATATATGATGCCCTCTTCCCCTCCTTTCCCATTCTTTCCTTAAAAAAAAAACAACAATTATACACAAAAAGATATTCCAGTGCAGAGATTACCTTTATCAAAAATTAGTATCATTACATTTAGTTCTGTTAAAACGTTTGACAAATAATTTCTGAAATAAATTTGATACATTTCAATAGTTACAATGTTTCACGCAGTTTTTGTTTTCGATGACTCATGTGTGCTTCTAATGGCCATGAACCCACAGAAATGAATACTTTCGCGCCATGGTGTCTACGTCATTGAATAGGTTGTTATTTACTATGTTTTTGTTATTTCAAATGTAACTACGGGTAAAAATTGCTCCTATCATTCTAACGTGCCATTGTGGCTGAGCAAATTTTTTTAATGTAGTAGGATAGCTAAATGAATGGCGAAACATAACTCCCGTGGAGGTGCCCACGGGTAGACGAGAGTCCACCCATTGCACGGGCGGGGTTGCAAAAAAGTCCCCACAAACCTGTCACACATCCATGCGCCGTTCCTCAAAGGACCGTTACATAAATGGCGAGTCCCCCCACGGTTAGCTTGGTATAACGAAGGAAAATGACGGAGGCTCCCGATGTCCTCGGCCTTCGGCCATGAACGGCGAATCATGTGTCGGGGGCCAAAGGCATTGGAAATAGCAATGTGTTACATAGGCATTGACTTCGGTCGCTCTGAAACAGAACTGTGCGTTCACACAGGTTTTTTTTTTTTTACTGTTCGCTGGACGACTTAACAGTTTTTTGTTTTTTTTCAAACTTAGGGCTCGAAGAGCCTTCGGCTCAGCCCCTGGACATCACAAGTTCGATATCCCCTAATAAAATAAAATTGTTATGAGATATAGACTAAAAAACACAAATATGAAACTCTTTTTCGGTAAAGCTAGCAATGAATAAAACGCAGTAACGCGTTACGATTGATTGGAATATGTAATTAAGGTTTTTCTATAAATCGATAGTTTCAGCTGACGTTCAGCATCGATTAAGTATACTGCTAGTTAATAAATTATTAGGAACATATATTTTTCACTCTGTACACTGCCAGATAAGACGACTATTACACCTGAGGAAGTTTTATGTAGATGGCGATCGAACATTTTTTGAAAACTAAATAAAGATTGTTAAATGTATGGGATACTGTCTTTGTAAATGTATTTTTTGATGTTGCAAGCAGCTAAATTAAGTATATAAAGCTCTGTTTTGGTTATGCAGGTCTAGAAATATTAAGATTATACTAGAATACTGGATATAATATATACGTAGTATAACAAGTTAGTTCTAGTTTGGTGAAAGGTCTATAGAGTCAGAAACATAAATAAGACAGTAGTCTAGAGTCTAGACAGATTTCTAATTAAGATGGTGCGCAAAATGTTCCTAAAAGTTTATTTATGTATTGAACTATAATAATGAATACATGCGGGAATACCTAATGTCGTATGCATGTTCAAAATAAAGATTGTCTAGACATCCAGACCAAATATAATTTTACGAAGATTATAATTTTAAAAAAAACTAAAACGGTCTAACCAGAGATTTTCCCGTGTGGCCGTTTAGCTAGTCATTTTTTTCCCCAAAGATATAACTAAACTGTCAAATTTCTAAGAAAATCGTTGGAACCGTTTTCGAGATCCATGTCCAGGTTTCAATTTTTGCCGCTGGAGAACTAGCAAACGAATATGTAGAGGTATGCTTAAATCGTTTCGATAAAAAAAAAAACAACTTAAAAAAATTTCCTTAAAAATGATAAAGCATCGAGAAAAAAAGAAAATACTGAACTAGAAATATGATATTTTGTATTTCCAATGCAGAGGCAAAAAGACACTGCGTCTCGTTCACTGACATTCAAGAATGATAGAACTAATAATGTCTAGGTACATCAAAATATAACAGAACTCTATAATTATATTATTGTCTAGGAGCCTGTGCGTAAGCTTGAGTAGCGAGTTAAAGTTTAATATCTATTTAAGATCTGAGCTAGTGAAAGAGAGAGAGAGAGAGAGAGTAGAGAGAGAGACAGAGACAGAAGAAGAAGAAAATATTTTGCAATAGAATAAGATTAATAGAAAAAAAAACAAATACAATATAAAACAACAACAACAACAACAACTCCTCCTTCCTATACAACATGATTAGTTCTCACTCTTATTCCATCCTGATGTTGGACAAAAACACACATTTTTAAACAAGCCTCGACAGAAAAAAAGTCCAAGCAAATGTGTAGATCTACTCCACTTTATAATATACTAATGCTAGGCCATGAATTTAGACTGAGAAGACGATGCTCAAAATAGTCCTGAACATTTATTTATTAAACTCTTTAATGAATAGGTCCTACATACGGAAATATCTGAAGACAAAGATAAAGAAAACAGTCAAACCAGAGTTTTCCACCTTGTGGCCAACAAGATAGTAATTCTTTTCCAACGATTTACATCAACTGTCAAATTTTAACACAACATTAGTGCCATTTTAGAGAACCGTGTCAATGTTTCTTTTTTTCCCCCCAATAACCAGGATGCAAGATCCGTTTCATGAATGTGCCACCTGAACAAAGGACACACACACACACAAACATAAAGAGAGACTCACACAGAAACACAGAGATACGAGCAGAAAAAGACACGCACAGAAAGAGAGCAACACACATATACAAACAATAGATACACATATAAAGAGCTAGAAACGCACACATAGAAAGAGAAAGACACAACAATGATAGAAAAAAAGACACCCAAAAAGAGAGAGACACAACAATGATAGAAAAAGAGACACAGAGAGAGAGAGAGACTCATACAATTACAGACACACACAGAAATAAAGAGGCACACACAAAAAGTAAGAGAGACACAGAAAGAGATAGACGCATACAATTACAGACACACAGAGAAATAAAGAGGCACACACAAAAAGTAAGAGAGACACAGAAAGAGATAGACGCATACAATTACAGACACACAGAGAAATAAAGAGGCACACACAAAAAGTAAGAGAGACACAGAAAGAGATAGACGCATACAATTACAGACACACAGAGAAATAAAGAGGCACACACAAAAAGTAAGAGAGACACAGAAAGAGATAGACGCATACAATTACAGACACACAGAGAAATAAAGAGGCACACACAAAAAGTAAGAGAGACACAGAAAGAGATAGACGCTTACAATTACAGACACACAGAGAAATAAAGAGGCACACACAAAAAGTAAGAGAGACACAGAAAGAGATAGACGCATACAATTACAGACACACAGAGAAATAAAGAGGCACACACAAAAAGTAAGAGAGACACAGAAAGAGATAGACGCATACAATTACAGACACACAGAGAAATAAAGAGGCACACACAAAAAGTAAGAGAGACACAGAAAGAGATAGACGCATACAAGTACAGACACACAGAGAAATAAAGAGGCACACACAAAAAGTAAGAGAGACACAGAAAGAGATAGACGCATACAATTACAGACACACAGAGAAATAAAGAGGCACGCACAAAAAGTAAGAGAGACACAGAAAGAGATAGACGCATACAATTACAGACACACAGAGAAATAAAGAGGCACACACAAAAAGTAAGAGAGACACAGAAAGAGATAGACGCATACGATTACAGACATACACAGAGAAATAAAGAGGCACACACAAAAAGTAAGAGAGACACAGAAAGAGATAGACGCATACAATTACAGACACACAGAGAAGAGAAAGAGAAAAAGTAAGACCAAAAAAGAAAAAGATGACTACGTTACAGTGAAGAAAAGATACAGGGAAACAATTATGGAGAGAAACAAATTGTTACAGAAAACACAATTCCACACACACACACACAAATAGTTTACAAAAAAAACTCATGAAAACTACAAGTAATTTTTAAATTCCGGGAGGATTATAAACGTAGTAATATAAGTTAATAAGTAAATGTACACATGTAGACCTTATAAACGAAATATGCTGCGACAAAATAGAAGTCATTAGGTGTACAAATAGCAGAACAAGTTTGCTCCTCGCAAATAGACCTACAGTGCTCATACATCTATCACGCTCTACTCTACATAGAATACTTACAGGGATCACGGGAGATTTGATGACCGCCCTCAACATCAGAGCTCAATAAAGTGGAACGCGTAGACACCCCATCGACTCTTTATACCAGCGCTTTTGATTGGTCGACCCTAGCCAAGTCTGGTCTCGTTTCTCCAATCGATATCACTCTTTTTTGGTTTTAGTTTCCCTCGGTTGTCGTTCCTATAAGCCAGTGGCGCGAAACGCTTTTTTTTTTTTTAATATAACAATAGTTTTTGAAAAGCTTCTTTCTTATATAATACAGACGTTACTACAAAAAAGAAGATGATTACGTCCTACGAGTCAAGCATTTAGTCATGCATATTAACCAATGACTTAAATTCTGCCAAGTCACTGGTTTTCCTGGCTAGCTCAGGCAACTCATTCCATGCTCTAATAGCTCTAGGGAAGAAAGAGTATTTGTACAAATTTGTCCTAGCATAGGGGACGAGGAATGTGCCTTTATCTTTTGTGTCTTTCAGAGTATTTTATTAATTTTTGTTTTTGTATTTGAAGATTATGGTTCAGTGTTTTATGTATAATTGCTACTTTACTTTTGAGTCTTCTGTCCTGAAGGCTTTCTAAATTTAGTGATTTTACTAAAGGCGTTACTCTAGTCAAATGTGAATATTCGTTTGTTATAAATCTCACTGCTCTATTTTGTGTCTGTTCCAGTTTCATAATGTTTTCTTGAGTTGAGGGGTCCCAAACGGAGGATGCATATTCTATTATTGGCCTAACCAAGGTTAAATAACATTTTAGTTTTAAGAAATCAGAAATAGCCTAAACAACAATATGACTAAAGTTATTCCTATTTGTTTTGAGCTCAAATGAAAATTTCTGTCCTAATTTTCTTACCAAAAATTCAGCCTCACGTGTCTCTTACTAGGTTCTGCATCCTGGAGCAACGCAGACAATTTGTAACCAGTTCCTTTTGACGTCTTTGATGTGATTTCTTCGTCAATGTCTAAAGAGTTGAGTCAAAGACTCGGAACTCTTAGCCTATGAAAGCTTGACTCCATCTGCCTTTCTGAACTAATTTCTGTCCCGAAAAAAACAACAATAATCAGACAATCTAGCATGTAGCATTTTAATTAGGCTTACAAATAACCGAATGCTCGTATCCCAAAACAAGCACAGTGAGGAAACTCTCATATTCATCTGAACGAAGTGGTCGTCTCCTTTCCATTAAGACTAAAACAGAAAGATTTGAAAACTCCTTTATCCCACTATCGGTCAGAGTGTTACAAGATCATCTGGCGTCATCAAAAAGTTCATTGAAGTCAAATTTATAAAGCGCTTGTTGTGAGTGTGTATGTGTTTCGTGTGTGAATGTTGTTCGAATTTTTCATCTATACGGTTATTGTACAGTAGTTACCCTGATATCGTCAATTGTCAAATTGAATTTCTGTTTGATTGGATCAATAAAATTATCTTATCTTATCTTATTCCTTCTCTGCACCTCATTAGCCATGAAGGTGACTCCCTAAAAAAGGTACGGTGTCTGGACAGTGCAATGGAATCGATTCTTAGGCATCTCAACGGGGTTCTGCTTTGATTTACTATTGGACTATTAGTCTCCTCTTACAACCGTTTCCTCCAGATTGCCACGTTAAGGCTAAGAAGCATTGCCCTGGTTTGTCATTTGTAAACTTTGTGGTTAACCAATGGTGTCGTTATGGGATGCAAAGTGTATGGACGGTACTGGAAGACACCAACGTTATTAAATGACAGAATCATGGACACTCCAAAAAAAAAAAAAAGCAATCAGTTCATACTTAACATATGTGTGCCAATCAATGGAGATCAATTAGAGCTTTGTATTAAGCTTTAAAATAAAAGATTGAGCCAATGACAGATTTTATTGAGAAGGAATTTTTTTTGGAGGGGGGAGGGTGATGACACCACTTGTCGCCTATCCTAGCAACGCCTCAGTATCTTCTGTTTTTGTACAGCGCTGTATTGTGCTAGAAGATATGTTTTCAATTGAAAGACCTCGTGATTTGATGTATTACCCAAATTTACATTTTTTATCTTTGGTCACAAGGGTGTCAACGGGGCTTTACATTGGAACATGATATTGACCTTTTAGCACTGCAGAATAATAAAAATAACCAGCTTTCCCATTCGTAGCAGAAAATAGCTTCAATATTATCTCTGCAGAACTAGTCTAGGGTTGACTGGAAATGTGGGAAAAAAAAAATCTCAATATATACCATTAACAAAAAATTACCATGATTAATTGGAAATTATGTTCCACGCTCTTAGTTCAATAAAAACAATAAAACACTTTAACATTATGTCCATTCCCAATATTGTGTTTGATCTTTCCGATCCATTGGCCACGTCTCTATTTATAATCAAGACCATAAAACCACCGAATGAAACAACGATTTTAATTAACATTTTGAATTTAATTGCAGATTGTATCTCTTTCTTTCTCTGGACGCTGGACGGACATTATAAATGTCAAGATTTAAAACAATTAAAAAAAATATATACATTTTAAAAATGAATTAATGTTCCAGGTGTTACATGCATTATAGCTGTGTTTAAATATAAATACTTGTGACAACATCTTACGATATTTATTAAATACGTGAACTCGTCATCTGCCCAACGTCAATGGATAATTGGATAAGACTGACATGAAAGGATTGCACTGATCGATATTACAGGGAATGTATTCTAGAGTTTCATCATTATATTTAAGATCTATTGGAAAACTATATTCATGAGTAAAATAATGAATGATGCCTAGATATTAAATACATAAAAGTAATGCTAGGGACCACATTTTTAATGAGAGAAAAATAGTAAAATTAATATAGCGGAATAAGAGACAAGTCTGACCAAGGCTCGAACAATGTACGCTCCAGTATGTCAATTCCACTAACTAACAACGCAGTACCACAACAAAAGCCATTAGACCATAGGAATTCCCCCCCCCCCCCACCCGCTAAAATAAATGATCAGTATTGTTTATCAGCATGCACTCTGCCACCAAGAATAAGGGTTACGTCCCCCACACAGTGCCGCCCCCACCGCCAATTACCAATACCAAAGAAACGAAAAGGGCATCGTAGCAGTACTTCTGTTTGCCAAAGAATTGATCAACAGCATCGTAGCAGTACTTCTGTTAGCCAAAGAATTGATCAACAGCATCGTAGCAGTACTTCTGTTAGCCAAAGAATTGATCAACAGCATCGTAGCAGTACTTCTGTTAGCCAAAGAATTGATCAACAGCATCGTAGCAGTACTTCTGTTAGCCAAAGAATTGATCAACAGCATCGTAGCAGTACTTCTGTTAGCCAAAGAATTGATCAACAGCATCGTAGCAGTACTTCTGTTAGCCAAAGAATTGATCAACAGCATCGTAGCAGTACTTCTGTTAGCCAAAGAATTGATCAACAGCATCGTAGCAGTACTTCTGTTAGCCAAAGAATTGATCAACAGCATCGTAGCAGTACTTCTGTTTGCCAAAGAATTGATCAACAGCATCGTAGCAGTACTTCTGTTTCCCAAAGAATTGATCAACAGCATCGTAGCAGTACTTCTGTTTGCCAAAGAATTGATCAACAGCATCGTAGCAGTACTTCTGTTTGCCAAAGAATTGATCAACAGCATCGTAGCAGTACTTCTGTTTGCCAAAGAATTGATCAACAGCATCGTAGCAGTACTTCTGTTTGCCAAAGAATTGATCAACAGCATCGTAGCAGTACTTCTGTTTGCCAAAGAATTGATCAACAGCATCGTAGCAGTACTTCTGTTTGCCAAAGAATTGATCAACAGCATCGTAGCAGTACTTCTGTTTGCCAAAGAATTGATCAACAGCATCGTAGCAGTACTTCTGTTTGCCAAAGAATTGATCAACAGCATCGTAGCAGTACTTCTGTTTGCCAAAGAATTGATCAACAGCATCGTAGCAGTACTTCTGTTTGCCAAAGAATTGATCAACAGCATCGTAGCAGTACTTCTGTTTGCCAAAGAATTGATCAACAGCATCGTAGCAGTACTTCTGTTTGCCAAAGAATTGATCAACAGCATCGTAGCAGTACTTCTGTTTGCCAAAGAATTGATCAACAGCATCGTAGCAGTACTTCTGTTAGCCAAAGAATTGATCAACAGCATCGTAGCAGTACTTCTGTTAGCCAAAGAATTGATCAACAGCATCGTAGCAGTACTTCTGTTAGCCAAAGAATTGATCAACAGCATCGTAGCAGTACTTCTGTTAGCCAAAGAATTGATCAACAGCATCGTAGCAGTACTTCTGTTAGCCAAAGAATTGATCAACAGCATCGTAGCAGTACTTCTGTTTGCCAAAGAATTGATCAACAGCATCGTAGCAGTACTTCTGTTTGCCAAAGAATTGATCAACAGCATCGTAGCAGTACTTCTGTTAGCCAAAGAATTGATCAACAGCATCGTAGCAGTACTTCTGTTTGCCAAAGAATTGATCAACAGCATCGTAGCAGTACTTCTGTTTGCCAAAGAATTGATCAACAGCATCGTAGCAGTACTTCTGTTTGCCAAAGAATTGATCAACAGCATCGTAGCAGTACTTCTGTTTGCCAAAGAATTGATCAACAGCATCGTAGCAGTACTTCTGTTTGCCAAAGAATTGATCAACAGCATCGTAGCAGTACTTCTGTTTGCCAAAGAATTGATCAACAGCATCGTAGCAGTACTTCTGTTTGCCAAAGAATTGATCAACAGCATCGTAGCAGTACTTCTGTTTGCCAAAGAATTAATCAACAGCATCGTAGCAGTACTTCTGTTTGCCAAAGAATTGATCAACAGCATCGTAGCAGTACTTCTGTTAGCCAAAGAATTGATCAACAGCATCGTAGCAGTACTTCTGTTAGCCAAAGAATTGATCAACAGCATCGTAGCAGTACTTCTGTTAGCCAAAGAATTGATCAACAGCATCGTAGCAGTACTTCTGTTAGCCAAAGAATTGATCAACAGCATCGTAGCAGTACTTCTGTTAGCCAAAGAATTGATCAACAGCATCGTAGCAGTACTTCTGTTAGCCAAAGAATTGATCAACAGCATCGTAGCAGTACTTCTGTTAGCCAAAGAATTGATCAACAGCATCGTAGCAGTACTTCTGTTAGCCAAAGAATTGATCAACAGCATCGTAGCAGTACTTCTGTTTGCCAAAGAATTGATCAACAGCATCGTAGCAGTACTTCTGTTAGCCAAAGAATTGATCAACAGCATCGTAGCAGTACTTCTGTTAGCCAAAGAATTGATCAACAGCATCGTAGCAGTACTTCTGTTAGCCAAAGAATTGATCAACAGCATCGTAGCAGTACTTCTGTTTGCCAAAGAATTGATCAACAGCATCGTAGCAGTACTTCTGTTAGCCAAAGAATTGATCAACAGCATCGTAGCAGTACTTCTGTTAGCCAAAGAATTGATCAACAGCATCGTAGCAGTACTTCTGTTAGCCAAAGAATTGATCAACAGCATCGTAGCAGTACTTCTGTTAGCCAAAGAATTGATCAACAGCATCGTAGCAGTACTTCTGTTAGCCAAAGAATTGATCAACAGCATCGTAGCAGTACTTCTGTTAGCCAAAGAATTGATCAACAGCATCGTAGCAGTACTTCTGTTTGCCAAAGAATTGATCAACAGCATCGTAGCAGTACTTCTGTTTGCCAAAGAATTGATCAACAGCATCGTAGCAGTACTTCTGTTTGCCAAAGAATTGATCAACAGCATCGTAGCAGTACTTCTGTTTGCCAAAGAATTGATCAACAGCATCGTAGCAGTACTTCTGTTTGCCAAAGAATTGATCAACAGCATCGTAGCAGTACTTCTGTTTGCCAAAGAATTGATCAACAGCATCGTAGCAGTACTTCTGTTTGCCAAAGAATTGATCAACAGCATCGTAGCAGTACTTCTGTTTGCCAAAGAATTGATCAACAGCATCGTAGCAGTACTTCTGTTTGCCAAAGAATTGATCAACAGCATCGTAGCAGTACTTCTGTTTGCCAAAGAATTGATCAAGAGCATCGTAGCAGTACTTCTGTTTGCCAAAGAATTGATCAACAGCATCGTAGCAGTACTTCTGTTTGCCAAAGAATTGATCAACAGCATCGTAGCAGTACTTCTGTTTGCCAAAGAATTGATCAACAGCATCGTAGCAGTACTTCTGTTTGCCAAAGAATTGATCAACAGCATCGTAGCAGTACTTCTGTTTGCCAAAGAATTGATCAACAGCATCGTAGCAGTACTTCTGTTTGCCAAAGAATTGATCAACAGCATCGTAGCAGTACTTCTGTTAGCCAAAGAATTGATCAACAGCATCGTAGCAGTACTTCTGTTAGCCAAAGAATTGATCAACAGCATCGTAGCAGTACTTCTGTTAGCCAAAGAATTGATCAACAGCATCGTAGCAGTACTTCTGTTAGCCAAAGAATTGATCAACAGCATCGTAGCAGTACTTCTGTTAGCCAAAGAATTGATCAACAGCATCGTAGCAGTACTTCTGTTTGCCAAAGAATTGATCAACAGCATCGTAGCAGTACTTCTGTTTGCCAAAGAATTGATCAACAGCATCGTAGCAGTACTTCTGTTTGCCAAAGAATTGATCAACAGCATCGTAGCAGTACTTCTGTTAGCCAAAGAATTGATCAACAGCATCGTAGCAGTACTTCTGTTTGCCAAAGAATTGATCAACAGCATCGTAGCAGTACTTCTGTTTGCCAAAGAATTGATCAACAGCATCGTAGCAGTACTTCTGTTTGCCAAAGAATTGATCAACAGCATCGTAGCAGTACTTCTGTTTGCCAAAGAATTGATCAACAGCATCGTAGCAGTACTTCTGTTTGCCAAAGAATTGATCAACAGCATCGTAGCAGTACTTCTGTTTGCCAAAGAATTGATCAACAGCATCGTAGCAGTACTTCTGTTTGCCAAAGAATTGATCAACAGCATCGTAGCAGTACTTCTGTTTGCCAAAGAATTGATCAACAGCATCGTAGCAGTACTTCTGTTTGCCAAAGAATTGATCAACAGCATCGTAGCAGTACTTCTGTTTGCCAAAGAATTGATCAACAGCATCGTAGCAGTACTTCTGTTTGCCAAAGAATTGATCAACAGCATCGTAGCAGTACTTCTGTTTGCCAAAGAATTGATCAACAGCATCGTAGCAGTACTTCTGTTTGCCAAAGAATTGATCAACAGCATCGTAGCAGTACTTCTGTTAGCCAAAGAATTGATCAACAGCATCGTAGCAGTACTTCTGTTAGCCAAAGAATTGATCAACAGCATCGTAGCAGTACTTCTGTTAGCCAAAGAATTGATCAACAGCATCGTAGCAGTACTTCTGTTAGCCAAAGAATTGATCAACAGCATCGTAGCAGTACTTCTGTTAGCCAAAGAATTGATCAACAGCATCGTAGCAGTACTTCTGTTAGCCAAAGAATTGATCAACAGCATCGTAGCAGTACTTCTGTTAGCCAAAGAATTGATCAACAGCATCGTAGCAGTACTTCTGTTAGCCAAAGAATTGATCAACAGCATCGTAGCAGTACTTCTGTTAGCCAAAGAATTGATCAACAGCATCGTAGCAGTACTTCTGTTAGCCAAAGAATTGATCAACAGCATCGTAGCAGTACTTCTGTTTGCCAAAGAATTGATCAACAGCATCGTAGCAGTACTTCTGTTTGCCAAAGAATTGATCAACAGCATCGTAGCAGTACTTCTGTTTGCCAAAGAATTGATCAACAGCATCGTAGCAGTACTTCTGTTTGCCAAAGAATTGATCAACAGCATCGTAGCAGTACTTCTGTTTGCCAAAGAATTGATCAACAGCATCGTAGCAGTACTTCTGTTTGCCAAAGAATTGATCAACAGCATCGTAGCAGTACTTCTGTTTGCCAAAGAATTGATCAACAGCATCGTAGCAGTACTTCTGTTTGCCAAAGAATTGATCAACAGCATCGTAGCAGTACTTCTGTTAGCCAAAGAATTGATCAACAGCATCGTAGCAGTACTTCTGTTAGCCAAAGAATTGATCAACAGCATCGTAGCAGTACTTCTGTTTGCCAAAGAATTGATCAACAGCATCGTAGCAGTACTTCTGTTAGCCAAAGAATTGATCAACAGCATCGTAGCAGTACTTCTGTTAGCCAAAGAATTGATCAACAGCATCGTAGCAGTACTTCTGTTAGCCAAAGAATTGATCAACAGCATCGTAGCAGTACTTCTGTTAGCCAAAGAATTGATCAACAGCATCGTAGCAGTACTTCTGTTAGCCAAAGAATTGATCAACAGCATCGTAGCAGTACTTCTGTTAGCCAAAGAATTGATCAACAGCATCGTAGCAGTACTTCTGTTAGCCAAAGAATTGATCAACAGCATCGTAGCAGTACTTCTGTTAGCCAAAGAATTGATCAACAGCATCGTAGCAGTACTTCTGTTTGCCAAAGAATTGATCAACAGCATCGTAGCAGTACTTCTGTTTGCCAAAGAATTGATCAACAGCATCGTAGCAGTACTTCTGTTTGCCAAAGAATTGATCAACAGCATCGTAGCAGTACTTCTGTTAGCCAAAGAATTGATCAACAGCATCGTAGCAGTACTTCTGTTTGCCAAAGAATTGATCAACAGCATCGTAGCAGTACTTCTGTTTGCCAAAGAATTGATCAACAGCATCGTAGCAGTACTTCTGTTTGCCAAAGAATTGATCAACAGCATCGTAGCAGTACTTCTGTTTGCCAAAGAATTGATCAACAGCATCGTAGCAGTACTTCTGTTTGCCAAAGAATTGATCAACAGCATCGTAGCAGTACTTCTGTTTGCCAAAGAATTGATCAACAGCATCGTAGCAGTACTTCTGTTTGCCAAAGAATTGATCAACAGCATCGTAGCAGTACTTCTGTTTGCCAAAGAATTGATCAACAGCATCGTAGCAGTACTTCTGTTTGCCAAAGAATTGATCAACAGCATCGTAGCAGTACTTCTGTTTGCCAAAGAATTGATCAACAGCATCGTAGCAGTACTTCTGTTTGCCAAAGAATTGATCAACAGCATTGTAGCAGTACTTCTGTTTGCCAAAGAATTGATCAACAGCATCGTAGCAGTACTTCTGTTTGCCAAAGAATTGATCAACAGCATCGTAGCAGTACTTCTGTTTGCCAAAGAATTGATCAACAGCATCGTAGCAGTACTTCTGTTAGCCAAAGAATTGATCAACAGCATCGTAGCAGTACTTCTGTTAGCCAAAGAATTGATCAACAGCATCGTAGCAGTACTTCTGTTAGCCAAAGAATTGATCAACAGCATCGTAGCAGTACTTCTGTTTGCCAAAGAATTGATCAACAGCATCGTAGCAGTACTTCTGTTAGCCAAAGAATTGATCAACAGCATCGTAGCAGTACTTCTGTTAGCCAAAGAATTGATCAACAGCATCGTAGCAGTACTTCTGTTGGCCAAAGAATTGATCAACAGCATCGTAGCAGTACTTCTGTTTGCCAAAGAATTGATCAACAGCATCGTAGCAGTACTTCTGTTTGCCAAAGAATTGATCAACAGCATCGTAGCAGTACTTCTGTTTGCCAAAGAATTGATCAACAGCATCGTAGCAGTACTTCTGTTTGCCAAAGAATTGATCAACAGCATCGTAGCAGTACTTCTGTTTGCCAAAGAATTGATCAACAGCATCGTAGCAGTACTTCTGTTTGCCAAAGAATTGATCAACAGCATCGTAGCAGTACTTCTGTTTGCCAAAGAATTGATCAACAGCATCGTAGCAGTACTTCTGTTTGCCAAAGAATTGATCAACAGCATCGTAGCAGTACTTCTGTTTGCCAAAGAATTGATCAACAGCATCGTAGCAGTACTTCTGTTTGCCAAAGAATTGATCAACCGCATCGTAGCAGTACTTCTGTTTGCCAAAGAATTGATCAACAGCATCGTAGCAGTACTTCTGTTTGCCAAAGAATTGATCAACAGCATCGTAGCAGTACTTCTGTTTGCCAAAGAATTGATCAACAGCATCGTAGCAGTACTTCTGTTTGCCAAAGAATTGATCAACAGCATCGTAGCAGTACTTCTGTTTGCCAAAGAATTGATCAACAGCATCGTAGCAGTACTTCTGTTTGCCAAAGAATTGATCAACAGCATCGTAGCAGTACTTCTGTTAGCCAAAGAATTGATCAACAGCATCGTAGCAGTACTTCTGTTAGCCAAAGAATTGATCAACAGCATCGTAGCAGTACTTCTGTTAGCCAAAGAATTGATCAACAGCATCGTAGCAGTACTTCTGTTAGCCAAAGAATTGATCAACAGCATCGTAGCAGTACTTCTGTTAGCCAAAGAATTGATCAACAGCATCGTAGCAGTACTTCTGTTAGCCAAAGAATTGATCAACAGCATCGTAGCAGTACTTCTGTTAGCCAAAGAATTGATCAACAGCATCGTAGCAGTACTTCTGTTAGCCAAAGAATTGATCAACAGCATCGTAGCAGTACTTCTGTTAGCCAAAGAATTGATCAACAGCATCGTAGCAGTACTTCTGTTAGCCAAAGAATTGATCAACAGCATCGTAGCAGTACTTCTGTTTGCCAAAGAATTGATCAACAGCATCGTAGCAGTACTTCTGTTTGCCAAAGAATTGATCAACAGCATCGTAGCAGTACTTCTGTTTGCCAAAGAATTGATCAACAGCATCGTAGCAGTACTTCTGTTTGCCAAAGAATTGATCAACAGCATCGTAGCAGTACTTCTGTTTACCAAAGAATTGATCAACAGCATCGTAGCAGTACTTCTGTTTGCCAAAGAATTGATCAACAGCATCGTAGCAGTACTTCTGTTAGCCAAAGAATTGATCAACAGCATCGTAGCAGTACTTCTGTTAGCCAAAGAATTGATCAACAGCATCGTAGCAGTACTTCTGTTAGCCAAAGAATTGATCAACAGCATCGTAGCAGTACTTCTGTTAGCCAAAGAATTGATCAACAGCATCGTAGCAGTACTTCTGTTAGCCAAAGAATTGATCAACAGCATCGTAGCAGTACTTCTGTTTGCCAAAGAATTGATCAACAGCATCGTAGCAGTACTTCTGTTAGCCAAAGAATTGATCAACAGCATCGTAGCAGTACTTCTGTTAGCCAAAGAATTGATCAACAGCATCGTAGCAGTACTTCTGTTAGCCAAAGAATTGATCAACAGCATCGTAGCAGTACTTCTGTTAGCCAAAGAATTGATCAACAGCATCGTAGCAGTACTTCTGTTAGCCAAAGAATTGATCAACAGCATCGTAGCAGTACTTCTGTTTGCCAAAGAATTGATCAACAGCATCGTAGCAGTACTTCTGTTTGCCAAAGAATTGATCAACAGCATCGTAGCAGTACTTCTGTTTGCCAAAGAATTGATCAACAGCATCGTAGCAGTACTTCTGTTAGCCAAAGAATTGATCAACAGCATCGTAGCAGTACTTCTGTTTGCCAAAGAATTGATCAACAGCATCGTAGCAGTACTTCTGTTTGCCAAAGAATTGATCAACAGCATCGTAGCAGTACTTCTGTTTGCCAAAGAATTGATCAACAGCATCGTAGCAGTACTTCTGTTTGCCAAAGAATTGATCAACAGCATCGTAGCAGTACTTCTGTTTGCCAAAGAATTGATCAACAGCATCGTAGCAGTACTTCTGTTTGCCAAAGAATTGATCAACAGCATCGTAGCAGTACTTCTGTTTGCCAAAGAATTGATCAACAGCATCGTAGCAGTACTTCTGTTAGCCAAAGAATTGATCAACAGCATCGTAGCAGTACTTCTGTTAGCCAAAGAATTGATCAACAGCATCGTAGCAGTACTTCTGTTAGCCAAAGAATTGATCAACAGCATCGTAGCAGTACTTCTGTTTGCCAAAGAATTGATCAACAGCATCGTAGCAGTACTTCTGTTAGCCAAAGAATTGATCAACAGCATCGTAGCAGTACTTCTGTTAGCCAAAGAATTGATCAACAGCATCGTAGCAGTACTTCTGTTAGCCAAAGAATTGATCAACAGCATCGTAGCAGTACTTCTGTTAGCCAAAGAATTGATCAACAGCATCGTAGCAGTACTTCTGTTAGCCAAAGAATTGATCAACAGCATCGTAGCAGTACTTCTGTTAGCCAAAGAATTGATCAACAGCATCGTAGCAGTACTTCTGTTAGCCAAAGAATTGATCAACAGCATCGTAGCAGTACTTCTGTTAGCCAAAGAATTGATCAACAGCATCGTAGCAGTACTTCTGTTAGCCAAAGAATTGATCAACAGCATCGTAGCAGTACTTCTGTTAGCCAAAGAATTGATCAACAGCATCGTAGCAGTACTTCTGTTAGCCAAAGAATTGATCAACAGCATCGTAGCAGTACTTCTGTTTGCCAAAGAATTGATCAACAGCATCGTAGCAGTACTTCTGTTAGCCAAAGAATTGATCAACAGCATCGTAGCAGTACTTCTGTTTGCCAAAGAATTGATCAACAGCATCGTAGCAGTACTTCTGTTTGCCAAAGAATTGATCAACAGCATCGTAGCAGTACTTCTGTTTGCCAAAGAATTGATCAACAGCATCGTAGCAGTACTTCTGTTAGCCAAAGAATTGATCAACAGCATCGTAGCAGTACTTCTGTTTGCCAAAGAATTGATCAACAGCATCGTAGCAGTACTTCTGTTAGCCAAAGAATTGATCAACAGCATCGTAGCAGTACTTCTGTTAGCCAAAGAATTGATCAACAGCATCGTAGCAGTACTTCTGTTAGCCAAAGAATTGATCAACAGCATCGTAGCAGTACTTCTGTTTGCCAAAGAATTGATCAACAGCATCGTAGCAGTACTTCTGTTTGCCAAAGAATTGATCAACAGCATCGTAGCAGTACTTCTGTTTGCCAAAGAATTGATCAACAGCATCGTAGCAGTACTTCTGTTTGCCAAAGAATTGATCAACAGCATCGTAGCAGTACTTCTGTTAGCCAAAGAATTGATCAACAGCATCGTAGCAGTACTTCTGTTAGCCAAATAAATACGAAATGATCCAACATTAAATTAAGATGTTGGACAGATGATATACTCTGGCTTGCTGA
Source organism: Biomphalaria pfeifferi (assembly GCA_030265305.1). Classification (NCBI taxonomy): domain Eukaryota; kingdom Metazoa; phylum Mollusca; class Gastropoda; family Planorbidae; genus Biomphalaria; species Biomphalaria pfeifferi. Next base: position 265,518 of record JASAOG010000062.1, on the reverse strand, counting down.
TGGGAAAAGTCTCGCGGACTTTCACATCCAAAAAGAAAAGGAGAAAAGATCATGTTTCATTCATGAATTTTGTGTTTCGATTATCAGTTTTTCAGGGACTAAAATTTGCCGCCAAATTTTGTTTTCTTAATGCTTTTGCACAGCGCATGTTTCTTGCCTATAGCATTTTCGTGGTGGCGTCATTGCTTTGAGCACCTGTAAACATAGTCTTACCTCCCTTCAATTGTATATATTGTAGGCTAGAGAGAGGGACAGACAGACAGACGCATTATTTAATATAGAAATATAATTTTTGAATAGTATATTCTGAGCTTGTAGAATCTCCTTAAAGGGTGATTCCTGGGTTTCTGTAGAGTCTGCACTGCCACATATCCTACCTTGACTCTTTACCATTGGTAGATTGTTTAGTATATCTTCAAATCGGTATATAATACCTGCAGTCGCAAAAACTTGACTTAGTTCACGTTTTTTTCACACAGTAATTCCATTGGTAATTAGCACATATTCTATTCCATTGATCTAGTGTTATATAGACATGCATTAAGTTCGCTTTGGTGTAAGGAGAATCAGGGGAGACTATTCAAATTAATAGACGAGTTATTTCATCTTGTTTACTTAAACTACACTGTTTCTTAATGATTCATGTTACGTGTTTGCTTTGTGTGAGTGAGTGTCTGTGTACGTGTGATCTATGTGACAGAGATAATTGAGTTAATCTTTCATACACTTCCCGTTTCGCTTCCCCCCCCCCCCCCCCATTTCCTCTTTTCTTTTCGCAACCAAGGGCAACCATTAGGTTCAGACAAATTGAATGGCAAAATAAGTGCTTTGCCCCTGCTATATTTTGTGACGTTAGTTTACAAAAACAAAAAAAAAAAAAGGTTTCAATGACATAACTAGATGTACACAATTTTCTTTTAGACTTTACTGCTTCATAACAGGATTACAAAGAGAGTTTGTGTTACCACAAACTCAGAGGTGGCCTCTACCGAATTTCGCCCATGGGCAAGGAATATTCAAACCATGGACTTTAAAACTTGATTAACTTAGAAAAAAAGAAACAGAACAACATATTATCGATAATGAGATTTTTAATTTACATTACATAATTTTTTTTTGTCAAAAGGAGAAATAAACTTTTTACAAGAAAATCTTTTTTTTTTCGATAGAAACGTGAAAGGCCGACAGACGTAAGACACACATACACACACACAAAACAACTAATAGGGGGTTTTCTTCTATAACAGCAACCACATGTATAATAGACATTTGGGGGAAGGGGGAAAGAACGTAGCTTTCTGTGTACTCTTAAGGCACGTCATTTCACGAGCCACTGAGTAATAATTTTTCAACCTTAACAAAAAAAAATGAATGTCTTTGCTTCTACTACATCTAGTCGTGTAAGAAACAATTTTGGAGTTGAAAATAATATTTAAAAATAAATTGCCTTTGCGTAGCGCAGTTTTCATTTTTATAACAAGCTCAGTGCGACGGGATGCAATGTCTCTAGTAGACCAGCTAATGGGAGACTGTCTGACAGATAGCACATACTTGATTACTCAAGGAACAGTCTTGGGTGCACTACTATTTTTAATTTACATAAATGATTTACCAAATTGCATTACTTCAGGAACAAAAGTCAGATTATTTGCAGACAATTGCATAATATATAGAACAATAAAAACAACACAAGACACAGATATTTTACAAAGAGAATTAGATGAATTACAGAAATGGGAATCAAATTGGAGCATGTCTTTCCACCCAGAAAAATGTCAGTTGTTAAGAGTAACAAAAAAAAAACTAAAACAAATTAATTCCACTTATCTTATTCATGGGAAACCAGTAACACAAACTAAAAACGCAAAATACCTAGGTGTTATAATAAATGAAAAACTGTCATGGAATCCACATATTGATGAAACTACAAAAAAATCAAACAAAGTATTAGGATTTATTACAAGAAATTTCTATAAATCAAATAAGAACATAAAACTAAAATGTTATTTAACCTTGGTTAGGCCAATAATAGAATATGCATGAAACCGTTTGTGACCCCTCAACTCAAGAAAACATTAAGAAACTGGAACAGACACAAAATAGAGCTGTGAGATTCATAACAAACGAATATTCACATTTGACTAGAGTAACACCTTTAGTAAAATCCCTAAATTTAGAAAGCCTTCAGGACAGAAGACTTAAAAGTAAAGTAGCAATTATACTTAAAACACTGAACCATAATCTTCAAATACAAAGACAAAATTTAATAAAATACTCTGAAAGACACACAGATGAAGGCACATTCCTCGTCCCCTATGCTAGGACAAATTTGTACAAATACTCTTTCTTCCCTAGTGCTATTAGAGCATGGAATGGGTTGCCTGAGCTAGCCAGGAAAACCTGTGACTTGGCAGAATTTAAGTTATTGGTAAATATGCATGACTAAATGCATGACGCGTAGGACGTAATCATCTTCTTTTTGAAGTAACGTCTGTATTGTATAAGATAAGATAAGATAAGAAGATAGTAAAGTAAAAAAAAAATTATTATCGGTGTTCCATCTCGGCAGTGGTGTAGCTAGGGTATAGGATGGCTAGGGTATAGGATGGCTAGGGTATAGGATGGCTAGGGTATAGGATGGCTAGGGTATAGGATGGCTAGGGTATAGGATGGCTAGGGTATAGGATGGCTAGGGTATAGGATGGCTAGGGTATAGGATGGCTAGGGTATAGGATGGCTAGGGTATAGGATGGCTAGGGTATAGGATGGCTAGGGTATAGGATGGCTAGGGTATAGGATGCATAGAAAAAAAAAAAAAAACCGAAAAGAAGTTTTTTTCCAAACTAATGTTTACTTATTGTTAAAATATTGATAATTAAAAAAAAACTAGACATACTCCATTTTTTTTTAATTGTTAATACTTTATTTTTATTAAAATACCTATATCACATCGCTAACTGCTTAACCAGGATATGTTTCCTGAGGCGGTTCTTTTCTTTTAATCAAACTGTAGTCTTTGAAAGCAAAGTAATCACTCTTACAAAAGGTCTTCGGCGTCATTAACGAGGAAGTCTCTGTAACATGACCAGAATCAATGCGACAGTAAAAAGTTCCCAACTTCGATGGGCGTAACATGTAGTCCGCATTCCAGACAATCGCCTTACCAAACGACTTCTGTACGGGGAGTTGTGTGCAGGAAAACGTTCCCAGTGAGGCCAATACAAGCGCTACAAAGACACTCTTAAGAGCTCCTTTAAGGAATGCGATATCGACTTTCACAGCTGGGAAGCACTAGCTCTTGATCGCTCCACATGGCTTGAAGCTGTGAGTTTCGGAGTCTCAAGATTTGAAGCAAGAAGAGTGGCCAGGGCGATAGAGCGCGAACTAACAAAAAGGTGAGAGAAGAAGGCCTATCTGCAACTGACCAAACCTACCCATGCCATGTATGCGGCCGGCTTTTTAAAGCGAGGATAGAACAACGAAGGAGGAGCCATAGTTGAATAGTTCGTTTTTTTCTTTTCGACCTTCTTATCTAGAAGCAAAACTTCGTCTTAGATAAGTGTGTTTTAAAAAAATGTGTTATCTATATATTAACTTTTATTACAAACACATACAGGACTCAAGCATGAATGTAAACTCACAAAGACCACAGTCGTACGTGACCCGCGCATTCATGTTTTGTTAATGACCCTATTAGGTCAGCTTGTACCAGCACCTTTGACACGACAACGGCATTGTTAGCTGATGGTGGAGGAAATGATTACGTTGGTAATGTTGGTGGGGGACGTTGCTGGGAGACGTGGACGACTCGAAGAGTGTCGGGAGCACTGGACCGGATTAGAAACAGAAAGAGGGGGGTGGGGGAGTCAATGACTCGAGTGCTCCGAGGACTTGTAAACAGTGTCAAGAAGTAAGTATACTAAAGGTTCTCACGTTTAGAAAAGGATAGGGCAATTATTGATTTAGTTGTCTTTTTTTTTAATGAGGCCAAACTACGGCCTGCGGACTAAATACTGCCTCTCGAAACCTTTGAGAAGCGGGAGGGGCTTGGTTCCATCAGATTCGGCGACATTTTGCGAAGGTGATGTCATGAGACAGGTATGTCGAAATGTGCCTGGCTCTCAATTCGAATGAAAGGAATGAACTCTACTGTCTTGTTTTTCATTGATACAGATTTTTAGTGACATTATTTAGAGTACAAAACTTTCAGACACTATGTAAGATTACTCAAGCAGGTTAGACTAATAATACATAGAAAGGAGTCCCTAATTCTGCAAGGAATCCTTAGCCCTCAAAGTACAATGGCTCAGTAATAGCCATCATTTTTTATTTTATTTTTAGTATGATTTTAGTGAGACTAAAAAAAAGTCAATTGTTAAAAAACGTGGGGAAGCCTGACTTAAGAATAAATTACGATATACATAGGTGGCTACTGATGGTCGAAAACTGGGTGGTCAAATAAAGTTTTTTTATATCATTCGCAACCAATTGTTTCTAGACTCTTGTTCATTTAAATGGTTTCTGGACACTTGTTCATTGAAAGGGTTTCCCCACACTTGTTCATTGAAAGGGTTTCCCCACACTTATTCATTGAAAGGGTTTCCCCACACTTGTTTCATAAAATGTCTTACAACGGAGGAAACAAAAAAGTCAAGACAAAGTTAACCTTAAATTCAAAAACTTAACATTCTTTAAAAGATAAATGTCATAAATCAAAAGCTAAACAAAATCACAAAGAGAGTTTGTGCTAGCACACAAACTCAGAGGCGGCCACCGTCGGAATCGGATCCCTGTCAGTCGGATCCGCCTATTCGTAAGGACTATTCAAGACGAGGTTTAATTTTGATGGTCAAAAGATAATGTTTCAAAGATTCATTTGCCGTTGTAAAAAATGTTTTTTTCTGTTTTACATGTTTGTGATGTTCCTTCTAAGTTAAAAATAATTAACTTCTCGCTGGACGACGAGGGATGGCAGCAAGAAGGGTGTGAACCCTGTTTGGTCGTGCAGTTTGCACGCTGGACTGTCGTTCGGATTTATCGATGGTCCCTAGTTCAAACCCAACCCGCTCCAATCCCTCGTCGTCCTTCGGGAGGTTTGGACTAGGAAGCAGACTATCTTTAACTTTAAAGAAACATCCTAAATAAACAAACAAACAACCCAGGACTGTTGTGGTGATCAGTTAAGCACGCTAACCGCACGACCAGGCATTGCTCTTAACTTAGTTACTAAACTAGTTACAAACTAATAGCATATTATTGATAAAGAGATATATTACATATTACGGCATGGCATCTACCGGATATGTCAGACGAGCGATTTTAGAGCATGTACGCTCACATACTAGCCCACATTAACACACAAGCACAAAGAGACTATACACCCATACAATAGCACACACCGACACACTCATACACTAGCACACACTGACACACTAGTACACACTCATACACTAACACACACTGACACTCACTTACACACACACACACTAGCACACGTTGACACACTAACACATACTGACACATTCTTACAATAGCACACACTGACACACACATACACTAGCACATACTGACACATTCACATACACACTAGCACACACTGACACATTAGTACACACTAACACACAAGCACATACTGGCACACACTTACAATAGCATACACTGACACACACATAGACTACCACACACTGACACACTCAACTAGCACACACTAGCACACACATACACTGGTACACACTTTTATACTGACACACTAGCACACACCAACACACTAGCACACATTGACACATTTGCACACACTGACATACTAACATATAGCACACACTGACACCCTCAAACACTAGCACACACTGACATACAAGCACACACTGACATACTCACACACTGGCACACATTGACACAATTGCACACACTGACATACTCACACTCTAGCACACACTGACACCCTCAAACACTAGCACACACTGACACACTAGCACACATTGACACACTAGCACACACTGACAAACTCACACTCTAGCACACACTGACACCCTCAAACACTAGCACAAACTGACACACACACACTAGCACACACTGACAAAGGTAAAAAAATTTGGAATTACTATAACTTATTCAACATTTATTTACATTTGATACAAGTTCATACAATTTTTCAATGAGTATTGTATCTCACAACTAGGATGAAACCAATCAATACAATGCTAAAGCTAAGCAGACAACTTTGTTAGACCAAGTCTTCACCTATTGCAAGTAGATCCAAGAGTTCACGTCTTGAAATAGACTTGCTTGAGTACAATTATTGAAAAGATGCTTTTCTGGACACAGTATCTATTGGATCAACTTTATTGCTCCCAGCGATCCAGACATTTGAGAAACATGACACTACTGTCAGAAGAAACAAGTGTTTAGAAGAGAGATAGAAAAGAGATAGAGAAAGATATATATATAAATCGAAAGAGAAAGAGATAGAAAGAGAAAGAAAGAAAGAAAAAGAGAGGTAAAGATATATAAAGAGGGGAAGATAAAGAAGGGGAGGTAATTAATAGAACAATTTTGATTTAAAGTTTGATTCATTGCTTCCCTTTAAACACAGCACAATTTGTATGTTTAAATAGAGAATCGCTGTTCAACCAAAATATTGTTCTCTTTAGAAACGAATTGAAACATTTTTTTTAATCATGGCCGACTTGAAGATTGGCAGCTTGTGCAATGGCCAGTATGCAGGCAGCCTTAGTGTACGCGGTACTCGACCAATAGCGAAACAAAGATGTCGGTGTGTTGAGTGGATTAGAGTCACTCTCTTGTTTCCTTTCACTAAATATAGGGCTATCTAATTCCTTTTGGTAAGCCTCCGGGGAGTAAACTCCTTTGACTCCGTGCCTCAATTTGTAACTCATTTCCTCTGTTGATATAACTTTCCCTTCCCTGGTGGTGACAACATTAGATGGGTACTGCGCTGAAAATGTCTGAAAATGGAATAAAACGCTCATAATAAAATAACAGGTAATAGACAGGGTGTCACAGAAGTTGTTTTACAGTTTAGAACGTTATAACTTTCTATTCTATCGGTAGTTACTCCCTCTTAGTAAGAAAAGAAAAAATTTTTTTTTTGGAAAACAAATGTTCACCTTTATACAACTTATAGAGCGATTATTTAGTTGTTAATAACTCAACTGTGTTAATTCCCTCCCCTTAATTTATAGTATGTTTAAAAAGACTGGCTCTGATGTTCTTCCTTAAAGTAGCTGGTGCTGCTCTGACTGAAGAATTTAATGACATGTAAACTTTATGCTGGACACCACCATCTCATCTCTGCACCATGGCTGCATGAAGCTTATTAGTTTACGCAACAGTTACACGCCTTCACCCCTTATCAGTGAAAACAGTTGCGCCGAAGTCAAATATCTGAGCGTTGTGTGAAGGTGAGGAGTTTGACATGTTGTCAGATGCTATATGAAACGCATGCCATTAGGGACTATTTTTATAGGTTGTGGAATCCATAACTTCTTTCACCTATGACAACTTATATATGCTGTATATGTGTGTCTCAGGTCCAATGGGTTTCATGTAAGTGCAAAGGCCTCTTAAGGTATATCATTGATAATGAAACAATGTACCGGACCCTTTGCATTTGAGTTCTTATTATAAAACCTCACCTGACAGTTTTTAACCTGGTCAGTCATATATGCGTTGTCCTGACGTGTGCTGCTGTCGTCCACTGAGCTACTGACGTAGTTCACCAAACTATTTACGGCAATGCGAACAGAGTCGTCTGTCCCTGTTTTTAAAAAAAAGGAGACAAAATATGTTATAAATGATTATGGTTAGTGTATATTATCAAGTGCATGTTAAGAATTTGGGAATGATGCAATTACATGAACAGAAAAGGTGCTTAGAGTATGTGTCAATGGTTTATTTATAAGCTGTACGGGATAAAACAGCACACTATTTTTCCTTGGCACTGTCTGCAAAAGAGCTGACAGCTCTGCAGCAAAAAGCTGGCTAGAAGAAGAAGAAGAAGAAGAAGAAGTAGTACGGGATTAGTCTGGAAAAGAAAAGCTGATGAAAGAATAGAATGGCGCCAGCAAGTAGAGTGTTTTGAAAGTAGAAGTTCAAATCGTATGACATCTTTTATCTATTAGAATTGTGCTTTGAAATTAATATAATGTCAAGGAAAGTTTATAAATAGTTGTAATTGAAAGTTTAAATTGTCGAAAAAAAAGGGATTTTAATGTTCATATTAAATTTGTAATTTGACATTGTACATACACATCTGAGATGAGATAAGTAAACTTGAATAGGTCACAACCTTACCACTAACTTGTACGAACAAAAGTCGTATTAAAACAATAAAAACAGGTTTTATATTTATTCCAATTAGTGCCTATCTACTTTAATGACCTATACAGTCTAATAACCTATTCAGTGAGATGACCAATAGAGTTAAGTGACCTATACAGGCAGATGACATATACTTTTAATGGCCTCCACGGTCAAATGACATGTTCATTCAAGTGATTATACAGTTACGTCACCAATACAATGCAACATATTCAATAAAAAGTGACCAATTGTCGTTGGTCGGTCGTTGGTTTGTAGCTCCAAGCAGACAGTACAAACCTAATCGATGTAGACGTATAAAATGTTAATATATAACTATAAATAAACTTGTACAAACCTCTTGATTAAATAATGCTTAATGTAATTTTTTCTAAAAAACTATATATATTCAACTTGACAGTAGATGTGTGCAGAAAGAAATGAAATAATTAATTAAGTAAGATAGAACATTCAGTCTCTCGTCTCTCTCTCCCCCCCCCCCCCCCACGTGACTTCTATGAACGTTCTGACAGACTAGCTCGTTGTTTCATCAGAAACTCTTCACCCCAAAGCACCCTGCTCTCCTTGCCTCGTCGTTACCTTGGTTACACACACATACACTCAATAACGTCAAAAAGAATAGCCTTTACCTTTGATGAACTGGAGAGTCCCGTCGTCTTGCTGGACTGTCCAAGTGGAAACAAGAGTATTGATGGCCATAGCCGAGGCAAAGAGGCGGTCATCTCCTGTAATCTAGGGATACATTTGTTGGAACAATCAGTTAGATTCAACCGCTGACTATATGAACATAAACCTTTTAATACAGATCTAGAACTTTCTAACTTACACCGCCAAACAACCCATATCCCGCCCCCCCCCCCCCAAATTTTTTTTTATTAATTATATCACTTTAAAGACAGTTTGTAAACCATATGTGGACACAAAGAGTGATTCTTAACTTATTCAAAAGAAGTTGAATTCATTTCAAACAGATTATTCTTTCCTATTTCTCTCATAATGATATAGTCACAAAATGTATAACATGCATAAAATACTATGAACCATATGTGAACGCAAACAGCTGCTAAAGAAAGTAGTTCCCCTTTCAGACCTTGCGATCTATAGGGCAGATGATGTAAAGGTCAGCTGTTTCTGTGGCCCACGGTTAACGAGGGTGTCATGTGGCAAGCACAACGACCAAGCGACATTACTTTTTCCAAACTAATGGAAGTGGACTCAGAGGCGACAAAATATCCCGAAATTATAAATCCAAGTCTTCAACAGGATTCGAACCGGGACCCCCGATTTAGAAGCCAAGCGCCTTACCGCTCAGCCACCGCGCCTCCTAGACACAGAGTGATTCTTATTGTATTGTAAAGAAGTTGAATCGATTTCATAGAGATTGTTGTATACTCTTTACAATAATGATTTACTTGCAAAATGTAAACATACATATAATACAATGGTACTAGAAAAAGCCATTACAAAACTAGATGTCAATTCGTCAATTTTGTACTTTTTTAGCGTTTTTGTTGTCAAGGTCAGCTACGCCAAGGAACTCATCCACGTGAACACGTGTTTTACCGTCACTTCCGAGGCCACCATCGACAATGCTTTGTAAAATGATAAATGTCATATCTTTACGCAGAGTAGCCAGAAATGCCTCGATCTCCTTCGTTGCAAACTAGAAGAAGACAAGAAAAGTTCATGATTGTAGTATACTGTGCACTAATAGTACGAGTCCTAAGAAGCAATACATCTGACATTGTTAATGTAATGATCAGTTTTAAGTGGAGTTACTTTGAACAAATGTTTAGAAGTTGCTTGTACAGACTGTAACTGAAACGCCGTTCTAGATAGTATCCAAAACAACTGGGATCTGGATGGGTACCTGGACACCCCAAGGAAAGTGTTGAGCTCAGGAATGTTTGACACGTACCAGGTCAGCAGACGAAGTGAAGAAAGAACCAGGTTCTGTTCCAAAATATATATATATTTTTAAACAAAGTCTATATTATGGAAAAAAGGCACAAATACTATTATGCCGCTGAATAGATTTATCTCATTTTTCTATAAAAATGTAATTAATTAATTAATTACTACAAATTAAGTTACTAATTGGTTAATTTTTATTGGTTCATTTATTGTCTTCGACAATGTCAACAGCACAAAGTTTCAAGTCGATCAGAGAAAGGGAAGGGGGAGAAATAACATGTGCGAGATTTGTACCAGACAGACAGACAGACAGAGTGAGTTGATATAAGTTATGTAATAGTAAAATAGATTTTAAAAAATGAATACCACAAGTGGTAGGTCTGTCAATTGAATATGAAGAACAGAAATTATTGCACACAAAATCATGATTTACTAGAATTCATCTTAAAGCAAATTTTGTTTCAAATGAACTACATTTCAGCTATTGATATATTTCAGCTATTGATATAACATTTGCTTATAGTTAAGACTGTGAAGTGAAAGGATCTATTATGTTACAGAATTGGGACAAAAAGGAAATTTTAAATACATAAAAACACTACATATATCGAATAATAAAGAGCTGGCTATTTGGCGAATCTAATGTACATAAATTATGATTAGCCGTGTTATTTAAAATACGATACATTTCTTGCACTTGCACTATAAAATTACATTTCTAAGCTTCATCACTCGTAGTACAAACTTATTTCTATTATTTAATTGACTGGCTAAAGGGATCTTTTAAATCTAGCATCCTTTACATTGTTTAGAATCGATAATTTACTTTGGATTAATCTAATTCATGACATTTAACAAATTATCATGATATGTTAATTTAACTTACATTAAATGTGTTTTGAAATTAATAATATTATTTAATATATTGCATTTTTGTTTGATTAGCCTTTCGTAATATAAAGAAATGTTTTTAACCTTTGAGAGTTTTGTTTTAAATTTAATACTGTTTAGGTCAAAGCTATCTCTAAGTCAACATAGTACACTCTCCATAACACTCTAAATTAAAAAGACCCCGGAAGATATCAGCATTACCTGACAGATGTGATAAAATATGGAGACCAAAAGACTATGTGCATGTGTGTGACAGTGGCTTTATAAAGCGGGTCATTCAACATCAAGTCAAAAGTCTACTTCGGAGATGCGCATGTTAGATATATATTATATTTTAAAAATGGGTGGTTATGGAGAGAGAGAGAGAGAAGGAAATAAAATTTGAGCTAATTAGTATGTTTTGGGATCGTTAAAATGTGGCCCGTTTATTGAAATTTCAAAAGGGGATGCTCTGCCATAATAAACAATTTTAAAGCCTGGTAACAAATCAACGGGAGAGGCGTATTATACTTCTATATTATAGACTAGATATATAACGGAGTTAATATATTTTCTAATACTAAAGCTGCTTAATTTTCTAGAGCTGTTTGACTAATACAATAAATATGTCATAGTAAAGCATAAAATATAATAAACTCCTCTTATGATGACAATCCTCTTTTTTTTTTAAATTCTTTCTAATCACTTCACTTAGCTTTTACATAACAAACAGTAATTCTGTCAGGATAACTATTATTTTGAGATGGTATAACTTCTGGGTGAGAATAAAGATCTATCTTATATTTTAAATTACAGACATTCCTTCAAAGAAGTAGTTAATTATATCTTAGGCGTACCACAGATTTGGGATTAGTGGATTAATTTGGCAAGATAAAAACTTTCTCCCGACATAAACAATTCTTTATAATTTATTGTATAGTATAGCTAGATCTATAGCGATTCTATGTACAGTCATGCGCATATGGAGTTGGTTCTTTGTTAAGCTGTGTGGGAAGCGTGGTCGAGAGGCTAAGTGCGCTTGCCCGACTCGGGCAGAGTTGTGTTTACTGAGCGCCTAAGGGCAGCACGGAAACCCAACTCCTAGATACCCCCCCCCCCCCCACTCCTCCACTGGTCCACAAATGAGATTGGACCAAAGCGCTCTGAGCATGCTTTAAGCATGAAAGTAGCGCTATATAAAAGCTTTAAATATATATGTGTTTTTCCATGTGTGCACCATAATAGTTTGTGCATTGTTTCTAAGCACGCTCTTAGTTGCTTATTGCTTCATTGCTTCTTTTTGTTTTGTTTGGGTAACGGATCCTTGGCTGGAGCTTTCTTTTTGTTGTTTTCTTCTCCAGTTTTGCTAAGTTAGGTTATTATAATTTCTTTGTTATTTCGTTGCTGTAAATGGCGGTCACGAGGAATGCATATTTTTCTCATTCAGGGACTCAGGCTTCGGACTGAAGTCAAGGCTGATCTTTAGTAACATTGATCCTACTTGGCCATTATCCATGGCATTGGGTTGTACGCATCGCGAGCCCAGATTTGACTGTTTGCACTGTGACTAAGGTTCGCTTGCCTTTTAACTAGTTCTATGTTGCACCTGCGGACAATGGTTATGCTTGCCCTGGATGTGGCAAAATATGCAGGTCACAGCTGGGGCTGCACAGCCACGGGAAATACTGTATTCCTCATTAATCTTCGGACTCGAAAACAAGCCTTATTATTAAATTGCATAATTTCAAATTACTTAGGCGCGCTGGTCTACTATTTATTATTATGTATAACCATCATTTATGTCATATCCTATCATTGAATCATTAAACCTTTGTTCTATAAACTCTCGTTGTTAACTAGTAGACGTTCAGATATTGCGGTTACTTTTTATCTTGTTAGTTACCTAATATAACAAGTGACATACTGTCAAGGGTATCTGGCCAGACGACACTTGGCCGAAATGACAAACCCGACACTTATTAAGTCTCGGCACTGGTCTTTGTTGATACATGCTTGGCGAAGACGACGAAGAGTGAGATTCAATATAGCTTTCTATTTTTTTGGGTCGATTCGTAATAGTAAAATTAACTGAATCAAAACTGTGAACTATGTTTGATTGATCCTAAGTTAGATTGTATTTCTTAAGGCTTGACACAGTATAGGCAACAAAAAACACTGACCACTAGCTCAGTCTCAACATCAAGATTCACGAACCCAGTCATGTGAGATAAAATCAAAGCATGGAGGACAGTTGCTGTGGTGGTCAGGTCAATGCTATTGTAGCTGCGAAACAGATTGTTGTTGGAGTCCCTGACGTCTCCGTGCCTATCAAACGATATCTGCAACAACAATGATCTAACAATGTAAACGTACAGACACCTTCCCATTTAACTCTGCAGTCAACTATAAATAACACAGAGGGATGAGCAAGTTTTGAAATAAGGTTTAGAAGAAACAGCAGTAGAATCTTTAAAAATCGAGATGAAATGAATCAAAGTAACAAAAAAAAAGGAATAATGTCATAATATTCTTAATGAATGGTCCGGTTTGTGGTTTGTTAGTTGCTTATTTTATACATTGTTGCCAGTTCTTCTAATGAGTTCTGCTCTCGTCTGTTTGAATTATTCACTTCAATATTCGTCCTCGTCGAAATAAACATTTAGCTTAATTTAAGGGAAAACTAGAGAGGGCCGCATTGTTCCGTTAAAATGCCATGAATAAAAAATTATGAGTCTGCTATTTAACAGAAAGATGGTGGATCAACGGAAGTCACATCTCGACTCTTATCAAGACCAGTAGGGGATAACTGAGATGGCGCAGTTTGAACTTCCGTTGTTGTTTTTTTTGTCTAAGAACGAACATTGGCTAATTTATTCAAAGAAAATATAAATTTAACATCTAATAGAATAATTTTTTTTAAAAATTAGTTATGACTCACCCATGTTGGTACTAGCACAGTCTCTTTCCCATCTTTTAGTTGGCCTTTTAAGTAAGAGCTTAACCCATAGTAGGAGGGCGAGTCAATGATCTGATTGGCTGATCTGCTCGAGGTAGTGTTCTTGTGTTTCACTGTTTGAGAAACAGGCGGGGAAATGTGTGCATCTGGGATGGGAGAGGAGCCATTACTCTGAGAGACATTGACATCATTACCTGAGGTGTTTACAACAGTCGAGGTTAAAATAACTTTTACTGGATCGACTTCACGTCGTGTCCGGTTTAATTCTTCTTCCTGCTTAGCTCTAGGTATTGTGTTGTTATCCATAGATGGGGAATCTTTTTCTCTGAAAACATTTCCGGCATCACGGTTTATTTGATCGGTCTTTAGTATTGTAATGTTTGTATTTGGTGCTACTGTGCTCCCTGGCTTGACTCTATTCTCTGACGTTTCTATAGTTATTTTGGACGTTGTATTCTGGTCGTTGAATGTTACTAGTATTCTGTTTGCCAATGTAGAAGATGTATTATTGTAGGTAACCGGCGCCGGAGTCTGTTTCTCTTCTGTTATAGTTCCATTATTAGACGTTAGTGTTTTGTTATTGGGCAGGATGGAAGCAGTATGTGTCCTTTTATTCTGATTCTCTTTTCTTAGAGTTGTCGCTATATTCTTGATACCAGTTGTAGCTAATATATTGTCCACACCTGTGGTCTTTCCGTGTTTACCTGATGCTATAGCCAGGTCTTTTTTTTTACGGTTGTCTAATGAAGTTTTCTTTTTTACTTTAAAAGAATTCTCATCTAACGCTGTCCTATTATCTGGAGCTACTTTGCTATCTGGAACTGTATTATTACCTGAAGCTATTTTACCATCTGGAGCTGTTTCATTTTCTGGAGAAAATATCTTGTCTTTAGTTGTGTTATTCCCTAAAGCTGTTTTATTTTCATTAGCTGTCTTAATTTCCTGAATTACTTTACTTTCTGAAGCTGTTTTAATTTCTGAAACTATTTTACCATTTGGAGTTGCTTTATTTGTTGGGTCTACTTTACTTTCTGAAGCTGTTTTATTTTCTTGATTTGGTAAACTTTCTAAACCTGTCTTATTTTCTGAATTCAAAGTATCATTTTTTAATTTTATGTTGTGTCCATCTATTATCGTTTCATCAAAACCTGTATTCTTGTTCATAGACAAAGTTATAATCATTTCTTTCAATTTGTTTAAGTGTAACTGAATGTCAGGATTACTTGTAAGCCAAAAATTCAGCTCATTCTGAAAAGAGAAATGTAAAAGACATAAAACATTTTAGTTCGAAATATTTTGCGTTGCATTAAAAGAAGAATCCAAGTTTTGAATGAAATAGATTGAACCTTTTAAAGTAGATATCAAATGAATATCGATGAATCAAAAGAAATTTGACCACACAACCTTTTCTGTTTCGTGTCGGGCCTTCAACATAACTCAGAAACGAATAAGGTGAAAATCATATACAAGTCTATCAGATAAATTCAAGAGAACTCAACGTAATCACGGGCCAGAGAAACCAAGAGACATTCCAGTCAGCTTATTGACTTTAATAGCCAGACAAAACAAACAAGACGGAAGTCTATTTTGTGCTGGGTTAACGCAATCAAGTAAATCACCTACTAACTTATACTAAGACTTAGATCCTCCCGCGCCGTTTGGCGCATTTGGCGGAAAGCTGTCACCATTAAACACTGCACTCGTAGTTAATCTACGGAATCGAAGACATTGCCATTCATTCATTTAAGTTGTATATATAATCAGTCGCCATTTCGGAAAAAACAAAATACGAAATTTCAATACAAATGTTTAACTTAAAGCTTGTAATGTATCGTGAATAGCCACATTCAGATTGCGAATCTTTCAAACTCTTTCCTAGAGAGGACCTTAGGTGTAGAAGTAACTCTGTATAACATTTCATGCAATCCATTGGGGACTGTTTCATAGATCTTTTAATAATCAGTAACTGGTAGTTTGCAAATAGATGAATACGTTTTGAAAAGTAAAATGCTATCCAGAGAAATGATGCAAGTGCTGCACAATAAGGAGTCAATAAAGAGTCAATAAGGAGTCAATAAGGACTCATTTTAGTAATAATCCTAAAGATCACACAGTCATCACAGTCTTAGCACTTTACTACAAGCCATTGTAGAGTTTTCGTTCTTAAATTAAATCTTGTGTGTTTGTAAATAGAATAGAATAATACACTAATGTTTATCGAGTAAAAGGAATGCAGCTCTTATATTACCAGTACAATGTTTCATGAAAGTCTAAAGCGTTTTCAAAAACATACTACTAATAATAATAATAAATAGGTAAACAATGTAAAAGTACACCCACTAACAAAATTATGTTTTTTTTTAATTTTTTTTTGCCTGTAAGTATTGACCACTTGTAATACATGAATTGATGTAATGAATCGCCAGTATATTTTCGCTATATATTGCGGCCCCCAGTAATTCGTGAATAGTGTATGCGTATCCCAAGGGGTCCGCAGAAATATGAAAATTTTATACAATTAAAATGACTTCTTTGCTAAAAGTCAGTTTATCCGATTAATTTTAACAATTTTCTCCTCATTTCTGTTCCATATGTATTTTATGTACTAATCTTTGATCTAATAATTTATATACTATGCATTTATGTAGATTATTTGAGAACTTTTGTTCTACACCACTCAATTATTAACCAACAAAATAAAGTTAAAAAATTTGGGGAGAAAATATTTTGGAATAATTCTAATTCTATTGCTGCTGCAAACATCATATAATTTAAATGTCGTCGATACATTTTCTATGGGTGGTTGAGACACCTCAACCTGACAATGACCTGAGGACGTGGAAAACCCTCATTATTGGTGATCTCATATAAAAGCTTCTCGTTGGGAAGAATGCAGTTGAAAAGCTTAGCGATTGATGGTCATGCCAGTGTGAGCGCCATTCAATGGAGATGTGTCAGAAGTCTGCATCATAGTTCCAAAAGTAAACACTGAACAATGTTTCATAATAAAGCAGACCACAAAACTGACTTCGTGACTTTAATACTTATGCTCCTAAGAAGTAGATATTTTAAAACATTAAGCCAGGTCTGACAGGACGGCCCTTATCAAGCTCAATTCATGTGCGACATTCATATAGGGAAGCATGCACTTTTCAGAATTTGTGAGTCTACTGTGAAGTTGACTTCTAGTTAAAGTATTTTAAAATTGGATTGAGACTTCTCAAATGATGCCAGCTATCTGCTTGAGTTGTGTTCTTGAGAGATCAAGTTGACTGCAACTTGAAATGATCATCACTGTGTACATACATACCTTTTTGCTTTCTGTTTTACACTGAGAGAAAAATTATTTTAAAACTCAACTGGTTTTAAACAAAGCTAAAGTTACATGTAAATTAATGGGTTGTCTTTCTTTTGTGTCTGTTTTCTTGGAAATCTACTCATACATTGGATACAGTTCTGGTTCAGTTACACTCTCGACTCTCTCTCAACTTATCGAAGGGGGCCTAATGTAGTATTATTGAACCCAGGTCCAATGGTACCTTGATACACCACTGTTTATAACAATTCATTATAAGCAGTGATATAATAATAATAATAATAAGGCTAGTCTTCGAGTCCGAAGATTAGTGAGGCGTGCAGTATTTCCCGTGGCTGCGCAGCCCCAGCAGTAACCTACATATTTTCCCACATCCAGGGCAAGCATAACCATTGTCCGCAGGTGGCCGATTTAGATTTTCTTTTCGCCGTCTACGTTTGTCCTCGCAGCGGATTTTCTTTTGGTCTCAAATGTGTATCCCGCGGCTTTTGTAAGTGACCTCCAACTGTCTCGTTCTGAGGCCGCATGCAACCAGTCGCTCTCTTCTATGTCAGCCAAGGAAAGTTGACGCCTAAGCTGATCTTTGAAGCGTTTCTGTGGGGTGCATCTGTTACGTCGACCACCTTATAGCTCACCAAAAAAAGACTGCCTTAGACATACGATGATACGTTCGACTCCCATACGGGATACGCGCCCTACCCAGCAGAGATATAAATACAAGTCCATAATGCGTCTCTAAACGAATAATCGATCAACAATTGATGGTGCTCTGTAGTGTAAGAATGTGTATTTAAGATTAAATTGAACTTGGAATATATTAATCTTATTCATTGTTTATACCTTTTTAGATACACATAAAGCTTTTGAAAAAGTATGTCCATTGTTGATAAATATCTAATAATCTTCAGTTAAACAATAACGCAATGATGCAAAACTGTAGCTTTTTTTTTACATTTTCAATACCTTCCTTAGTACTACATAGTCATTGGTTTTTTAACGGAATTAAATAACACATCTTTTTTTTTTTTGTTTTGTTTACAGATTCATATAAACAGTTTGTTCTTTTTAAATAGTCATAGCCAGCTCATCCTACCTGGAAGACGCTTTGTTTGCCTGTAGTGTCTTTCTCATATCGGGCATACAGAAGACAGCCAAGAGCAAGATTAGCAAAGGAGGTTAAAAAATCCGGAGGCCTGGCTTTGTCGTAGACGATGTCTGAAAAGGGTGTGTTCAAGTATTCTTTGCACATCCTGAAAGAAATGAAAATAAAATAGTACAAAATTACAAATTTACTTCTTGTAAAATAGTGATCTTGCTTCAGTGACATTTTTCTGGTCCCTGTATGCTGTTATTTGTTATGCTGGTTACAACACATCCTCGTTGAACATCGGCCATAGAAGCAGATGAGTTTTCTATTATCAGCCCCATGAATCACATGGTAAAAAAAAAGCGACTTAATTTGCTTTTTTTTAATTTACTAAAAAAACAACGGTGTCTGAGTTTGAAAAGTAGTTTGCATGCTTAATTTCAAAACAAAAAGTTTCGCATTCAGAATGCTAAAGTAACCGTCGCGCAGTTTGATTAACACGATCTAATTGTTTTTATAACACTTTTAGTTGTTGAATTTTTTATCTTGACAGACGAAGAGAGTGAGAGACAAACAAAAACTAATAACAGCTTTTCCCAAAGTGATCCGCCTTGTACAGTATCAATATTTATAGAAAAAAAAAGCTAAATCTATTGTTCAAATCCAGTTAATTTTCTCTGAACATTTCTCCCTTTCCTATAACACTCAAATGTCAACAGTAAAGAAATTTACATTAACATCCATGCATCAAGAGGAAACAAGAGCATTGTGTTTCTCTGCATCTGATATATTCACATTGAAGTTTTAAGAACTTTAATCTACATTTCTATACTTCCCCCATCACCTTTCCCCACCACTCTCGTTTACGGATTGATTTTTTTTTTCTAATCCTGATTTTTAAAGTTTGTACAGGCCATCAATGTTTTACAATCGGTTCCTAGTTTGGAGTCTGATGTCCTGAGAACTAGGTCATTACAACAGAAAGGAGATTAAAAAACAACAAGCACTATATGAAACATACTTATTCAAAACAAAGCCATAAATATGAGAAAGAACTGCAATTACTGCCATCTCTCAATATTGCAAAATTTTACTCCCTTTTACTGTATAAAATATACTTATTAAGTGATGGATTACTTTTTTTTTTTTATTGTTTCATGTGTTGTCATTGTCAGTGAATAGTTGTGCAAGGTTTCCACTTGATAAGAGAATGGGAAGTGGGAGAACTAACGTATATAACCTTTGTACCAGACAGACAGACGAGTGTATCGATATAAGCTTTGTACCAGACAGACAGACGAATGTATCGATATAAGCTTTGTACCAGACAGAAAGACGAGTGTATCGATATAAGCTTTGTACCAGACAGACAGACGAGTGTGTTGATATAAGCTTTGTACCAGACAGACAGACGCGTGTATCGATATAAGCTTGGTACCAGACAGACAGACGAGTGTGTTGATATAGGCTTTGTACCAGACAGACAGACGAGTGTATCGATATAAGTTTTGTACCAGACAGACAGACGAGTGTATCGATATAAGCTTTGTACCAGACAGACAGACAAGTGTATCGATATAAGCTTTGTACCAGACAGACAGACGAGTGTATCGATATAAGCTTTGTACCAGACAGACAGACGAGTGTGTTGATATAAGCTTTGTACCAGACAGACAGACGCGTGTATCGATATAAGCTTGGTACCAGACAGACAGACGAGTGTGTTGATATAAGCTTTGTAACAGACAGACGAGTGTATCAATATAAGCTTTGTACCAGACAGACAGACGAGTGTGTTGATATAAGCTTTGTACCAGACAGACAGACGAGTGTGTTGATATAAGCTTTGTACCAGACAGACAGACGAGTGTATCGATATAAGCTTTGTACCAGACAGACAGACGAGTGTATCGATATAAGCTTTGTACCAGACAGACAGACGAGTGTGTTGATATAGGCTTTGTACCAGACAAACAGACGAGTGTATCGATATAAGTTTTGTACCAGACAGACAGACGAGTGTATCGATATAAGCTTTGTACCAGACAGACAGACGAATGTATCGATATAAGCTTTGTACCAGACAGACAGACGAGTGTATCGATATAAGCTTTGTACCAGACAGACAGACGAGTGTATCGATAAAAGCTTTGTACCAGACAGACAGACGAGTGTGTTGATATAAGCTTTGTACCAGACAGACAGACGCGTGTATCGATATAAGCTTGGTACCAGACAGACAGACGAGTGTGTTAATATAAGCTTTGTAACAGACAGACAGACGAGTGTATCGATATAAGCTTGGTACCAGACAGACAGACGAGTGTGTTGATATAAGCTTTGTACCAGACAGACAGACGAGTGTGTTAATATAAGCTTTGTACCAGACAGACAGACGAGTGTATCGATATAAGCTTTGTACCAGACAGACAGACGAGTGTATCGATATAAGGTTTGTACCATACAGACAGACGAGTGTGTTGATATAAGCTTTGTACCAGACAGACAGACGAGTGTATCGATATAAGCTTTGTACCAGACAGACAGACGAGTGTATCGATATAAGCTTTGTACCAGACAGACAGACGAGTGTATCGATATAAGCTTTGTACCAGACAGACAGACGAGTGTGTTGATATAAGCTTTGTACCAGACAGACAGACGAGTGTATTGATATAAGATTGGTACCAGACAGACAGACGAGTGTGTTGATATAAGCTTTCTACCAGACAGACAGACGAGTGTATCGGTATAAGCTTTGTACCAGACAGACAGACGCGTGTATCGATATAAGCTTTGTACCAGACAGACAGACGAGTGTATCGATATAAGCTTTGTACCAGACAGACAGACGAGTGTATCGATATAAGCTTTGTACCAGACAGACAGACGAGTGTGTTGATATAAGCTTTGTACCAGACAGACAGACGCGTGTATCGATATAAGCTTGGTACCAGACAGACAGACGAGTGTGTTAATATAAGCTTTGTAACAGACAGACAGACGAGTGTATCGATATAAGCTTGGTACCAGAAAGACAGACAAGTGTGTTGATATAAGCTTTGTAAAAGACAGACAGACGAGTGTATCGATATAAGCTTTGTACCAGACAGACAGACGAGTGTGTTGATATAAGCTTTGTACCAGACAGACAGACGAATGTGTTGATATAAGCTTTGTACCAGACAGACAGACGAGTGTATCGATATAAGCTTTGTACCAGACAGACAGACGAGTGTATCGATATAAGCTTGGTACCAGACAGACAGACGAAAGTGTTGATATAGGCTTTGAACCAGACGGACAGACGAGTGTATCGATATACGTTTTGTACCAGACAGACAGACGAGTGTATCGATATAAGCTTTGTACCAGACAGACAGACGAGTGTATCGATATAAGCTTTGTACCAGACAGACAGACGAGTGTATCGATATAAGCTTTGTACCAGACAGACAGACGAGTGTATCGATATAAGCTTTGTACCAGACAGACAGACGAGTGTGTTGATATAAGCTTTGTACCAGACAGACAGACGAGTGTATCGATATAAGCTTTGTACCAGACAGACAGACGAGTGTATCGATATAAGGTTTGTACCATACAGACAGACGAGTGTGTTGATATAAGCTTTGTACCAGACAGACAGACGAGTGTATCGATATAAGCTTTGTACCAGACAGACAGACGAGTGTATCGATATAAGCTTTGTACCAGACAGACAGACGAGTGTATCAATATAAGCTTTGTACCAGACAGACAGACGAGTGTGTTGATATAAGCTTTTTACCAGACAGACATACGAGTGTATCGATATAAGATTGGTACCAGACAGACAGACGAGTGTGTTGATATAAGCTTTCTACCAGACAGACAGACGAGTGTATCGGTATAAGCTTTGTACCAGACAGACAGACGAGTGTGTTGATATAAGCTTTGTACCAGACAGACTGACGAGTGTGTTGATATAAGCTTTGTACCAGACAGACAGACGAGTGTATCGATATAAGCTTTGTACCAGACAGACAGACGAGTGTATCGATATAAGCTTTGTACCAGACAGACAGACGAGTGTATTGATATAGGCTTTGTACAAGACAGACAGACGAGTGTATCGATATAAGCTTTGTACCAGACAGACAGACGAGTGTATCGATATAAGCTTTGTACCAGACAGACAGACGAGTGTATCGATATAAGCTTTGTACCAGACAGACGAGTGTATCGATATAAGCTTTATACCAGACAGACAGACGAGTGTATCGATATAAGCTTTGTACCAGACAGACAGACGAGTGTGTTGATATAAGCTTTGTACCAGACAGACAGACGAGTGTATCGATATAAGCTTTGTACCAGACAGACAGACGAGCGTATCGATATAAGCTTTGTACCAGACAGACGAGTGTGTCGATATAAGCTTTGTACCAGACAGACAGACGAGTGTATCGATATAAGCTTTGTACCAGACAGACAGACGAGTGTATCGATATAAGCTTGGTACCAGACAGACAGACGAGTGTGTTGATATAAGCTTTGTACCAGACAGACAGACGAGTGTGTTGATATAAGCTTTGTACCAGACAGACAGACGAGTGTGTTGATATAGGCTTTGAACCAGACAGACAGACGAGTGTATCGATATAAGTTTTGTACCAGACAGACAGACGAGTGTATCGATATAAGCTTTGTACCAGACAGACAGACGAGTGTATCGATATAAGCTTTGTACCAGACAGACAGACGAGTGTATCGATATAAGCTTTGTACCAGACAGACAGACGAGTGTGTTGATATAAGCTTTGTACCAGACAGACAGACGAGTGTATCGATATAAGCTTTGTACCAGACAGACAGACGAGTGTATCGATATAAGGTTTGTACCATACAGACAGACGAGTGTGTTGATATAAGCTTTGTACCAGACAGACAGACGAGTGTATCGATATAAGCTTTGTACCAGACAGACAGACGAGTGTATCGATATAAGCTTTGTACCAGACAGACAGACGAGTGTATCGATATAAGCTTTGTACCAGACAGACAGACAAGTGTGTTGATATAAGCTTTGTACCAGACAGACAGACGAGTGTATTGATATAAGATTGGTACCAGACAGACAGACGAGTGTGTTGATATAAGCTTTCTACCAGACAGACAGACGAGTGTATCGGTATAAGCTTTGTACCAGACAGACAGACGCGTGTATCGATATAAGCTTTGTACCAGACAGACAGACGAGTGTATCGATATAAGCTTTGTACCAGACAGACAGACGAGTGTATCGATATAAGCTTTGTACCAGACAGACAGACGAGTGTGTTGATATAAGCTTCGTACCAGACAGACAGACGCGTGTATCGATATAAGCTTGGTACCAGACAGACAGACGAGTGTGTTAATATAAGCTTTGTAACAGACAGACAGACGAGTGTATCGATATAAGCTTGGTACCAGACAGACAGACGAGTGTATCGATATAAGGTTTGTACCATACAGACAGACGAGTGTGTTGATAAAAGCTTTGTACCAGACAGACAGACGAGTGTATCGATATAAGCTTTGTACCAGACAGACAGACGAGTGTATCGATATAAGCTTTGTACCAGACAGACAGACGAGTGTGTTGATATAAGCTTTGTACCAGACAGACAGACGAGTGTATTGATATAAGATTGGTACCAGACAGACAGACGAGTGTGTTGATATAAGCTTTCTACCAGACAGAATGACGAGTGTATCGGTATAAGCTTTGTACCAGACAGACAGACGCGTGTATCGATATAAGCTTTGTACCAGACAGACAGACGAGTGTATCGATATAAGCTTTGTACCAGACAGACAGACGAGTGTATCGATATCAGCTTTGTACCAGACAGACAGACGAGTGTGTTGATATAAGCTTCGTACCAGACAGACAGACGCGTGTATCGATATAAGCTTGGTACCAGACAGACAGACGAGTGTGTTAATAAAAGCTTTGTAACAGACAGACAGACGAGTGTATCGATATAAGCTTGGTACCAGACAGACAGACAAGTGTGTTGATATAAGCTTTGTAACAGACAGACAGACGAGTGTATCGATATAAGCTTTGTACCAGACAGACAGACGAGTGTGTTGATATAAGCTTTGTACCAGACAGACAGACGAATGTGTTGATATAAGCTTTGTACCAGACAGATGGACGAGTGTATCGATATAAGCTTTGTACCAGACAGACAGACGAGTGTATCGATATAAGCTTTGTACCAGACAGACAGACGAGTGTATCAATATAAGCTTTGTACCAGACAGACAGACGAGTGTATCGATATAAGCTTTGTACCAGACAGACAGACGAGTGTATCGATATAAGCTTTGTACCAGACAGACAGACGAGTGTGTTGATATAAGCTTTGTACCAGACAGACAGACGAGTGTATTGATATAAGATTGGTACCAGACAGACAGACGAGTGTGTTGATATAAGCTTTCTACCAGACAGACAGACGAGTGTATCGGTATAAGCTTTGTACCAGACAGACAGACGAGTGTGTTGATATAAGCTTTTTACCAGACAGACAGACG
The DNA here is from genome assembly GCA_030265305.1 of Biomphalaria pfeifferi. NCBI lineage: Eukaryota > Metazoa > Mollusca > Gastropoda > Planorbidae > Biomphalaria > Biomphalaria pfeifferi. The sequence goes on along the minus strand of JASAOG010000062.1, from coordinate 240,465 downwards.
AGTGTATCGATATAAGATTGGTACCAGACAGACAGACGAGTGTGTTGATATAAGCTTTCTACCAGACAGACAGACGAGTGTATCGGTATAAGCTTTGTACCAGACAGAGAGACGAGTGTGTTGATATAAGCTTTGTACCAGACAGACAGACGAATGTGTTGATATAAGCTTTGTACCAGACAGACAGACGAGTGTATCGATATAAGCTTTGTACCAGACAGACAGACGAGTGTATCGATATAAGCTTTGTACCAGACAGACAGACGAGTGTATCAATATAAGCTTTGTACCAGACAGACAGACGAGTGTATCGATATAAGCTTTGTACCAGACAGACAGACGAGTGTATCGATATAAGCTTTGTATCAGACAGACAGACGAGTGTGTTGATATAAGCTTTGTACCAGACAGACAGACGAGTGTATTGATATAAGATTGGTACCAGACAGACAGACGAGTGTGTTGATATAAGCTTTCTACCAGACAGACAGACGAGTGTATCGGTATAAGCTTTGTACCAGACAGACAGACGCGTGTATCGATATAAGCTTTGTACCAGACAGACAGACGAGTGTATCGATATAAGCTTTGTACCAGACAGACAGACGAGTGTATCGATATAAGCTTTGTACCAGACAGACAGACGAGTGTGTTGATATAAGCTTCGTACCAGACAGACAGACGCGTGTATCGATATAAGCTTGGTACCAGACAGACAGACGAGTGTGTTAATATAAGCTTTGTAACAGACAGACAGACGAGTGTATCGATATAAGCTTGGTACCAGACAGACAGACAAGTGTGTTGATATAAGCTTTGTAACAGACAGACAGACGAGTGTATCGATATAAGCTTTGTACCAGACAGACAGACGAGTGTGTTGATATAAGCTTTGTACCAGACAGACAGACGAATGTGTTGATATAAGCTTTGTACCAGACAGACAGACGAGTGTATCGATATAAGCTTTGTACCAGACAGACAGACGAGTGTATCGATATAAGCTTTGTACCAGACAGACAGACGAGTGTGTTGATATAAGCTTTGTACCAGACAGACAGACGCGTGTATCGATATAAGCTTGGTACCAGACAGACAGACGAGTGTGTTAATATAAGCTTTGTAACAGACAGACAGACGAGTGTATCGATATAAGCTTGGTACCAGACAGACAGACAAGTGTGTTGATATAAGCTTTGTAACAGACAGACAGACGAGTGTATCGATATAAGCTTTGTACCAGACAGACAGACGAGTGTGTTGATATAAGCTTTGTACCAGACAGACAGACGAATGTTTTGATATAAGCTTTGTACCAGACAGACAGACGAGTGTATCGATATAAGCTTTGTACCAGACAGACAGACGAGTGTATCGATATAAGCTTTGTACCAGACAGACAGACGAAAGTGTTGATATAGGCTTTGAACCAGACAGACAGACGAGTGTATCGATATAAGTTTTGTACCAGACAGACAGACGAGTGTATCGATATAAGCTTTGTACCAGACAGACAGACGAGTGTATCGATATAAGCTTTGTACCAGACAGACAGACGAGTGTATCGATATAAGCTTTGTACCAGACAGACAGACGAGTGTATCGATATAAGCTTTGTACCAGACAGACAGACGAGTGTGTTGATATAAACTTTGTACCAGACAGACAGACGAGTGTATCGATATAAGCTTTGTACCAGACAGACAGACGAGTGTATCGATATAAGGTTTGTACCATACAGACAGACGAGTGTGTTGATATAAGCTTTGTACCAGATAGACAGACGAGTGTATCGATATAAGCTTTGTACCAGACAGACAGACGAGTGTATCGATATAAGCTTTGTACCAGACAGACAGACGAGTGTATCAATATAAGCTTTGTACCAGACAGACAGACGAGTGTGTTGATATAAGCTTTTTACCAGACAGACAGACGAGTGTATCGATATAAGATTGGTACCAGACAGACAGACGAGTGTGTTGATATAAGCTTTGTACCAGACAGACAGACGAGTGTATCGGTATAAGCTTTGTACCAGACAGACAGACGAGTGTGTTGATATAAGCTTTGTACCAGACAGACTGACGAGTGTGTTGATATAAGCTTTGTACCAGACAGACAGACGAGTGTGTTGATATAAGCTTTGTACCAGACAGACAGACGAGTGTGTTGATATAGGCTTTGAACCAGACAGACAGACGAGTGTATCGATATAAGTTTTGTACCAGACAGACAGACGAGTGTATCGATATAAGCTTTGTACCAGACAGACAGACGAGTGTATCGATATAAGCTTTGTACCAGACAGACAGACGAGTGTATCGATATAAGCTTTGTACCAGACAGACAGACGAGTGTGTTGATATAAGCTTTGTACCAGACAGACAGACGAGTGTATCGATATAAGCTTTGTACCAGACAGACAGACGAGTGTATCGATATAAGGTTTGTACCATACAGACAGACGAGTGTGTTGATATAAGCTTTGTACCAGACAGACAGACGAGTGTATCGATATAAGCTTTGTACCAGACAGACAGACGAGTGTATCGATATAAGCTTTGTACCAGACAGACAGACGAGTGTATCGATATAAGCTTTGTACCAGACAGACAGACGAGTGTGTTGATATAAGCTTTGTACCAGACAGACAGACGAGTGTATTGATATAAGATTGGTACCAGACAGACAGACGAGTGTGTTGATATAAGCTTTCTACCAGACAGACAGACGAGTGTATCGGTATAAGCTTTGTACCAGACAGACAGACGCGTGTATCGATATAAGCTTTGTACCAGACAGACAGACGAGTGTATCGATATAAGCTTTGTACCAGACAGACAGACGAGTGTATCGATATAAGCTTTGTACCAGACAGACAGACGAGTGTGTTGATATAAGCTTCGTACCAGACAGACAGACGCGTGTATCGATATAAGCTTGGTACCAGACAGACAGACGAGTGTGTTAATATAAGCTTTGTAACAGACAGACAGACGAGTGTATCGATATAAGCTTGGTACCAGACAGACAGACGAGTGTATCGATATAAGGTTTGTACCATACAGACAGACGAGTGTGTTGATATAAGCTTTGTACCAGACAGACAGACGAGTGTATCGATATAAGCTTTGTACCAGACAGACAGACGAGTGTATCGATATAAGCTTTGTACCAGACAGACAGACGAGTGTGTTGATATAAGCTTTGTACCAGACAGACAGACGAGTGTATTGATATAAGATTGGTACCAGACAGACAGACGAGTGTGTTGATATAAGCTTTCTACCAGACAGACAGACGAGTGTATCGGTATAAGCTTTGTACCAGACAGACAGACGCGTGTATCGATATAAGCTTTGTACCAGACAGACAGACGAGTGTATCGATATAAGCTTTGTACCAGACAGACAGACGAGTGTATCGATATAAGCTTTGTACCAGACAGACAGACGAGTGTGTTGATATAAGCTTCGTACCAGACAGACAGACGCGTGTATCGATATAAGCTTGGTACCAGACAGACAGACGAGTGTGTTAATATAAGCTTTGTAACAGACAGACAGACGAGTGTATCGATATAAGCTTGGTACCAGACAGACAGACAAGTGTGTTGATATAAGCTTTGTAACAGACAGACAGACGAGTGTATCGATATAAGCTTTGTACCAGACAGACAGACGAGTGTGTTGATATAAGCTTTGTACCAGACAGACAGACGAATGTGTTGATATAAGCTTTGTACCAGACAGACAGACGAGTGTATCGATATAAGCTTTGTACCAGACAGACAGACGAGTGTATCGATATAAGCTTTGTACCAGACAGACAGACGAGTGTATCAATATAAGCTTTGTACCAGACAGACAGACGAGTGTATCGATATAAGCTTTGTACCAGACAGACAGACGAGTGTATCGATATAAGCTTTGTACCAGACAGACAGACGAGTGTGTTGATATAAGCTTTGTACCAGACAGACAGACGAGTGTATTGATATAAGATTGGTACCAGACAGACAGACGAGTGTGTTGATATAAGCTTTCTACCAGATAGACAGACGAGTGTATCGGTATAAGCTTTGTACCAGACAGACAGACGAGTGTGTTGATATAAGCTTTTTACCAGACAGACAGACGAGTGTATCGATATAAGATTGGTACCAGACAGACAGACGAGTGTGTTGATATAAGCTTTCTACCAGACAGACAGACGAGTGTATCGGTATAAGCTTTGTACCAGACAGAGAGACGAGTGTGTTGATATAAGCTTTGTACCAGACAGACAGACGAATGTGTTGATATAAGCTTTGTACCAGACAGACAGACGAGTGTATCGATATAAGCTTTGTACCAGACAGACAGACGAGTGTATCGATATAAGCTTTGTACCAGACAGACAGACGAGTGTATCAATATAAGCTTTGTACCAGACAGACAGACGAGTGTATCGATATAAGCTTTGTACCAGACAGACAGACGAGTGTATCGATATAAGCTTTGTACCAGACAGACAGACGAGTGTGTTGATATAAGCTTTGTACAAGACAGACAGACGAGTGTATTGATATAAGATTGGTACCAGACAGACAGACGAGTGTGTTGATATAAGCTTTCTACCAGACAGACAGACGAGTGTATCGGTATAAGCTTTGTACCAGACAGACAGACGCGTGTATCGATATAAGCTTTGTACCAGACAGACAGACGAGTGTATCGATATAAGCTTTGTACCAGACAGACAGACGAGTGTATCGATATAAGCTTTGTACCAGACAGACAGACGAGTGTGTTGATATAAGCTTCGTACCAGACAGACAGACGCGTGTATCGATATAAGCTTGGTACCAGACAGACAGACGAGTGTGTTAATATAAGCTTTGTAACAGACAGACAGACGAGTGTATCGATATAAGCTTGGTACCAGACAGACAGACAAGTGTGTTGATATAAGCTTTGTAACAGACAGACAGACGAGTGTATCGATATAAGCTTTGTACCAGACAGACAGACGAGTGTGTTGATATAAGCTTTGTACCAGACAGACAGACGAATGTGTTGATATAAGCTTTGTACCAGACAGACAGACGAGTGTATCGATATAAGCTTTGTACCAGACAGACAGACGAGTGTATCGATATAAGCTTTGTACCAGAAAGACAGACGAGTGTGTTGATATAAGCTTTGTACCAGACAGACAGACGCGTGTATCGATATAAGCTTGGTACCAGACAGACAGACGAGTGTGTTAATATAAGCTTTGTAACAGACAGACAGACGCGTGTATCGATATAAGCTTGGTACCAGACAGACAGACGAGTGTGTTAATATAAGCTTTCTACCAGACAGACAGACGAGTGTATCGGTATAAGCTTTGTACCAGACAGACAGACGAGTGTGTTGATATAAGCTTTTTACCAGACAGACAGACGAGTGTATCGATATAAGATTGGTACCAGACAGACAGACGAGTCTGTTGATATAAGCTTTCTACCAGACAGACAGACGAGTGTATCGGTATAAGCTTTGTACCAGACAGAGAGACGAGTGTGTTGATATAAGCTTTGTACCAGACAGACAGACGAATGTGTTGATATAAGCTTTGTACCAGACAGACAGACGAGTGTATCGATTTAAGCTTTGTACCAGACAGACAGACGAGTGTATCGATATAAGCTTTGTACCAGACAGACAGACGAGTGTATCAATATAAGCTTTGTACCAGACAGACAGACGAGTGTATCGATATAAGCTTTGTACCAGACAGACAGACGAGTGTATCGATATAAGCTTTGTACCAGACAGACAGACGAGTGTGTTGATATAAGCTTTGTACCAGACAGACAGACGAGTGTATTGATATAAGATTGGTACCAGACAGACAGACGAGTGTGTTGATATAAGCTTTCTACCAGACAGACAGACGAGTGTATCGGTATAAGCTTTGTACCAGACAGACAGACGCGTGTATCGATATAAGCTTTGTACCAGACAGACAGACGAGTGTATCGATATAAGCTTTGTACCAGACAGACAGACGAGTGTATCGATATAAGCTTTGTACCAGACAGACAGACGAGTGTGTTGATATAAGCTTCGTACCAGACAGACAGACGCGTGTATCGATATAAGCTTGGTACCAGACAGACAGACGAGTGTGTTAATATAAGCTTTGTAACAGACAGACAGACGAGTGTATCGATATAAGCTTGGTACCAGACAGACAGACAAGTGTGTTGATATAAGCTTTGTAACAGACAGACAGACGAGTGTATCGATATAAGCTTTGTACCAGACAGACAGACGAGTGTGTTGATATAAGCTTTGTACCAGACAGACAGACGAATGTGTTGATATAAGCTTTGTACCAGACAGACAGACGAGTGTATCGATATAAGCTTTGTACCAGACAGACAGACGAGTGTATCGATATAAGCTTTGTACCAGACAGACAGACGAGTGTGTTGATAAAAGCTTTGTACCAGACAGACAGACGCGTGTATCGATATAAGCTTGGTACCAGACAGACAGACGAGTGTGTTAATATAAGCTTTGTAACAGACAGACAGACGAGTGTATCGATATAAGCTTGGTACCAGACAGACAGACAAGTGTGTTGATATAAGCTTTGTAACAGACAGACAGACGAGTGTATCGATATAAGCTTTGTACCAGACAGACAGACGAGTGTGTTGATATAAGCTTTGTACCAGACAGACAGACGAATGTTTTGATATAAGCTTTGTACCAGACAGACAGACGAGTGTATCGATATAAGCTTTGTACCAGACAGACAGACGAGTGTATCGATATAAGCTTTGTACCAGACAGACAAACGAAAGTGTTGATATAGGCTTTGAACCAGACAGACAGACGAGTGTATCGATATAAGTTTTGTACCAGACAGACAGACGAGTGTATCGATATAAGCTTTGTACCAGACAGACAGACGAGTGTATCGATATAAGCTTTGTACCAGACAGACAGACGAGTGTATCGATATAAGCTTTGTACCAGACAGACAGACGAGTGTATCGATATAAGCTTTGTACCAGACAGACAGACGAGTGTGTTGATATAAGCTTTGTACCAGACAGAAAGACGAGTGTATCGATATAAGCTTGGTACCAGACAGACAGACGAGTGTGTTGATATAAGCTTTGTACCAGACAGACAGACGAGTGTGTTGATATAAGCTTTGTACCAGACAGACAGACGAGTGTGTTGATATAGGCTTTGAACCAGACAGACAGACGAGTGTATCGATATAAGTTTTGTACCAGACAGACAGACGAGTGTATCGATATAAGCTTTGTACCAGACAGACAGACGAGTGTATCGATATAAGCTTTGTACCAGACAGACAGACGATTGTATCGATATAAGCTTTGTACCAGAATGACAGACGAGTGTATCGATATAAGCTTTGTACCAGACAGACAGACGAGTGTGTTGATATAAGCTTTGTACCAGACAGACAGACGAGTGTATCGATATAAGCTTTGTACCAGACAGACAGACGAGTGTATCGATATAAGGTTTGTACCATACAGACAGACGAGTGTGTTGATATAAGCTTTGTACCAGACAGACAGACGAGTGTATCGATATAAGCTTTGTACCAGACAGACAGACGAGTGTATCGATATAAGCTTTGTACCAGACAGACAGACGAGTGTATCGATATAAGCTTTGTACCAGACAGACAGACGAGTGTGTTGATATAAGCTTTGTACCAGACAGACAGACGAGTGTATTGATATAAGATTGGTACCAGACAGACAGACGAGTGTGTTGATATAAGCTTTCTACCAGACAGACAGACGAGTGTATCGGTATAAGCTTTGTACCAGACAGACAGACGAGTGTATCGATATAAGCTTTGTACCAGACAGACAGACGAGTGTATCGATATAAGCTTTGTACCAGACAGACAGACGAGTGTATCGATATAAGCTTTGTACCAGACAGACAGACGAGTGTGTTGATATAAGCTTCGTACCAGACAGACAGACGCGTGTATCGATATAAGCTTGGTACCAGACAGACAGACGAGTGTGTTAATATAAGCTTTGTAACAGACAGACAGACGAGTGTATCGATATAAGCTTGGTACCAGACAGACAGACAAGTGTGTTGATATAAGCTTTGTAACAGACAGACAGACGAGTGTATCGATATAAGCTTTGTACCAGACAGACAGACGAGTGTGTTGATATAAGCTTTGTACCAGACAGACAGACGAATGTGTTGATATAAGCTTTGTACCAGACAGACAGACGAGTGTATCGATATAAGCTTTGTACCAGACAGACAGACGAGTGTATCGATATAAGCTTTGTACCAGACAGACAGACGAGTGTGTTGATATAGGCTTTGAACCAGACAGACAGACGAGTGTATCGATATAAGTTTTGTACCAGACAGACAGACGAGTGTATCGATATAAGCTTTGTACCAGACAGACAGACGAGTGTATCGATATAAGCTTTGTACCAGACAGACAGACGAGTGTATCGATATAAGCTTTGTACCAGACAGACAGACGAGTGTATTGATATAAGCTTTGTACCAGACAGACAGACGAGTGTGTTGATATAAGCTTTGTACCAGACAGACAGACGAGTGTATCGATATAAGTTTTGTACCAGACAGACAGACGAGTGTATCGATATAAGCTTTGTACCAGACAGACAGACGAGTGTATCGATATAAGCTTTGTACCAGACAGACAGACGATTGTATCGATATAAGCTTTGTACCAGAATGACAGACGAGTGTATCGATATAAGCTTTGTACCAGACAGACAGACGAGTGTGTTGATATAAGCTTTGTACCAGACAGACAGACGAGTGTATCGATATAAGCTTTGTACCAGACAGACAGACGAGTGTATCGATATAAGGTTTGTACCATACAGACAGACGAGTGTGTTGATATAAGCTTTGTACCAGACAGACAGACGAGTGTATCGATATAAGCTTTGTACCAGACAGACAGACGAGTGTATCGATATAAGCTTTGTACCAGACAGACAGACGAGTGTATCGATATAAGCTTTGTACCAGACAGACAGACGAGTGTGTTGATATAAGCTTTGTACCAGACAGACAGACGAGTGTATTGATATAAGATTGGTACCAGACAGACAGACGAGTGTGTTGATATAAGCTTTCTACCAGACAGACAGACGAGTGTATCGGTATAAGCTTTGTACCAGACAGACAGACGAGTGTATCGATATAAGCTTTGTACCAGACAGACAGACGAGTGTATCGATATAAGCTTTGTACCAGACAGACAGACGAGTGTATCGATATAAGCTTTGTACCAGACAGACAGACGAGTGTGTTGATATAAGCTTCGTACCAGACAGACAGACGCGTGTATCGATATAAGCTTGGTACCAGACAGACAGACGAGTGTGTTAATATAAGCTTTGTAACAGACAGACAGACGAGTGTATCGATATAAGCTTGGTACCAGACAGACAGACAAGTGTGTTGATATAAGCTTTGTAACAGACAGACAGACGAGTGTATCGATATAAGCTTTGTACCAGACAGACAGACGAGTGTGTGGATATAAGCTTTGTACCAGACAGACAGACGAATGTGTTGATATAAGCTTTGTACCAGACAGACAGACGAGTGTATCGATATAAGCTTTGTACCAGACAGACAGACGAGTGTATCGATATAAGCTTTGTACCAGACAGACAGACGAGTGTGTTGATATAGGCTTTGAACCAGACAGACAGACGAGTGTATCGATATAAGTTTTGTACCAGACAGACAGACGAGTGTATCGATATAAGCTTTGTACCAGACAGACAGACGAGTGTATCGATATAAGCTTTGTACCAGACAGACAGACGAGTGTATCGATATAAGCTTTGTACCAGACAGACAGACGAGTGTATCGATATAAGCTTTGTACCAGACAGACAGACGAGTGTGTTGATATAAGCTTTGTACCAGACAGACAGACGAGTGTATCGATATAAGCTTTGTACCAGACAGACAGACGAGTGTATCGATATAAGGTTTGTACCATACAGACAGACGAGTGTGTTGATATAAGCTTTGTACCAGACAGACAGACGAGTGTATCGATATAAGCTTTGTACCAGACAGACAGACGAGTGTATCGATATAAGCTTTGTACCAGACAGACAGACGAGTGTATCAATATAAGCTTTGTACCAGACAGACAGACGAGTGTGTTGATATAAGCTTTTTACCAGACAGACAGACGAGTGTATCGATATAAGATTGGTACCAGACAGACAGACGAGTGTGTTGATATAAGCTTTCTACCAGACAGACAGACGAGTGTATCGGTATAAGCTTTGTACCAGACAGACAGACGAGTGTGTTGATATAAGCTTTGTACCAGACAGACTGACGAGTGTGTTGATATAAGCTTTGTACCAGACAGACAGACGAGTATATCGATATAAGCTTTGTACCAGACAGACAGACGAGTGTATCGATATAAGCTTTGTACCAGACAGACAGACGAGTGTATTGATATAGGCTTTGTACCAGACAGACAGACGAGTGTATCGATATAAGCTTTGTACCAGACAGACAGACGAGTGTATCGATATAAGCTTTGTACCAGACAGACAGACGAGTGTATCGATATAAGCTTTGTACCAGACAGACAAGTGTATCGATATAAGCTTTATACCAGACAGACAGACGAGTGTATCGATATAAGCTTTGTACCAGACAGACAGACGAGTGTGTTCATATAAGCTTTGTACCAGACAGACAGACGAGTGTATCGATATAAGCTTTGTACCAGACAGACAGACGAGCGTATCGATATAAGCTTTGTACCAGACAGACGAGTGTGTCGATATAAGCTTTGTACCAGACAGACAGACGAGTGTATCGATATAAGCTTTGTACCAGACAGACAGACGAGTGTATCGATATAAGCTTTGTACCAGACAGACAGACGAGTGTATCGATATAAGCTTGGTACCAGACAGACAGACGAGTGTGTTGATATAAGCTTTGTACCAGACAGACAGACGAGTGTATCGATATAAGCTTTGTACCAGACAGACAGACGAGTGTGTTGATATAAGCTTTGTACCAGACAGACAGACGAGTGTGTTGATATAAGCTTTGTACCAGACAGACAGACGAGTGTATCGATATAAGCTTTATACCAGACAGAAAGACGAGTGTATCGATATAAGCTTTGTACCAGACAGACAGACGAGTGTGTTGATATAGGCTTTGTACCAGACAGACAGACGAGTGTATCGATATAAGCTTTGTAACAGACAGACAGACGAGTGTATCGATATAAGCTTTGTACCAGACAGACAGACGAGTGTATCGATATAAGCTTTGTACCAGACAGACAGACGAGTGTATCGATATAAGCTTTGTACCAGACAGACAGACGAGTGTGTTGATATAGGCTTTGTACCAGACAGACAGACGAGTGTATCGATATAAGCTTTGTAACAGACAGACAGACGAGTGTATCGATATAAGCTTTGTACCAGACAGACAGACGAGTGTATCGATATAAGCTTTGTACCAGACAGACAGACGAGTGTATCGATATAAGCTTTGTACCAGACAGACAGACGAGTGTGTTGATATAAGCTTTGTACCAGACAGACAGACGAGTGTATCGATATAAGCTTTGTACCAGACAGACAGACGAGTGTATCGATATAAGGTTTGTACCATACAGACAGACGAGTGTGATGATATAAGCTTTGTACCAGACAGACAGACGAGTGTATCGATATAAGCTTTGTACCAGACAGACAGACGAGTGTATCGATATAAGCTTTGTACCAGACAGACAGACGAGTGTATCGATATAAGCTTTGTACCAGACAGACAGACGAGTGTGTTGATATAAGCTTTGTACCAGACAGACTGACGAGTGTATCGATATAAGCTTTGTACCAGACAGACAGACGAGTGTGTTGATATAAGCTTTGTACCAGACAGACTGACGAGTGTGTTGATATAAGCTTTGAACCAGACAGACAGACGAGTGTATCGATATAAGCTTTGTACCAGACAGACAGACGAGTGTATCGATATAAGCTTTGTACCAGACAGACAGACGAGTGTATTGATATAGGCTTTGTACCAGACAGACAGACGAGTGTATCGATATAAGCTTTGTACCAGACAAACAGACGAGTGTATCGATATAAGCTTTGTACCAGACAGACAGACGAGTGTATCGATATAAGCTTTGTACCAGACAGACGAGTGTATCGATATAAGCTTTATACCAGACAGACAGACGAGTGTATCGATATAAGCTTTGTACAAGACAGACAGACGAGTGTGTTGATATAAGCTTTGTACCAGACAGACAGACGAGTGTATCGATATAAGCTTTGTACCAGACAGACAGACGAGCGTATCGATATAAGCTTTGTACCAGACAGACGAGTGTGTCGATATAAGCTTTGTACCAGACAGACAGACGAGTGTATCGATATAAGCTTTGTACCAGACAGACAGACGAGTGTATCGATATAAGCTTGGTACCAGAAAGACAGACGAGTGTGTTGATATAAGCTTTGTACCAGACAGACAGACGAGTGTATCGATATAAGCTTTGTACCAGACAGACAGACGAGTGTGTTGATATAAGCTTTGTACCAGACAGACAGACGAGTGTGTTGATATAAGCTTTGTACCAGACAGACAGACGAGTGTATTAATATAAGCTTTATACCAGACAGAAAGACGAGTGTATCGATATAAGCTTTGTACCAGACAGACAGACGAGTGTATCGATATAAGCTTTGTACCAGACAGACAGACGAGTGTATCGATATAAGCTTTATACCAGACAGACAAGTGTATCGATATAAGCTTTATACCAGACAGACAGACGAGTGTATCGATATAAGCTTTGTACCAGACAGACAGACGAGTGTGTTGATATAAGCTTTGTACCAGACAGACAGACGAGTGTATCGATATAAGCTTTGTACCAGACAGACAGACGAGCGTATCGATATAAGCTTTGTACCAGACAGACGAGTGTGTCGATATAAGCTTTGTACCAGACAGACAGACGAGTGTATCGATATAAGCTTTGTACCAGACAGACAGACGAGTGTATCGATATAAGCTTGGTACCAGACAGACAGACGAGTGTGTTGATATAAGCTTTGTACCAGACAGACAGACGAGTGTATCGATATAAGCTTTGTACCAGACAGACAGACGAGTGTGTTGATATAAGCTTTGTACCAGACAGACAGACGAGTGTGTTGATATAAGCTTTGTACCAGACAGACAGACGAGTGTATCGATATAAGCTTTATACCAGACAGAAAGACTAGTGTATCGATATAAGCTTTGTACCAGACAGACAGACGAGTGTGTTGATATAGGCTTTGTACCAGACAGACAGACGAGTGTATCGATATAAGCTTTGTAACAGACAGACAGACGAGTGTATCGATATAAGCTTTGTACCAGACAGACAGACGAGTGTATCGATATAAGCTTTGTACCAGACAGACAGACGAGTGTATCGATATAAGCTTTGTACCAGACAGACAGACGAGTGTGTTGATATAAGCTTTGTACCAGACAGACAGAGGAGTGTATCGATATAAGCTTTGTACCAGACAGACAGACGAGTGTATCGATATAAGGTTTGTACCATACAGACAGACGAGTGTGTTGATATAAGCTTTGTACCAGACAGACAGACGAGTGTATCGATATAAGCTTTGTACCAGACAGACAGACGAGTGTATCGATATAAGCTTTGTACCAGACAGACAGACGAGTGTATCGATATAAGCTTTGTACCAGACAGACAGACGAGTGTGTTGATAAAAGCTTTGTACCAGACAGACAGACGAGTGTATCGATATAAGATTGGTACCAGACAGACAGACGAGTGTGTTGATATAAGCTTTCTACCAGACAGACAGACGAGTGTATCGGTATAAGCTTTTTACCAGACAGACAGACGAGTGTGTTGATATAAGCTTTGTACCAGACAGACTGACGAGTGTGTTGATATAAGCTTTGAACCAGACAGACAGACGAGTGTATCGATATAAGCTTTGTACCAGACAGACAGACGAGTGTATCGATATAAGCTTTGTACCAGACAGACAGACGAGTGTATTGATATAGGCTTTGTACCAGACAGACAGACGAGTGTATCGATATAAGCTTTGTACCAGACAAACAGACGAGTGTATCGATATAAGCTTTGTACCAGACAGACAGACGAGTGTATCGATATAAGCTTTGTACCAGACAGACGAGTGTATCGATATAAGCTTTATACCAGACAGACAGACGAGTGTATCGATATAAGCTTTGTACAAGACAGACAGACGAGTGTGTTGATATAAGCTTTGTACCAGACAGACAGACGAGTGTATCGATATAAGCTTTGTACCAGACAGACAGACGAGCGTATCGATATAAGCTTTGTAACAGACAGACGAGTGTGTCGATATAAGCTTTGTACCAGACAGACAGACGAGTGTATCGATATAAGCTTTGTACCAGACAGACAGACGAGTGTATCGATATAAGCTTGGTACCAGACAGACAGACGAGTGTATCAATATAAGCTTTGTACCAGACAGACAGACGAGTGTATCGATATAAGCTTTGTACTAGACAGACAGACGAGTGTGTTGATATAAGCTTTGTACCAGACAGACAGACGAGTGTGTTGATATAAGCTTTGTACCAGACAGACAGACGAGTGTATTAATATAAGCTTTATACCAGACAGAAAGACGAGTGTATCGATATAAGCTTTGTACCAGACAGACAGACGAGTGTGTTGAGATAGGCTTTGTACCAGACAGACAGACGAGTGTATCGATATAAGCTTTGTAACAGACAGACAGACGAGCGTATCGATATAAGCTTTGTACCAGACAGACAGACGAGTGTATCGATATAAGCTTTGTACCAGACAGACATACGAGTGTATCGATATAAGCTTTGTACCAGACAGACAGACGAGTGTATCGATATAAGCTTTGTACCAGACAGACAGACGAGTGTGTTGATATAAGATTTGTACCAGACAGACAGACGCGTGTATCGATATAAGCTTGGTACCAGACAGACAGACGAGTGTGTTGATATAAGCTTTGTAACAGACAGACAGACGAGTGTATCGATATAAGCTTTGTACCAGACAGACAGACGATGGGGTGATATAAGCTTTGTACCAGACAGACAGACGAGTGTATCGATATAAGCTTGGTACCAGACAGACAGACGAGTGTGTTGATATAAGCTTTGTACCAGACAGACAGACGAGTGTATCGATATAAGCTTTGTACCAGACAGACAGACGAGTGTGTTGATATAAGCTTTGTACCAGAAAGACAGACGAGTGTGTTGATATAAGCTTTGTACCAGACAGACAGACGAGTGTATTAATATAAGCTTTATACCAGACAGAAAGACGAGTGTATCGATATAAGCTTTGTACCAGACAGACAGACGAGTGTGTTGATATAAGCTTTGTACCAGAAAGACAGACGAGTGTGTTGATATAAGCTTTGTACCAGACAGACAGACGAGTGTATTAATATAAGCTTGGTACCAGACAGACAGACGAGTGTGTTGATATAAGCTTTGTAACAGACAGACAGACGAGTGTATCGATATAAGCTTTGTACCAGACAGACAGACGAGTGTGTTGATATAAGCTTTGTACCAGACAGACAGACGAGTGTATCGATATAAGCTTGGTACCAGACAGACAGACGAGTGTGTTGATATAAGCTTTGTACCAGACAGACAGACGAGTGTATCGATATAAGCTTTGTACCAGACAGACAGACGAGTGTGTTGATATAAGCTTTGTACCAGAAAGACAGACGAGTGTGTTGATATAAGCTTTGTACCAGACAGACAGACGAGTGTATTAATATAAGCTTTATACCAGACAGAAAGACGAGTGTATCGATATAAGCTTTGTACCAGACAGACAGACGAGTGTGTTGAGATAGGCTTTGTACCAGACAGACAGACGAGTGTATCGATAAAAGCTTTGTAACAGACAGACAGACGAGCGTATCGATATAAGCTTTGTACCAGACAGACAGACGAGTGTATCGATATAAGCTTTGTACCAGACAGACAGACGAGTGTATCGATATAAGCTTTGTACCAGACAGACAGACGAGTGTATCGATATAAGCTTTGTACCAGACAGACAGACGAGTGTGTTGATATAAGCTTTGTACCAGACAGACAGACGCGTGTATCGATATAAGCTTGGTACCAGACAGACAGACGAGTGTGTTGATATAAGCTTTGTAACAGACAGACAGACGAGTGTATCGATATAAGCTTTGTACCAGACAGACAGACGAGTGTGTTGATATAAGCTTTGTACCAGACAGACAGACGAGTGTGTTGATATAAGCTTTGTACCAGACAGACAGACGAGTGTATCGATATAAGCTTTGTACCAGACAGACAGACGAGTGTATCGATATAACCTTTGTACCAAACAGACAGACGAGTGTGTTGATATAGGCTTTGTACCAGACAGACAGACGAGTGTATCGATATAAGTTTTGTACCAGACAGACAGACGAGTGTATCGATATAAGCTTTGTACCAGACAGACAGACGAGTGTATCGATATAAGCTTTGTACCAGACAGACAGACGAGTGTATCGATATAAGCTTTGTACCAGACAGACAGACGAGTGTATCGATATAAGCTTTGTACCAGACAGACAGACGAGTGTGTTGATAAAAGCTTTGTACCAGACAGACAGACGAGTGTATCGATATAAGCTTTGTACCAGACAGACAGACGAGTGTATCGATATAAGGTTTGTACCATACAGACAGACGAGTGTGTTGATATAAGCTTTGTACCAGACAGACAGACGAGTGTATCGATATAAGCTTTGTACCAGACAGACAGACGAGTATATCGGTATAAGCTTTGTACCAGACAGACAGACGAGTGTATCGATATAAGCTTTGTACCAGACAGACAGACGAGTGTGTTGATATAAGCTTTGTACCAGACAGACAGACGAGTGTATCGATATAAGATTGGTACCAGACAGACAGACGAGTGTGTTGATATAAGCTTTGTAATAGACAGACAGACGAGTGTATCGATATAAGCTTTGTACCAGACAGAAAGACGAGTGTATCGATATAAGCTTTGTACCAGACAGACAGACGAGTGTGTTGATATAAGCTTTGTACCAGACAGACAGACGAGTGTGTTGATATAGGCTTTGTACCAGACAGACAGACGAGTGTATCGATATAAGCTTGGTACCAGACAGAACGAGTGTGTTGATATAAGCTTTGTACCAGACAGACAGACGAGTGTATCGATATAAGCTTTGTACCAGACAGACAGACGAGTGTATCGATATAAGGTTTGTACCATACAGACAGACGAGTGTGTTGATATAAGCTTTGTACCAGACAGACAGACGAGTGTATCGATATAAGCTTTGTACCAGACAGACAGACGAGTATATCGGTATAAGCTTTGTACCAGACAGACAGACGAGTGTATCGATATAAGCTTTGTACCAGACAGACAGACGAGTGTGTTGATATAAGCTTTGTACCAGACAGACAGACGAGTGTATCGATATAAGATTGGTACCAGACAGACAGACGAGTGTGTTGATATAAGCTTTGTAATAGACAGACAGACGAGTGTATCGATATAAGCTTTGTACCAGACAGACAGACGAGTGTATCGATATAAGCTTTGTACCAGACAGACAGACGAGTGTGTTGATAAAGGCTTTGAACCAGACAGACAGACGAGTGTGTTGATATAAGCTTTGTACCAGACAGACAGACGAGTGTATCGATATAAGATTGGTACCAGACAGACAGACGAGTGTGTTGATATAAGCTTTCTACCAGACAGACAGACGAGTGTATCGGTATAAGCTTTGTACCAGACAGACAGACGAGTGTGTTGATATAAGCTTTGTACCAGACAGACTGACGAGTGTGTTGATATAAGCTTTGAACCAGACAGACAGACGAGTGTATCGATATAAGCTTTGTACCAGACAGACAGACGAGTGTATCGATATAAGCTTTGTACCAGACAGACAGACGAGTGTATTGATATAGGCTTTGTACCAGACAGACAGACGAGTGTATCGATATAAGCTTTGTACCAGACAAACAGACGAGTGTATCGATATAAGCTTTGTACCAGACAGACAGACGAGTGTATCGATATAAGCTTTGTACCAGACAGACGAGTGTATCGATATAAGCTTTATACCAGACAGACAGACGAGTGTATCGATATAAGCTTTGTACAAGACAGACAGACGAGTGTGTTGATATAAGCTTTGTACCAGACAGACAGACGAGTGTATCGATATAAGCTTTGTACCAGACAGACAGACGAGCGTATCGATATAAGCTTTGTACCAGACAGACGAGTGTGTCGATATAAGCTTTGTACCAGACAGACAGACGAGTGTATCGATATAAGCTTTGTACCAGACAGACAGACGAGTGTATCGATATAAGCTTGGTACCAGACAGACAGACGAGTGTATCAATATAAGCTTTGTACCAGACAGACAGACGAGTGTATCGATATAAGCTTTGTACTAGACAGACAGACGAGTGTGTTGATATAAGCTTTGTACCAGACAGACAGACGAGTGTGTTGATATAAGCTTTGTACCAGACAGACAGACGAGTGTATTAATATAAGCTTTATACCAGACAGAAAGACGAGTGTATCGATATAAGCTTTGTACCAGACAGACAGACGAGTGTGTTGAGATAGGCTTTGTACCAGACAGACAGACGAGTGTATCGATATAAGCTTTGTAACAGACAGACAGACGAGCGTATCGATATAAGCTTTGTACCAGACAGACAGACGAGTGTATCGATATAAGCTTTGTACCAGACAGACAGACGAGTGTATCGATATAAGCTTTGTACCAGACAGACAGACGAGTGTATCGATATAAGCTTTGTACCAGACAGACAGACGAGTGTGTTGATATAAGATTTGTACCAGACAGACAGACGCGTGTATCGATATAAGCTTGGTACCAGACAGACAGACGAGTGTGTTGATATAAGCTTTGTAACAGACAGACAGACGAGTGTATCGATATAAGCTTTGTACCAGACAGACAGACGAGTGTGTTGATATAAGCTTTGTACCAGACAGACAGACGAGTGTATCGATATAAGCTTGGTACCAGACAGACAGACGAGTGTGTTGATATAAGCTTTGTACCAGACAGACAGACGAGTGTATCGATATAAGCTTTGTACCAGACAGACAGACGAGTGTGTTGATATAAGCTTTGTACCAGAAAGACAGACGAGTGTGTTGATATAAGCTTTGTACCAGACAGACAGACGAGTGTATTAATATAAGCTTTATACCAGACAGAAAGACGAGTGTATCGATATAAGCTTTGTACCAGACAGACAGACGAGTGTGTTGAGATAGGCTTTGTACCAGACAGACAGACGAGTGTATCGATATAAGCTTTGTAACAGACAGACAGACGAGCGTATCGATATAAGCTTTGTACCAGACAGACAGACGAGTGTATCGATATAAGCTTTGTACCAGACAGACAGACGAGTGTATCGATATAAGCTTTGTACCAGACAGACAGACGAGTGTATCGATATAAGCTTTGTACCAGACAGACAGACGAGTGTGTTGATATAAGCTTTGTACCAGACAGACAGACGCGTGTATCGATATAAGCTTGGTACCAGACAGACAGACGAGTGTGTTGATATAAGCTTTGTAACAGACAGACAGACGAGTGTATCGATATAAGCTTTGTACAAGACAGACAGACGAGTGTGTTGATATAAGCTTTGTACCAGACAGACAGACGAGTGTGTTGATATAAGCTTTGTACCAGACAGACAGACGAGTGTATCGATATAAGCTTTGTACCAGACAGACAGACGAGTGTATCGATATAACCTTTGTACCAAACAGACAGACGAGTGTGTTGATATAGGCTTTGTACCAGACAGACAGACGAGTGTATCGATATAAGTTTTGTACCAGACAGACAGACGAGTGTATCGATATAAGCTTTGTACCAGACAGACAGACGAGTGTATCGATATAAGCTTTGTACCAGACAGACAGACGAGTGTATCGATATAAGCTTTGTACCAGACAGACAGACGAGTGTATCGATATAAGCTTTGTACCAGACAGACAGACGAGTGTGTTGATAGAAGCTTTGTACCAGACAGACAGACGAGTGTATCGATATAAGCTTTGTACCAGACAGACAGACGAGTGTATCGATATAAGGTTTGTACCATACAGACAGACGAGTGTGTTGATATAAGCTTTGTACCAGACAGACAGACGAGTGTATCGATATAAGCTTTGTACCAGACAGACAGACGAGTATATCGGTATAAGCTTTGTACCAGACAGACAGACGAGTGTATCGATATAAGCTTTGTACCAGACAGACAGACGAGTGTGTTGATATAAGCTTTGTACCAGACAGACAGACGAGTGTATCGATATAAGCTTTGTACCAGACAGACAGTTGAATGTGTTGATATAAGCTTTGTAATAGACAGACAGACGAGTGTATCGATATAAGCTTTGTACCAGACAGAAAGACGAGTGTATCGATATAAGCTTTGTACCAGACAGACAGACGAGTGTGTTGATATAAGCTTTGTACCAGACAGACAGACGAGTGTGTTGATATAGGCTTTGTACCAGACAGACAGACGAGTGTATCGATATAAGCTTGGTACCAGACAGAACGAGTGTGTTGATATAAGCTTTGTAACAGACAGACAGACGAGTGTATCGATATAAGCTTGGTACCAGACAGACAGACGAGTGTGTTGATATAAGCTTTGTAACAGACAGACAGACGAGTGTATCGATATAAGCTTTGTACCAGAGAGACAGACGAGTGTGTTGATATAAGCTTTGTACCAGACAGACAGTTGAATGTGTTGATATAAGCTTTGTACCAGACAGACAGACGAGTGTATCGATATAAGCTTTGTACCAGACAGACAGACGAGTGTATCGATATAAGCTTTGTACCAGACAGACAGACGAGTGTGTTGATAAAGGCTTTGAACCAGACAGACAGACGAGTGTGTTGATATAAGCTTTGTACCAGACAGACAGACGAGTGTATCGATATAAGATTGGTACCAGACAGACAGACGAGTGTGTTGATATAAGCTTTCTACCAGACAGACAGACGAGTGTATCGGTATAAGCTTTGTACCAGACAGACAGACGAGTGTGTTGATATAAGCTTTGTACCAGACAGACTGACGAGTGTGTTGATATAAGCTTTGAACCAGACAGACAGACGAGTGTATCGATATAAGCTTTGTACCAGACAGACAGACGAGTGTATCGATATAAGCTTTGTACCAGACAGACAGACGAGTGTATTGATATAGGCTTTGTACCAGACAGACAGACGAGTGTATCGATATAAGCTTTGTACCAGACAAACAGACGAGTGTATCGATATAAGCTTTGTACCAGACAGACAGACGAGTGTATCGATATAAGCTTTGTACCAGACAGACGAGTGTATCGATATAAGCTTTATACCAGACAGACAGACGAGTGTATCGATATAAGCTTTGTACAAGACAGACAGACGAGTGTGTTGATATAAGCTTTGTACCAGACAGACAGACGAGTGTATCGATATAAGCTTTGTACCAGACAGACAGACGAGCGTATCGATATAAGCTTTGTACCAGACAGACGAGTGTGTCGATATAAGCTTTGTACCAGACAGACAGACGAGTGTATCGATATAAGCTTTGTACCAGACAGACAGACGAGTGTATCGATATAAGCTTGGTACCAGACAGACAGACGAGTGTATCAATATAAGCTTTGTACCAGACAGACAGACGAGTGTATCGATATAAGCTTTGTACTAGACAGACAGACGAGTGTGTTGATATAAGCTTTGTACCAGACAGACAGACGAGTGTGTTGATATAAGCTTTGTACCAGACAGACAGACGAGTGTATTAATATAAGCTTTATACCAGACAGAAAGACGAGTGTATCGATATAAGCTTTGTACCAGACAGACAGACGAGTGTGTTGAGATAGGCTTTGTACCAGACAGACAGACGAGTGTATCGATATAAGCTTTGTAACAGACAGACAGACGAGCGTATCGATATAAGCTTTGTACCAGACAGACAGACGAGTGTATCGATATAAGCTTTGTACCAGACAGACAGACGAGTGTATCGATATAAGCTTTGTACCAGACAGACAGACGAGTGTATCGATATAAGCTTTGTACCAGACAGACAGACGAGTGTGTTGATATAAGATTTGTACCAGACAGACAGACGCGTGTATCGATATAAGCTTGGTACCAGACAGACAGACGAGTGTGTTGATATAAGCTTTGTAACAGACAGACAGACGAGTGTATCGATATAAGCTTTGTACCAGACAGACAGACGAGTGTGTTGATATAAGCTTTGTACCAGACAGACAGACGAGTGTATCGATATAAGCTTTGTACCAGACAGACAGACGAGTGTATCGATATAACCTTTGTACCAAACAGACAGACGAGTGTGTTGATATAAGCTTTGTACCAGACAGACAGACGAGTGTATCGATATAAGCTTTGTACCAGACAGACAGACGAGTGTATCGATATAAGCTTTGTATCAGACAGACAGACGAGTGTGTTGATATAAGCTTTGTACCAGACAGACAGACGAGTGTGTTGATATAAGCTTTGTACCAGACAGACAGACGAGTGTGTTGATATAGGCTTTGTACCAGACAGACAGACGAGTGTATC
Organism: Biomphalaria pfeifferi; assembly: GCA_030265305.1. Taxonomy (NCBI): domain Eukaryota; kingdom Metazoa; phylum Mollusca; class Gastropoda; family Planorbidae; genus Biomphalaria; species Biomphalaria pfeifferi. The sequence goes on along the minus strand of JASAOG010000062.1, from coordinate 217,598 downwards.
GATATAAGCTTGGTACCAGACAGAACGAGTGTGTTGATATAAGCTTTGTAACAGACAGACAGACGAGTGTATCGATATAAGCTTGGTACCAGACAGACAGACGAGTGTGTTGATATAAGCTTTGTAACAGACAGACAGACGAGTGTATCGTCATAAGCTTTGTACCAGAGAGACAGACGAGTGTGTTGATATAAGCTTTGTACCAGACAGACAGTTGAATGTGTTGATATAAGCTTTGTACCAGACAGACAGACGAGTGTATCGATATAAGCTTTGTACCAGACAGACAGACGAGTGTATCGATATAAGCTTTGTACCAGACAGACAGACGAGTGTGTTGATAAAGGCTTTGTACCAGACAGACAGACGAGTGTATCGATATAAGTTTTGTACCAGACAGACAGACGAGTGTATCGATATAAGCTTTGTACCAGATAGACAGACGAGTGTATCGATAGAAGCTTTGTACCAGACAGACAGACGAGTGTATCGATATAAGCTTTGTACCAGACAGACAGACGAGTGTATCGATATAAGCTTTGTACCAGACAGACAGACGAGTGTGTTTATATAAGCTTTGTACCAGACAGACAGACGAGTGTATCGATATAAGCTTTGTACCAGACAGACAGACGAGTGTATCGATATAAGGTTTGTACCATACAGACAGACGAGTGTGTTGATATAAGCTTTGTACCAGACAGACAGACGAGTGTATCGATATAAGCTTTGTACCAGACAGACAGACGAGTGTATCGATATAAGCTTTGTACCAGACAGACAGACGAGTGTATCGATATAAGCTTTGTACCAGACAGACAGACGAGTGTGTTGATATAAGCTTTGTACCAGACAGACAGACGAGTGTATCGATAAAAGATTGGTACCAGACAGACAGACGAGTGTGTTGAATAAGCTTTGTACCAGACAGACAGACGAGTGTATCGATATAAGCTTTGTACCAGACAGACAGAAAAGTGTATCGATATAAGCTTTGTACCAGACAGACAGACGAGTGTATCGATATAAGGTTTGTACCATACAGACAGACGAGTGTGTTGATATAAGCTTTGTACCCGACAGACAGACGAGTGTATCGATATAAGCTTTGTACCAGACAGACAGACGAGTGTATCGATATAAGATTGGTACCAGACAGACAAACGAGTGTGTTGATATAAGCTTTGTAACAGACAGACAGACGAGTGTATCGATATAAGCTTTGTACCAGACAGACAGACGAGTGTGTTGATATAAGCTTTGTACCAGACAGACAGACGAGTGTGTTGATATAAGCTTTGTACCAGACAGACAGACGAGTGTATCGATATAAGCTTTGTACCAGACAGACAGACGAGTGTATCGATATAAGCTTTGTACCAGACAGACAGACGAGTGTATCGATATAGGCTTTGTACCAGACAGACAGACGAGTGTATCGATATAAGCTTTGTACCAGACAGACGAGTGTATCGATATAAGCTTTGTACCAGACAGACAGACGAGTGTATCGATATAAGCTTTGTACCAGACAGACGAGTGTATCGATATAAGCTTTATACCAGACAGACAGACGAGTGTATCGATATAAGCTTTGTACCAGACAGACAGACGAGTGTGTTGATATCAGCTTTGTACCAGACAGACAGACGAGTGTATCGATATAAGTTTTGTACCAGACAGACAGACGAGCGTATCGATATAAGCTTTGTACCAGACAGACGAGTGTGTCGATATAAGCTTTGTACCAGACAGACAGACGAGTGTATCGATATAAGCTTTGTACCAGACAGATAGACGAGTGTATCGATATAAGCTTTGTACAAGACAGAAAGACGAGTGTATCTATATAAGCTTTGTACCAGACAGACAGACGAGTGTATCGATATAAGCTTTGTACCAGACAGACAGACGAGTGTATCGATATAAGCTTCGTACCAGACAGACAGACGAGTGTATCGATATAAGCTTTGTACCAGACAGACAGACGAGTGTGTTGATATAAGCTTTGTAACAGACAGACAGACGAGTGTATCGATATAAGCTTTGTACCAGACAGACAAACGAGTGTGTTGATATAAGCTTTGTACCAGACAGACAGACGAGTGTGTTGATATAAGCTTTGTACCAGACAGACAGACGAGTGTATCGATATAAGCTTTGTACCAGACAGACAGACGAGTGTATCGATATAAGCTTTGTACCAGACAGAGAGACGAGAGTGTTGATATAAGCTTTGTACCAGACAGACAGACGAGTGTATCGATATAAGCTTTGTACCAGACAGACAGACGAGTGTGTTGATATAGGCTTTGTACCAGACAGACAGACGAGTGTATCGATATAAGTTTTGTACCAGACAGACAGACGAGTGTATCGATATAAGCTTTGTACCAGACAGACAGACGAGTGTATCGATATAAGCTTTGTACCAGACAGACAGACGAGTGTATCGATATAGGCTTTGTACCAGACAGACAGACGAGTGTATCGATATAAGCTTTGTACCAGACAGACAGACGAGTGTATCGATATAAGCTTTGTACCAGACAGACAGACGAGTGTGTTGATATAAGCTTTGTACCAGACAGACAGACGAGTGTATCGATATAAGCTTTGTACCAGACAGACAGACGAGTGTATCGATATAAGCTTTGTACCAGACAGACAGACGAGTGTATCGATATAAGGTTTCTACCATACAGACAGACGAGTGTGTTGATATAAGCTTTGTACCAGACAGACAGACGAGTGTATCGATATAAGCTTTGTACCAGACAGACAGACGAGTGTATCGATATAAGCTTTGTACCAGACAGACAGTCGAGTGTATCGATATAAGCTTTGTACCAGACAGACAGACGAGTGTGTTGATATAAGCTCTCTACCAGACAGACAGACGAGTGTATCGATATAAGATTGGTACCAGACAGACAGACGAGTGTGTTGATAGAAGCTTTGTAACAGACAGACAGACGAGTGTATCGATATAAGCTTTGTACCAGACAGACAGACGAGTATGTTGATATAAGCTTTGTACCAGACAGACAGACGAGTGTGTTGATATAAGCTTTGTACCAGACAGACAGACGAGTGTATCGATATAAGCTTTGTACCAGACAGACAGACGAGTGTATCGATATAAGCTTTGTACCAGACAGACAGTCGAGTGTATCGATATAGGCTTTGTACCAGACAGACAGACGAGTGTATCGATATAAGCTTTGTACCAGACAGACAGACGAGTGTATCGATATAAGCTTTGTACAAGACAGACAGACGAGTGTATCGATATAAGCTTTGTACCAGACAGACGAGTGTATCGATATAAGCTTTATACCAGACAGACAGACGAGTGCATCGATATAAGCTTTGTACCAGACAGACAGACGAGTGTGTTGATATAAGCTTTGTACCAGAAAGACAGACGAGTGTATCGATATAAGCTTTGTACCAGACAGACAGACGAGTGTATCGATATAAGCTTTGTACCAGACAGACGAGTGTGTCGATATAAGCTTTGTACCAGACAGACAGACGAGTGTATCGATATAAGCTTTGTACCAGACAGATAGACGAGTGTATCGATATAAGCTTTGTACAAGACAGACAGACGAGTGTATCGATATAAGCTTTGTACCAGACAGACAGACGAGTGTATCGATATAAGCTTTGTACCAGACAGACAGACGAGTGTATCGATATAAGCTTTGTACCAGACAGACAGACGAGTGTATCGATATAAGCTTTGTACCAGACAGACAGACGAGTGTATCGATATAAGCTTTGTACCAGACAGACAGACGAGTGTTTTGATATAAGCTTTGTACCAGACAGACAGACGAGTGTGTCGATATAAGCTTTGTACCAGAAAGACAGACGAGTGTATCGATATAAGCTTTGTACCAGACAGACAGACGAGTGTATCGATATAAGCTTTGTACCAGACAGACAGACGAGTGTATCGATATAAGCTTTGTACCAGACAGACAGACGAGTGTATCGATATAAGCTTTGTACCAGACAGACAGACGAGTGTGTTGATATAAGCTTTGTACCAGACAGACAGACGAGTGTATCGATATAAGCTTTGTTCCAGACAGACAGACGAGTGTATCGATATAAGCTTTGTACCAGACAGACAGACGAGTGTATTGATATAAGCTTTGTTCCAGACAGACAGACGAGTGTGTTAATATAAGCTTTGTACATGACAGAAAGACGAGTGTATCGATATAAGCTTTGTACCAGACAGACAGACGAGTGTGTTGATATATGCTTTGTACCAGACAGACAGACGATTGTATCGATATAAGCTTTGTACCAGACAGACAGACGAGTGTATCGATATAAGCTTTGTACCAGACAGACAGACGAGTGTGTTGATATAAGCTTTGTACCAGACAGACAGACGAGTGTATCGATATAAGCTTTGTACAAGACAGACAGACGAGTGTGTTGATATAAGCTTTGTACCAGACAGACAGACGAGTGTATCGATATAAGCTTTGTACCAGACAGACAGACGAGTGTATCGATATAAGCTTTGTACCAGACAGACAGACGAGTGTATCGATATAAGCTTTGTACCAGACAGACGAGTGTTTCGATATAAGCTTTGTACCAGACAGATAGACGAGTGTATCGATATAAGCTTTGTACCAGACAGACAGACGAGTGTATCGATATAAGCTTTGTACCAGACAGACAGACGAGTGTATCGATATAAGCTTTGTACCAGACAGACAGACGAGTGTATCGATATAAGCTTTGTACCAGACAGACAGACGAGTGTAGCGATATAAGCTTTGTACCAGACAGACAGACGAGTGTGTTGATATAAGCTTTGTACCAGACAGACAGACGAGTGTATCGATATAAGCTTGGTACCAGACAGACAGACGAGCGTATCGATATAAGCTTTGTACCAGACAGACGAGTGTTTCGATATAAGCTTTGTACCAGACAGACAGACGAGTGTATCGATATAATCTTTGTACCAGACAGACAGACGAGTGTATTGATATAAGCTTTGTACCAGACAGACAGACGAGTGTGTTGATATAAGCTTTGTACCAGACAGACAGACGAGTGTATCAATATAAGCTTTGTACCAGACAGACAGACGAGTGTGTTGATATAAGCTTTGTACCAGACAGACAGACGAGTGTATCGATATAAGCTTTGTACCAGACAGACAGACGAGCGTATTGATATAAGCTTTGTACCAGACAGACGAGTGTGTCGATATAAGCTTTGTACCAGACAGACAGACGAGTGTATCGATATAAGCTTTGTACCAGACAGATAGACGAGTGTATTGATATAAGCTTTGTACCAGACAGACAGACGAGTGTGTTGATATAAGCTTTGTACCAGACAGACAGACGAGTGTGTTGATATAAGGTTTGTACCATACAGACAGACGAGTGTGTTGATATAAGCTTTGTACCAGACAGACAGACGAGTGTATCGATATAAGCTTTGTACAAGACAGACGAGGGGTGTGTTGATATAAGCTTTGTACCAGACAGACAGACGAGTGTATCGAAATAAGATTGGTACCAGACAGACAGACGAGTGTGTTGATATAAGCTTTGTAACAGACAGACAGACGAGTGTATCGATATAAGCTTTGTACCAGACAGACAGACGAGTGTGTTGATATAAGCTTTGTACCAGACAGACAGACGAGTGTGTTGATATAAGCTTTGTACCAGACAGACAGACGAGTGTATCGATATAAGCTTTGTACCAGACAGACAGACGAGTGTATCGATATAAGCTTTGTACCAGACAGACAGACGAGTGTATCGATATAGGCTTTGTACCAGACAGACAGACGAGTGTATCGATATAAGCTTTGTACCAGACAGACAGACGAGTGTATCGATATAAGCTTTGTACCAGACAGACAGACGAGTGTGTTGATATAAGCTTTGTACCAGACAGACAGACGAGTGTATCGATATAAGCTTTGTACCAGACAGACAGACGAGTGTATCGATATTAGCTTTGTACCAGACAGACAGACGAGTGTATCGATATAAGGTTTTTACCATACAGACAGACGAGTGTGTTGATATAAGCTTTGTACCAGACAGACAGACGAGTGTATCGATATAAGCTTTGTACCAGACAGACAGACGAGTGTATCGATATAAGCTTTGTACCAGACAGACAGTCGAGTGTATCGATATAAGCTTTGTACCAGACAGACAGACGAGTGTGTTGATATAAGCTTTGTACCAGACAGACAGACGAGTGTATCGATATAAGATTGGTACCAGACAGACAGACGAGTGTGTTGATAGAAGCTTTGTAACAGACAGACAGACGAGTGTATCGATATAAGCTTTGTACCAGACAGACAGACGAGTGTGTTGATATAAGCTTTGTACCAGACAGACAAACGAGTGTGTTGATATAAGCTTTGTACCAGACAGACAGACGAGTGTATCGATATAAGCTTTGTACCAGACAGACAGACGAGTGTATCGATATAAGCTTTGTACCAGACAGACAGACGAGTGTATCGATATAGGCTTTGTACCAGACAGACAGACGAGTGTATCGATATAAGCTTTGTACCAGACAGACAGACGAGTGTATCGATATAAGCTTTGTACAAGACAGACAGACGAGTGTATCGATATAAGCTTTGTACCAGACAGACGAGTGTATCGATATAAGCTTTATACCAGACAGACAGACGAGTGTATCGATATAAGCTTTGTACCAGACAGACAGACGAGTGTGTTGATATAAGCTTTGTACCAGACAGACAGACGAGTGTATCGATATAAGCTTTGTACCAGACAGACAGACGAGTGTATCGATATAAGCTTTGTACCAGACAGACGAGTGTGTCGATATAAGCTTTGTACCAGACAGACAGACGAGTGTATCGATATAAGATTGGTACCAGACAGACAGACGAGTGTGTTGATAGAAGCTTTGTACCAGACAGATAGACGAGTGTATCGATATAAGCTTTGTACCAGACAGACAGACGAGTGTATCGATATAAGCTTTGTACCAGACAGACAGACGAGTGTATCGATATAAGCTTTGTACCAGACAGACAGACGAGTGTATCGATATAAGCTTTGTACCAGACAGACAGACGAGTGTTTTGATATAAGCTTTGTACCAGACAGACAGACGAGTGTGTCGATATAAGCTTTGTACCAGACAGACAGACGAGTGTATCGATATAAGCTTTGTACCAGACAGACAGACGAGTGTATCGATATAAGCTTTGTACCAGACAGACGGACGAGTGTATCGATATAAGCTTTGTACCAGACAGACAGACGAGTGTATCGATATAAGCTTTGTACCAGACAGACAGACTAGTGTGTTGATATAAGCTTTGTACCAGACAGACAGACGAGTGTATCGATATAAGCTTTGTTCCAGACAGACAGACGAGTGTATCGATATAAGCTTTGTACCAGACAGACAGACGAGTGTATTGATATAAGCTTTGTTCCAGACAGACAGACGAGTGTGTTAATATAAGCTTTGTACATGACAGAAAGACGAGTGTATCGATATAAGCTTTGTACCAGACAGACAGACGAGTGTGTTGATATAAGCTTTGTACCAGACAGACAGATGAGTGTATCGATATAAGCTTTGTACCAGACAGACAGACGAGTGTATCGATATAAGCTTTGTACCAGACAGACAGACGAGTGTGTTGATATAAGCTTTGTACCAGACCGACAGACGAGTGTATCGATATAAGCTTTGTACAAGACAGACAGACGAGTGTGTTGATATAAGCTTTGTACCAGACAGACAGACGAGTGTATCGATATAAGCTTTGTACCAGACAGACAGACGAGTGTATCGATATAAGCTTTGTACCAGACAGACAGACGAGTGTATCGATATAAGCTTTGTACCAGACAGACGAGTGTTTCGATATAAGCTTTGTACCAGACAGATAGACGAGTGTATCGATATAAGCTTTGTACCAGACAGACAGACGAGTGTATCGATATAAGCTTTGTACCAGACAGACAGACGAGTGTATCGATATAAGCTTTGTACCAGACAGACAGACGAGTGTATCGATATAAGCTTTGTACCAGACAGACAGACGAGTGTAGCGATATAAGCTTTGTACCAGACAGACAGACGAGTGTGTTGATATAAGCTTTGTACCAGACAGACAGACGAGTGTATCGATATAAGCTTGGTACCAGACAGACAGACGAGCGTATCGATATAAGCTTTGTACCAGAAAGACGAGTGTTTCGATATAAGCTTTGTACCAGACAGACAGACGAGTGTATCGATATAAGCTTTGTACCAGACAGACAGACGAGTGTATCGATATAAGCTTTGTACCAGACAGACAGACGAGTGTGTTGATATAAGCTTTGTACCAGACAGACAGACGAGTGTATCAATATAAGCTTTGTACCAGACAGACAGACGAGTGTGTTGATATAAGTTTTGTACCAGACAGACAGACGAGTGTATCGATATAAGCTTTGTACCAGACAGACAGACGAGCGTATTGATATAAGCTTTGTACCAGACAGACGAGTGTGTCGATATAAGCTTTGTACCAGATAGACAGACGAGTGTATCGATATAAGCTTTGTACCAGACAGATAGACAAGTGTATTGATATAAGCTTTGTACCAGACAGACAGACGAGTGTGTTGATATAAGCTTTGTACCAGACAGACAGACGAGTGTGTTGATATAAGCTTTGTACCAGACAGACAGACGAGTGTATCGATATAAGCTTTGTACCAGACAGACAGACGAGTGTATCGATATAAGCTTTGTACCAGACAGAAAGACGAGTGTATCGATATAAGCTTTGTACCAGACAGACAGACGAGTGTATCGATATAAGCTTTGTACCAGACAGACAGTCGAGTGTATCGATATAAGCTTTGTACATGACAGACAGACGAGTGTGTTGATATAAGCTTTGTACCAGACAGACAGACAAGTGTATCGATATAAGATTGGTACCAGACAGACAGACGAGTGTGTTGATAGAAGCTTTGTAACAGACAGACAGACGAGTGTATCGATATAAGCTTTGTACCAGACAGACAGACGAGTGTGTTGATATAAGCTTTGTACCAGAAAGACAGACGAGTGTATTGATATAAGCTTTGTACCAGACAGACAGACGAGTGTATCGATATAAGCTTTGTACCAGACAGAGAGACGAGTGTATCGATATAAGCTTTGTACCAGACAGACAGACGAGTGTATCGATATAGGCTTTGTACCAGACAGACAGACGAGTGTATCGATATAAGCTTTGTACCAGACAGACAGACGAGTGTATCGATATAAGCTTTGTACAAGACAGACAGACGAGTGTATCGATATAAGCTTTGTACCAGACAGACGAGTGTATCGATATAAGCTTTATACCAGACAGACAGACGAGTGTATCGATATAAGCTTTGTACCAGACAGACAGACGAGTGTGTTGATATAAGCTTTGTACCAGACAGACAGACGAGTGTATCGATATAAGCTTTGTACCAGACAGAAAGACGAGTGTATCGATATAAGCTTTGTACCAGACAGACGAGTGTGTCGATATAAGCTTTGTACCAGACAGACAGACGAGTGTATCGATATAAGCTTTGTACCAGACAGATAGACGAGTGTATCGATATAAGCTTTGTACAAGACAGACAGACGAGTGTATCGATATAAGCTTTGTACCAGACAGACAGACGAGTGTATCGATATAAGCTTTGTACCAGACAGACAGACGAGTGTATCGATATAAGCTTTGTACCAGACAGACAGACGAGTGTATCGATATAAGCTTTGTACCAGACAGACAGACGAGTGTATCGATATAAGCTTTGTACCAGACAGACAGACGAGTGTTTTGATATAAGCTTTGTACCAGACAGACAGACGAGTGTGTCGATATAAGCTTTGTACCAGACAGACAGACGAGTGTATCGATATAAGCTTTGTACCAGACAGACAGACGAGTGTATCGATATAAGCTTTGTACCAGACAGACAGACGAGTGTATCGATATAAGCTTTGTACCAGACAGACAGACGAGTGTATCGATATAAGCTTTGTACCAGACAGACAGACGAGTGTGTTGATATAAGCTTTGTACCAGACAGACAGACCAGTGTATCGATATAAGCTTTGTTCCAGACAGACAGACGAGTGTATCGATATAAGCTTTGTACCAGACAGACAGACGAGTGTATTGATATAAGCTTTGTTCCAGACAGACAGACGAGTGTGTTAATATAAGCTTTGTACATGACAGAAAGACGAGTGTATCGATATAAGCTTTGTACCAGACAGACAGACGAGTGTGTTGATATAAGCTTTGTACCAGACAGACAGACGAGTGTATCGATATAAGCTTTGTACCAGACAGACAGACGAGTGTATCGATATAAGCTTTGTACCAGACAGACAGACGAGTGTATCGATATAAGCTTTGTACCAGACAGACAGACGAGTGTATCGATATAAGCTTTGTACCAGACAGACAGACGAGTGTAGCGATATAAGCTTTGTACCAGACAGACAGACGAGTGTGTTGATATAAGCTTTGTACCAGACAGACAGACGAGTGTATCGATATAAGCTTGGTACCAGACAGACAGACGAGCGTATCGATATAAGCTTTGTACCAGACAGACGAGTGTATCGATATAAGCTTTGTACCAGACAGACAGACGAGTGTATCGATATAAGCTTTGTACCAGACAGACAGACGAGTGTATCGATATAAGCTTTGTACCAGACAGACAGACGAGTGTGTTGATATAAGCTTTGTACCAGACAGACAGACGAGTGTATCAATATAAGCTTTGTACCAGACAGACAGACGAGTGTGTTGATATAAGCTTTGTACCAGACAGACAGACGAGTGTATCGATATAAGCTTTGTACCAGACAGACAGACGAGCGTATTGATATAAGCTTTGTACCAGACAGACCAATGTTTCGATATAAGCTTTGTACCAGACAGACAGACGAGTGTATCGATATAAGCTTTGTACCAGAAAGATAGACGAGTGTATTGATATAAGCTTTGTACCAGACAGACAGACGAGTGTGTTGATATAAGCTTTGTACCAGACAGACAGACGAGTGTGTTGATATAAGCTTTGTACCAGACAGACAGACGAGTGTATCGATATAAGCTTTGTACCAGACAGACAGACGAGTGTATCGATATAAGCTTTGTACCAGACAGAAAGACGAGTGTATCGATATAAGCTTTGTACCAGACAGACAGACGAGTGTATCGATATAAGCTTTGTACCAGACAGACAGACGAGTGTATCGATATAAGCTTTGTACATGACAGACAGACGAGTGTGTTGATATAAGCTTTGTACCAGACAGACAGACGAGTGTATCGATATAAGCTTTGTACCAGACAGACAGACGAGTGTATCGATATAAGCTTTGTACCAGACAGACAGACGAGTGTATCGATATAAGCTTTGTACCAGACAGACAGACGAGTGTATCGATATAAGCTTTGTACCAGACAGACAGACGAGTGTTTTGATATAAGCTTTGTACCAGACAGACAGACGAGTGTGTCGATATAAGCTTTGTACCAGACAGACAGACGAGTGTATCGATATAAGCTTTGTACCAGACAGACAGACGAGTGTATCGATATAAGCTTTGTACCAGACAGACAGACGAGTGTATCGATATAAGCTTTGTACCAGACAGACAGACGAGTGTATCGATATAAGCTTTGTACCAGACAGACAGACGAGTGTGTTGATATAAGCTTTGTACCAGACAGACAGACCAGTGTATCGATATAAGCTTTGTTCCAGACAGACAGACGAGTGTATCGATATAAGCTTTGTACCAGACAGACAGACGAGTGTATTGATATAAGCTTTGTTCCAGACAGACAGACGAGTGTGTTAATATAAGCTTTGTACATGACAGAAAGACGAGTGTATCGATATAAGCTTTGTACCAGACAGACAGACGAGTGTGTTGATATAAGCTTTGTACCAGACAGACAGACGAGTGTATCGATATAAGCTTTGTACCAGACAGACAGACGAGTGTATCGATATAAGCTTTGTACCAGACAGAAAGACGAGTGTATCGATATAAGCTTTGTACCAGACAGACAGACGAGTGTATCGATATAAGCTTTGTACCAGACAGACAGTCGAGTGTATCGATATAAGCTTTGTACATGACAGACAGACGAGTGTGTTGATATAAGCTTTGTACCAGACAGACAGACGAGTGTATCGATATAAGATTGGTACCAGACAGACAGACGAGTGTGTTGATAGAAGCTTTGTAACAGACAGACAGACGAGTGTATCGATATAAGCTTTGTACCAGACAGACAGACGAGTGTGTTGATATAAGCTTTGTACCAGAAAGACAGACGAGTGTGTTGATATAAGCTTTGTACCAGACAGACAGACGAGTGTATCGATATAAGCTTTGTACCAGACAGACAGACGAGTGTATCGATATAAGCTTTGTACCAGACAGACAGACGAGTGTATCGATATAGGCTTTGTACCAGACAGACAGACGAGTGTATCGATATAAGCTTTGTACCAGACAGACAGACGAGTGTATCGATATAAGCTTTGTACAAGACAGACAGACGAGTGTATCGATATAAGCTTTGTACCAGACAGACGAGTGTATCGATATAAGCTTTATACCAGACAGACAGACGAGTGTATCGATATAAGCTTTGTACCAGACAGACAGACGAGTGTGTTGATATAAGCTTTGTACCAGACAGACAGACGAGTGTATCGATATAAGCTTTGTACCAGACAGACAGACGAGTGTATCGATATAAGCTCTGTACCAGACAGACGAGTGTGTCGATATAAGCTTTGTACCAGACAGACAGACGAGTGTATCGATATAAGCTTTGTACCAGACAGATAGACGAGTGTATCGATATAAGCTTTGTACAAGACAGACAGACGAGTGTATCGATATAAGCTTTGTACCAGACAGACAGACGAGTGTATCGATATAAGCTTTGTACCAGACAGACAGACGAGTGTATCGATATAAGCTTTGTACCAGACAGACAGACGAGTGTATCGATATAAGCTTTGTACCAGACAGACAGACGAGTGTATCGATATAAGCTTTGTACCAGACAGACAGACGAGTGTTTTGATATAAGCTTTGTACCAGACAGACAGACGAGTGTGTCGATATAAGCTTTGTACCAGACAGACAGACGAGTGTATCGATATAAGCTTTGTACCAGACAGACAGACGAGTGTATCGATATAAGCTTTGTACCAGACAGACAGACGAGTGTATCGATATAAGCTTTGTACCAGACAGACAGACGAGTGTATCGATATAAGCTTTGTACCAGACAGACAGACGAGTGTGTTGATATAAGCTTTGTACCAGACAGACAGACCAGTGTATCGATATAAGCTTTGTTCCAGACAGACAGACGAGTGTATCGATATAAGCTTTGTACCAGACAGACAGACGAGTGTATTGATATAAGCTTTGTTCCAGACAGACAGACGAGTGTGTTAATATAAGCTTTGTACATGACAGAAAGACGAGTGTATCGATATAAGCTTTGTACCAGACAGACAGACGAGTGTGTTGATATAAGCTTTGTACCAGACAGACAGACGAGTGTATCGATATAAGCTTTGTACCAGACAGACAGACGAGTGTATCGATATAAGCTTTGTACCAGACAGACAGACGAGTGTATCGATATAAGCTTTGTACCAGAGAGACAGACGAGTGTGTTGATATAAGCTTGTTAAAAAAATTGCTAAATTTTATACCGACTAAGGTCAAACTATTGATAATTCCCACATACATCACCTCATTACCAACGCCCAATTTCACGCCTCTAAACAGAACACACCTGGATGAGGTAACATGGTGAACACGTCTGGGTCAAGAAACGTATGTCAAGTAGAAATGAAGGCCTGCGCTACTAGAGACATTGTGTGGTTGCGTGTTTTCTTACATTCATTCACAATAGATAAATAATTGTTACACATCTAGAGTAAAAATAAAATTTCGCCTTTAAAAAAAACAAAAACACCCCAGCAGATTGTGCTGGTATCTGGGTGACATTTTGCATTGTTTTTTTCCCCGCAAGTTTGAGCTTGATGTCTGAAAAGCTTTTAATGATCCTGCAGAATGTAGGTGGTAAATATTTTAACTTTGATGTTACAGAAAGTTAAGTAACAAATAAAATGTCCACATTCGGGTCAAAATAGTGAGCATTGTAGTCCGTATAATAAATATACTATATCTATAGTGTGGACATTGTAGTCATAACTTAAGACATTCAGAAAAACAATGCTTAAAAACCGTCTTTTAATTTCGAGAAAATAAAACTTTATTTAAATTTCTAAATAATATACAATAGATAGCTATACTATCAACGAAAATACACTGTAAGGAAACAAAGTGTAGAATATAAGGGTTCAACAGATCTGAGAATAAATCTAACTATGACTGTGTAAATACACTTTTTAAATTATGATTAGCGGTTAGCTTAAAAATTGATGGCTTTATTTTACCTCTTTTACAAAGCTTTTCCCAATTCCTTCTGTCTGTCTGGTACAAATTTAGAAGTTATTTCCCAACTCCCAATCTCGGGGAAAGTTGAACTTACCATAATTATTTATTATTCATAAGAAAACATGAATAAATAAAAATTAATTAGTTTTGTTTCATATCGATAATGGGAGTTAAATCTTACAGTATTGCGATAGCATGGCTGTAAATATGGAGTTCTTCCCTTATATAATCCTTTTTTAAAAAAAGTATTTGTTTATATATTTTCTTTTTTAATTTTTAAATAATATTGAACAGAATTTCAGATCAATAAAACAGTCGCTGTCACCAGGAAAACGAGGAATCTATTGTTTGCAAAGGGATAACCGAGATATTTTGTAGACATTGCAATTAATGATATATTTGGCGAAATTTTTGCTTTGAAGTCCTCCATCCAAATAAGTGCTGAATAGAAACTAGAAATGGCAACTCAGATTTAGAAAATAAAACTACATGACAACAAATACACCTACAATTGATAGCACTAAAACCACAATTCATTGAAACTTGTCATGCAATACAAACAAAAAAAAATAATGTTAATTATTTCATTATTAAAGAAATATACATTGTATATATGAGAAACACCCAAGGATGGCGCTGACATTTGATTTTATTTTTTAAAAAAGTGAATAGTAAATATCATTTTCTCAACATAACTGCTGTACTAAAACAACACAAAACAAGGTTATAAAGACAGTTTGTCTGGAAACAAACTCAAAATCGGCCCCCGAAGTGGTCACCCTAGAGTCTTCACCAGGATTCGAACACGGGACTTCCGGTTCCAAGTGCTTTACCCTTGAGCCACAGCATCTCCATATATTCATTTAGCGTACACTTATTTTTTTTTTTTAAATAATAATTATTAACCTTATCCATAAATTCAAAATTAATAACACGTTACATGTAATAAAGAGAAACTAAAAAAAAATTATTCTTCTAACAAAATTAGATACATTGGCAACACGAAAAAAAATGATGACCTACTTTAAGCTACAATTGTGTACAAATGATAACAAGACTTTCCCCTCGGAAATAAAAAATAATACCTCCATTGTCATTTGTCATACAAACTAGACATAGATCTACCTAGATCTAGACCTAGTTGTAGATCTAAATCTAGATTGAAGATCTAAGTCTAGGTCATAACTACATCTATGTCTAGATCCAAAAATAGATCTAAGTCTAGATCTAGAAATAGACTAGTCTAGACTCTAGATCTAGAGTAAGATGTAAGTCTAGATCTAGATCTAGAACTAGATATAGAATCTACTATATCTAGTCTAGAACTCGTAAGCCTTTTGTTACCGGGTATGGTGTTCGTATCCGATTCCTTTCATAATATGATACTATATGATACTATTGTTTATATAATAAATAAATCTGCACCCCTAAGCTTTAAGAAGATAAGTTATTGATTTAATAATTAAAAGTGTGTTAAAATTATCAATACATTTATAATATATATATATATATATATATATAACAAGTATATATAAATCTGGGCTATATTTAGACTGTCAAGTGTAGGCCCCTATAATGAGGATATCTCAAAACTGCGCGCTATAAAAAATAGTTCGCTATTTTTGTAACTTATAACTAAAACAAAATTCGTATCAAAATTCTTTTTTTTTTAAAATAACACTTGAATCAGTATTCTATTTAATGAGTTAGTGAATAAATGGAAAATGTATTTTATAATGATCCATTGATAATTTTTCCATTGTGACCTTAGATGCAAATTTTTGTGTACTATTGCGCTTGAGTTATTAATGAAGAATTTGTGACCTTTTTAAAAGACTTACCTTCCCTTAAGCTTTTCATTGAAAAGTGGTGTATTGTTTTGAAAAATCTGCTTGCATAGATAATTTAAAAAATTAGATGGTTCACTTTCGGAAAAAAAAATAGTAGCCGTTGCATCAGAACTTTGAATGATCTAAAATATCATGATGTCCGATTTTCATTTTCTCTTCTAGTTTTTGAGATCTAAATGGGACGGACGGCCGTCGGACAGACAGGACACAAAAAAATTAATAGCGTATTTTCCACTTTCGGGGTCCACTAAAACATTTTTTAAATATTAAAATCTAAGTGCGTTGTTGTGTGTTGTGCACTTGAGGCTGTTACCCCCCATGGAACTGGGTTCGAACCCTGTCTCACTGTCTACCTACATCGTTCTGTAGGACGTTCGAGCTTGGACGTTTGCTGTCTATCTGAAAGTATGTGGAAGAGGTTACTTACGGCTTGCTGTCTATCTCTTTCAGTGCTGATTTGGCAGGCTCGCAGTCACATGACTTGACAAGTGATTGGAGTCTGCCTAAAGTAGTGTTGTCCTTCACCCTAGTCAAAACGAGATTCTCGGGATAGTTTACCCAGCCTTGGACAGTGGGCATCATCTTCTCAGGCCAGAGAGTCAAAATAGAACTGTGAGAGCAAACAAAAGTTGTGACAACAAATATAGACTCAAACTTCCATTCATAATGAAACAAAAAAGAAGACACAAAATCACGGAATAAACTAAAAAACTCGTGTAATTCTAATAACTATACAGTACTTCATCAAACTAGAAAATACAATGATCTGATCTATACACTGTAAATCAGAAGCACTAAACAACATTTTTTTTTTAGATAATGAAGTAATAACTTTTTTATTACTAGTCATGCGTGGATAGGTCAAAAAGACAAGATTTTTTGTTAGTTTTATTTGAGTTTTGTGAATAGCTTGTTCGGAGGTAAACTAGTGAAATGTGTTGAACGATAGGAGAGAGATGTTTTCTGTACACGGGACTTGGCGGCACATTTGATAAAAGCATAAAGAGAAATTGACATCAGTGTATGGAATTTCGTATGCGAATTTTTAGAATTTTTATTTTCAGTTTAAAATTTCAGGGATCATATATATAAATTTCAACCCCAGTCAGTTTATCCAGGTCATTTCATCCCCGGTCATTTCATCCTTGGTCACTTCATTTCCGGTCATGTCATCCCCAATTAAATATATTTTATTCAGTTATTGTGTAATTGTGCTGTTAACGCTTTGCCTTTAAACCCTCATTTTATCTAATATATAAATATGCTTATTTAATCAAAATACTTTTGGTATTATTCACATGTTATTATAGTGTATATTTTTCCTCTACTCTCTTCCGACTTGAGAAATGAAAGAATAGATTTCAATAAGTAGATAAGTGTTATGCGGAGATTGTAATTAGTTATTTTGTTTCTGTTTGTTGTAGGGATGCCAATAGTATCCTGTGTATACATCCTGCAATGTAATGATCAAAGGCCAAGGTGTGATGGAAGTAGAGAACCTCTTGTGTAAGATAGAAGTACGATTTGAATTTACAAAGCTTGTAATTTATCATCAAAGTCCACCGAACAGGCTGCGAGTCTTCATCTTGCTCTGGCTATAATTCAAAAAATCAGAAATGGAAAAGTGGTTTGAGTGCGGGGACAAGTCCCAAAAAGCCCATGGTGAAGGCTGTCCAGGCCTGAGCAAGCTATTTTAGCACAGTGCAGGACAGACCACTGGCCTGTTGGCTCATATTTCTTACAACTATGGCCAAATTTTGATTCACGGTGCCCCGCTTCGGGGAAGAAGAGAAACTGTGTCTCATATTCTTTTAAAAAAACCCAGACTTGCTGATATCTCCGTCTCGACAGGTCTGGGAACCCGAAATTCTCGACCTGTATGGCGACATGTATGCACTACGTAAGACAGCAGGGTTTCTGTCCAGGGCTTTTGCAAGAGAGGATTTGAACCTCTCAAACCCTCATTCAAATGGAGTTTGATGATGATGATGATGATCAATCCATCTCTCAACATTTCGCTCAAGTAAAGGAAAAACTTTGTAGAGAATATATGACTTGTAAATCGACAAAACCCAACTTATCAGACCTGCACATATTGACGTGCTTCTTTGCTAGGTGTAGTTTTTTTGTATGCACCATAATGGTTTGTGCACTAGCTCTAAGGACGCGCTATGTTAGCGTCATTGTTCGGTTTGTTTTGCTGAATAGCAGATCTTTGGATGAGCCCTCTGTTAAGGCTCTATTGTTGTTTTCTTCCCCAGTATTGGACAAGAAGGCTTGGAACTCTGCTGAAGTCAAACCTTATCTGTAGGATATGTTATTGTATGGTCCCTACTTGGCTATCGTCCATTGCATTGGGTTGTGGCCATCGTGAGCCCAGGCTGAACTGTTGCACTGCAATTAAGGTGTACAATATCTTTGATGATAAATTTGCCTAACTTGTACTTGACCTTGTAATTATTTATGTGTACCTACTCATTATTCATGTTACATTATATCATCAATTCATTAAAACCGTTGTATTTAAACTCTCGTTGTTAACTGATATATGTTAACAATATAATTAACTAATATATTAACATATAAACTTTTAGGGTGCCCGGGCAGACTAACCCCGGCAGAAATTTAATACTTAGTGTTGAGGTGGGGAACCCGGTGAAGTATCTCACCCCCTAGATGAACCCGTAAACCCACCTTGACAGTCAGGATGGTGAAGCTTATCACCTCAACAGAATAAATTCCGATCACCCACCCCTCTGTAATCATTTTGCCCACCCAACTGTGAATCATATCCATTTTGAAAGCCCTATTTTAGTCGACCTTAGGAATATCCTACTACCACTACAGCCCAGCATAACTAACAGTCTGTAGAGCACAGACTACAAAGGATCTTACAGCTCAGCAGCCCCAAAAAAAGCTGGCAAGAAGAAAAAGAAGCTTACGATTCTAGGGCAAGGTTTAGTCTAGCTTATAAAAATGATAATTTAAGCAAAATACTTAAAAAGAAAGAAGATCATACAAAGATAGGGGTTCTGATCATTCACCCTCATCTTAATTAGCATTTCTAAAACAGTTTTCCATCTGTAGTAAACCTAATTGTCTTTATCAGTGTCTCTTCCGTCTGGTAGATTTTACAGGATAACGCTGAGAGTCAGGGCTCAGACTTTACTTCATACAAGGGTTCTCAAAATTAAACATTCACATATTCTATTATTAATACTTTATTGCATGCCCTAACCAGATCCGGATTAACAAAGTTACGAAACTTTGTAGCTGTCCATGACCTTTAAGGAGGCCTCCACATTTCAAAAATGACATTTTATTTAAAACAAAATATATAAGTGGACAAAAAAGATTTAATATTCAAGTACTCTTTGTTTCATCACAAATATGACATGCTTTAAGTTGTATTATTACTAAATGAATGTTTACTGGATATTAAAGAGTTTTGAAACTACACAAAACTCCTGGCCACGATCACTCTTAAATCCGGCATTTGCCCTAAATTTATTATTCGATTTTGTCATTTTTAAAGGAGCTCTTTTGGTGTAGCAAAGATGTTAGATGAATAGATAAGAAAAACATTAAAAATACAGTTTTAAAAACAAAGCTTATATTAAGTGTAGTTGTGTCAATTAGTTTGGATTAGTGGTAATTAAAATTAAATAATAAATCTGCGCGACTAGAAATTGTTTTTGTTTAGCGCAATCTCATGCTTTTGGCTTTCTCAATACGCTATGACCCTATCACTTGTATGGACCAGTTAGAAAGGAGTTTCGGAGAAAGAAAGGGGTAGCATGGTGATTGCATTTTAAGATCATTTATATAAAAAAGGTGAACGACAAAGATTCGAACTCGATGGCTTAAGCTCCTCAGCCTTTGTATGTTGACAAAATAGCCACTAAGCCAGGGAAATACTTATGAAAATAGGTTTATAGTTCTAGTGTTGGTTTCAAACTTTTCTCTCAACAAATTATAAAAGGGACGTATTAAAAGTATACCACCTTATAAGTCATGTAATTATTTTTCACTTGTTCTAGAGACCAAGCAAAAGAATTAATAACCAATAGCTAATAAACTAATTAATTATTTCTATTGATTATTGCTTTTATAAGATCAAAGAAATAATTGTGCAAAATTTCAGCTTGATCCTAAATTTGGTTTGGGAGAATCAGCTTGTTTTTTTCCAGACAGACAGAAAGAGTTTATATAAGCTTTGCAAATAAAATGTATGTACACATGTTATAATACTTCACGTTCTAATCCTGAATGAAGTGACTAGAAAACAGATAATGTGTTCATTTTTTATAGGCCTAGTGTTAACGTTGGTGTCATATGTTTCAGACAGTCATTAACCGTTTTTTCCTTTGAACAGTTAAGATCAGGGGCATCTATTTGGTACTGAATGAACTCTGACCTCAAGTCTAGTATGAAATATTTTCTCCACAACCTGGTCTCGACCTCGATATGAATAAGTGGACGGTAGACTGCATTTTACAGTGAACATAACGTTATACATTATACTTGGTGGTCTAAAGTTAGGTAGACCAGAGGTTCTCAAACTTTTTCCATTCAGGGACCCCTTTACAAGCCATACAATATTAATGGACCCTAGACGCAGCCTGATTTGTCTGACCAAATCGCATATTTCTAAAGCCGCTGGCATAATTAAACTCACCGCAACCGTGTGCACTTTCTCGCTCTGCGCTATTCACAATGAAGCCTTAATAGCTGTTTCCTTTTCTGTTGGAGCCTGGGGGTCCGAGGACCTCTGAAAACCGCTGAGTAAACTATTTGCTGAACACCCTTGTGTATCCGTTATTTTAATTCGTTAATTTCTTTGTTAACCATGTTAGAAGGACACAGTTAATAATCAATCGGAAAAGAATTACCTGAGATTTACATACAGAAAATAATACGCGGGAAACTATTGTACGCACACTTCTTAAAGAGCAAGAGGCAGGCTTTAAAGCTTTTTAAAATGTGATCAAAAACAGTTTCGCAACTACATGAATACAAGTTTAGAGCTGGTGTTTGTTTACAAAAAATAAATAAATTGCTTACGTAATGAATGTGTGATTAAATATATAAAGAATAAAATCTCAGTATTTACTGTCCACCTACTTTTTGTATTATCCTGTATATCAAATCGGTGTCAACTTTAATCTTATTTTACCAAGTAATAAGGACGGAAGAAATCGATAGGGGCTTTGACTGCTGCGATCCATCTTGTATGCCTGTTGCATAAAATATATCATATTATTGTTATGACAAATTACCTTTGTCTCAAAAACGTCCGACTTTGAAATTGCTCCAAGGACTGAACAGTCAGGGCAAGATTAGAAGTGGAAGATATCTGCGAGCCACCGAATAGTTGACTCTCAACAAGACACATCAAGATGAACAAATTAGAGAGGGAGTTCACGTCGGGAAGGCTGTCTTCCGGTGCGTGACGAAGCTTTGACTGCTCGTCCGTGCCGTGGAAGTTGGTTTTCACTTCAGAGGGAAAAGCCCCAAGTATAGACATTGGTGTCTGATCCTTGTCTTGGAATGTTGTTGTCTTCTGAGACTGGAGCCTCCAGAGGCTGGCCTCAATCTCTTTAATCTTTTTCTTCACGGTCTCCTTCAGCTTTGAATTGACCGAGGCACCGACAACAAGGCCTCTAAACTTACTCGTATCCCTGATTTGCAATTCTGAATTAAAACGGGCGTCATCCGTAATTGTAACTGGCTTTATGCTTGTGCGTCTAGTTACTCGATGCAAGGTCCTCTCAGTCTGTAGGTCGTAATGTATGATAGGCCAATTATTAGTGTGGTTATGTCTAGAGGCTAGTTGTGGACGAAGATTTGTGTGTAGAGTTTCATTTGAAAGGTTGACGTTTTGTTGCCGCTGATTGTTTCTCCCTGAAGTTTCGTTAGAAACATTATGAACAATGCTGTGGCTGAGGCCCAATGAACCTGAAAAAAATACGAGAATCACAGAATATATGTCAAGGAATAATTTATTACTTATTAATTGGGCGTCTTATTAATTGTTATACTGCTGATTACAAAAGATTATTGATAACTAGCACAACTTCATTTTAGTTTTTCTAAGCCTTACTTTTATTGTCAATGTTGATGTAGCTAACTAATTTTTTGCAAAAAAAAATGTATAAGACAGCAATATCAGACTCTAATTAACAAGGTCTTGTGGATGTACTAAATTAAGAGGGCAGCTCATGGTTACCATAGCACTTAAATTAGAAAGGAACTAAAATGGGCATTTGTTTAGTATTAAGTGAAAGAACCATCAAAAAGGGTTGTTTTTTTTCCACGTTATTTTCTAGCACAGCAGAGGAGGGTACGCTAGTGGATATGGTTTAAAGTAAAGACCGAATTCGGAGCGTACACAAAACTATAAGACCTGTACAACAGGCGTGCAAGTTATCCAGGATTTAGTCTAGAGGAACACACAAGATGAGATACTACAAAAATTGTATGGCCATTTATCACAACTAGAACCAGATGATCGGCCATAACCGTTCTCTAGCTGTAGAAAACTGATACGATTTGTAGCTTAGGTTGATGGGGGTGGGGAATAAAATTATTTGTGACTTTCCTGTTGCAGTTAAACAGCTTGATCTGGAGCTGAGCCCAGTAAGAGCTCCATCTTAAAAGCCTGACTGAACAAGAAGTTTCAGAAGTGGCGAGGGTTTAAGTTTATGTTTAAATTATCCACATATCGGTGATTTGGACACTCCTGACTCTCGGGCTAGAAAGTGCTAGCATTAGTGAATTAAATGCGACGAAAATTGGGGCTACTCCGACCGAGGCTAACCGAGGCCCCGGAAACGACAACACTGCCTAGCAGCAACACAGTGCAAAGTGAATTTAACCTCTAGGCCTAAGAAATGTCTGAAAAAACATTCTTCTGGTCAAGAGTTATTCGTTCGTATGTAAATTGTACCCCAGTGGTCAATGTTCACATGCCCCAGCTAGCCCCGTCCACCACCTCGCCACATCAGTGTTAACAAACGGTTCGAACATAGCTGGCACAGACAGCAATTAGGCATGTATTAGACCAGGAGTGGGCAACCTTTTTCTATCGAGGGCCACATTAAAAAATAATAGAAATGGCGGGCCGCATATATATTTATATATAAATATGTACAAACAAATTAGTAAACTGTATTATATATTTACATTTCTTTTTTTAACAGTCCCAATTAGGGAAGTACAACAAGAGTTGGCAGATTCTGAACTAATTTTACAAATTTTTTTTTAATTTTGTTATTGTCTTTTTACATCACAACATTTCACTTGTACAGTTTTACTTAATGTAAAGCATTTAACTGTTTACACTCGTGTATAATGTTCCGGAACTGTAGAACTAGCTTACTAGTTGTTATCCTTGTGACTATTGTCAAATTACAGTCAGTCAGCATCTGCACTTACACTTGTTTTGTTTCAAGCAAAAAAGATTTTTGTTCACAGATGTCAGTGTACCCACATAATGTGAAAGTTTTGCATTAATTTTTTAAAGTGTGGAGTACAGTTTCTGGTACCCCTAAAACTCCTGCGGAATAACTGACTTGAACTTCTCTTTCAGATCATAATTTACTTGTAGGTATATCCTTTGGAGCTGGATCAGCTTCCGCACTAAATGGTGAACTGAGAGTATGGAAAACTAGTTAAATTTCTTGACGTCTTAAAATTTGCTTTCAAATTTCATAATCAAGGAATTCAAATAAGTCTTGTACTTTTCAACCATTTCACCAGAAATTGTTTCCCCTTTCAGCAAAGATGTTTTCAATTGCTTGCCTGGAGAAATGGGAAAGCTTGTTTTAAAAAAGAAATGTCAGGACGAGCGGAACCTGCCCTTGTAGAGCATCCCCAGAAAATGCTGACCATGTCCTTCAAAGCTGCATTTTATAGCAAGAGGCCCGAACAAGACTCTGGCCCCAAAACTCTCCTATATAGCAAAAACTATACGGAGAACTGCCTGATCTGGAAACCACTGCGCAGTTTATCCCATATACATAGGATTACTGATCTGAACTCTCTGGCATGTAAAATAATAAGAACTTTGAAAAGATTTAACCTGCACATACATTTCATGTGCAAACAAGCCATTTAATACTTTCGATGAAAAACATCCCGTCTTCATCCACTCTTCATTAGAAATATTACTAACAATGTACATAGCCTTCGAGGAACAGAACGATTTTGCCCTTGGGATTCCATTTTCTTCTCAATACCTTGCCCATGCTAAGCCAGTGGATCTTACTGTGGTACCGAACATTAGACTGTTTTGTTTCCTAATCTTCTTAACTAGTGGTTAAACTCTGAAAAGTTTGATCACTGTGATAATTGGGTCAATTATATGTTTGGTAGTTAATGCAGCATTGCGCAAACCTTCCCGTTTAGAGTTTATGGCTGGGATTTTGGTTTTTAATTAATGAAAAAAAAAATTCACAGCCAGAGCATGGGCTACATCAGTTGTTACACTTCCAACCCAACACTTTCAACACAGTTCTTCATAGTATTAAATAAATAATGGCCTGAGTTTGTGTCTTCGACTAAATGTTTCGAAATATTGCAAATAAGAATAATCTTCGTTTAGTTTAAACTTTTTAAGAATAACATGTATAGAATAGAATCTGTTTCTTTAGCCTCTTCATTACAAGTGATAAGAGTCAGACATTTATACAGATATTTAGAATTATTTATTTTTAATATGTATATATATCTATATAATCCGTGGGCACACCTGATGTCTGTGGGTGTCCGCGGACCGCATAAAACACCCTGGCGGGCCGCATGTGGCCCGCGGGATGTAATTTTCCCACCCCTATATTAGACAAACAATGACTCTATCTAATTGCGTATATTTCATTATGGCAAGTGGACAACATATATTCACTACGCAGAGAAGCTTCAGTGAGTAGGAGCAATTAAGCTGTAAAGGTAAATGTAAATGTGAAGGTATGGGCTGAAACCAATGAATGATACATAACATATTAATTAAGAATAAATAACAAGGTCCTTGGTGCTGCTTTTGACTAATACTATGTATGTATGTATCATTTATTTCCGCTTCACTTTTACATTTAACCTTTAACCTAGTCGTTTCATCTAACGACCGTTTTCTCTCCAGGTGACACGTTGAGCCAGAGTAGCTTGCCCTAGAATTGAGCAGTAAGCATAGTTTAAGTGCCTTCACAAAAAGACAATTATCACAAGTTCTAAAATATTCAGAGACATTACTACCAGGGCCGGCCTTTGGCCACTTCAACCTATGCGGCTGCAGTGGGCCCGCACTTTAATAGGCCCTGCGCTAATTCTAGATGAAATTATAAAATAAACCATTATAACTTATATATAAATTTTCCGCGGCCTCCTGATTTTCCAGGGCTCCTGGAAATCTTCTGAAATTCCAAAATGTACGAAAAAGTCCTGGAAATATCCGGGAATTATTAAAATCTCCAGAAAACTCATAAACAATCTCCTAAAAAAATAGACAAAATTGTCATTTTGGGGTGTCACTTGTACGCGTGATAAAAAAAACGGCTTTGTCAGATTTCATTTCATAAAAATTTAGTGCAAATACGAATGTATTATCTAATACAAAATCTTAATTTTGACGTTATGCTTATTCCTACAATCCGTTTTGCATAGGGCCCCGAAATAGTTAAAGCCGGCCATGATAACTAACTTACGAAGAAAAATTGAGACCTTACCAATGAATGATGTGATTAGACAAAACCTCAATTGTAACCGTCCAGCGTTCATTAGGAATGACTACGTTGGTCTTGAATGTTATAGATGTATCTTCCCCTTAACTTGCAGGAGTTTGGTCATGGTCAATAGTGATGAAGCCAAGACAATCTGCTAGAAAATGTGTACTTGAAAAAAAAAGCAGGTTTATATTTTAAGAGACTTTCACACTAACTATTTACTTGCATGTGTTTGTTGAATTAACATCAAGAATTGATTGGGTCCACTTATTTATTCTCTTATTTGGGTCCACTTATCTATTCTCTTATTTGTACTGTACAGGCTTAACGGAATCCAACATACAGTACACTCTCTTGTAAACATTACACGCATTTTTGAAATATGCAGTTCGATAGGTAGTAAACTATTTAATGAAGAACATATCAGCATTGTTTTGCTAATTATTGATGTGAGTATTATATGGAGAAATGTTGGGGTGATATAATGGAATAAAAAAAAGAAACCAACACAAGAACTCTGTACTGAAAGATAACAGATACCAACCTCATGCTACGAACTGAAGACTTAGAAATAAGAGTTTTAAAAAATGTATATGCTTTTTCAAATACAAAATTATAAATGCTTACATACCGTGAGCTCAACTAAAAACTTCTCCCAAACACTTTATATAAAAGATAAAAAAAAACGTTTTAAAAAAAGAAAGCATAAAAGGCTATTCAATAATTGAAAAGTAATTGAAAAACAGAATGCTGTTTGTATCTTTTTTTTTTATCGGTTAATCGAATGAGACAAAGTGCTCTATTCAGAGATAATCTTTTCGTACACAATTTTAAAGACCTATTGAACAAAATGTGTGCAAGAGGCAAGCACAACCTGTTGTCTCTCATACAATAGGACGATGGCAAATAATCTAGTAAGCTGTGTCGGATAAATGTATTCTTTTTTCGTTTTATTTTAGCATTATAGAACTTAAATCTATAGAAAAAAAAGCAAACAATATCACATAGAGATTTGGTGTTATCACACTGGGTCTAAAAAATGTGAGCACCATTTCTGACAGCTTTTTCGGCTATGTTTCTAAAATAAGCTCATGCTTTTCCAACCAATCCTTTGACCGAACAAGAAATTGAGGTGCTCATCGATGAATTAGACTTCTAGACCTTCTGGTAAGAAATATAATTGTCATATGAGGCAGAAGAGAGATTTTCATTTGGCGTTAATGTTTTTGACCTAAAAAAATATTTTACCTTATGTTAAGAACATTAATTGTAATAAATGTTAGTCAAAAAAAAAAAAGAGATTTTTTAAACGTTTCAGCGAGAAAATTACATTTAATATAAGTCGAAAAGCGATTCCAACAATTATTTTGGGTTAATGTTGTTTTTTTAATTTAAAAGTCCTTACTACCTATTATCAATAAAGTTCTAGACGGTTTGGAATAAAAATTAAATAAAATAATATTATTCACAAGACTGAAATAAAAAGTGAGCTTTACACCGAAACATTGCAAGCCATAAAATATGGTGAAATCAGATTCTGAATATTTTTTTTAGGTTTTTGTCATGCAATTGTGACAGACTGACAGACCGTACAAAAGGATCACAAAAAAAAATAAGCGACAGAACAAAAATGGTGTAAATGTCACGTACGCTTTGTCTATATTTAGCCCAAGGTCTGCCGGCGAGTTTTCAGCTAGCTCCGGAATTTCCAAGCATGCAGCAACTTTCTGTTTTGGAATAAATGTGATTGGTTAGAAATATTACTTATTGTACGATAATCTGTATTTTATTGGTCAATTGATTAACCAAGCGACAAGAAGAGATTAGTGACGTAGCAAACACCCAAAGGTCTGAAAGATTCTAGATATTACCGCCAGTCTCGTGTTGGAACTCTAAGAAAGAAGACATGATCTTATTATCGTGTAGATCATTTAATTTAGTAGAAATATATTTTATGTTTTATTCAATCACAGTATATCATTGTAACTATTGTGAATAGTTTTTCCAGGTTTTGAATTAAAGTATTTGTATTTGTCGAAGAGAAGTTTCTTCATTGATTATAATAATAACATACCTAGATCGTCTTATCGACTAGCAACTTCTAGATGATCCTCTTATCAACTAGCAACTTCTAGATGATCCTCTTATCAACTGGCAACTTCTAAATGGTCATTCTATCAACTGACGATTTCTAGATCCTCGGCAACCACGATCATTGATTGTGCTGTTTAGATCAAGATAATCTTCAACGTGACATCTAGCACATATAAAATCGTGACAGTAAAAATATTAATATACGAAGAAAAAAACTGCACATCTTAAGCCATAAATCTCAATAGTGTAAGATTATTTCTGTTTTATCTATTCAAAATTAAGTAGTCACCATTGGTATGGCTGACGCTGTGTGTTGCGCATTAATACAAAAAAAAACAACAATATTATTTAAGACTATTACGGAATAGTGGTACTGTATGTATTGCAAAAACTGCAAACCATTATGTAAGACTTCGATGTATGAAAAGTCGGTTCAAAATGATGTGTTTACATTTACATTTTATATGCGTTCTTAGCTTTTATAAACAAACGTAAAGGTTTTCTACTCACTTTAATTAGAGCTATTGGCCAGAAAATACAAAAACACAAATATCGAATAGTTGATCTCCCTTACATTTACAGTTTGCATAATTGATATAAAAATACTTCACTTTCGGATGACAAAAAAAAAAAAAAAAGGAGACATTGCATTTCGCGGGCTACAAAAAAGATAAAAATCCGATTTTCAATGGTTCTTCTAGTCTTTTGACATCTTTATGTGGCAGACGGACTGACGGAGACAGCCGCTATGAGTTCAAGACTTTAAATAAATAACACCATAAATATATAGTGACTAAATATGTCGACTGTCCATTGCAAGATTCCATTCGTAATAAAGCAGAAAATTATAAAAACGAATGTATAGAATAATGAAAAAAAAAAAACAAATGGTCAGAGCAATGCTGTGTTGAGGACCAACACATTGATCCAATTTTGTATTGTCTTCAAAAATCATGAAAATTCTTTTAAGTGAAGGCTTGAGAGTTTCACTATCGAATTATAATCTGACTAATTCTGGATAGACATAAACAACACAAAATATAATTATTTTCGTTCTATCTTCTCTTTCATATAAAAAACAAAACAAAAAAAAAAAACCTCGTCCATTACCATCTAATAATTGTTCATTAAAATATTACAGAAGCGAAGTAAAAGTCGTAGTACACAATCGTTTTGAAGGTATTTCCACGAAAAAGTTATAGCAATTAAGGTCTAATTGTACACCTCAATAATGTGTACAACAAAGTACAGTGATGTATTAAGTTGCTGTTTGGTCATGACAGACATCTAGATCGATAGTTCTAGATCTAACTAGAGATAGATAAGAATTCCGTATAGTTACTACAGGAATAAAAATAAATGTGTTTTGATATTTTAAAAGATATTTTTTATACTTTTTAGTTACAAAGTTATCCATAACTATTTTTTATTCGACATCTGAAGCTTTAATGATGCTTTGCCTTAAAATTACAACTCATTTCCTTTTGACTGTAAGAATACATCTATGAATTTATCAAGAAACAGGACAACAGATCTTACGAAGACTAAAACCTAAACTTTGAATTGAAACAAAAATAAACAAAGAAGCCCATAGCCCCGTGTCTACTCATGAAGACCACAACCTCACTCAAAATAATGTTGACATTTATGAGTTCATAGGAATTTATCCCCGGAACAATGACCTTTGCCCAACAAAAGACACTCTGGGCATGGTGGACACAAGATACATACTGGTCAAGACTAATATCATCCTGACGACGTCCTTCTCTCGTTTAGACAGACCATTTATTCTAGTTTTGGCTTCGACGTGAAGGTGTCTTGAATTTTTTAATTCAACGGACTGTCGTAATGCTTTGAACATCAACACTGCACAGATAAAAATACAGGCTTGGCAAGCTGCTGCTGCTACCACACCAAAGGCTATGTCGTTGTACAGTCGCAGGCTGACACACAGCTTGGAATAGCGCAAGACAGTCACTGTGGAGTTATTTTCAGTATAGCTTAAAGAGTCCAGTCAAAACGAGGAAAAGATAGGAAGATAGTTCATCACCACAAAAAGGACGACTCCTAAATGATAAGTTTTGGGTTTCTTGCCATGAAACTTACTGTAAAATAAAAAGGTAGTGTTACACACGTGCACCTTTCAACTGTTATGAAGACTGCTAGTGCAGTAGACAGATCGTAAAAGAGGTTTCTGGTCCAGTTGACTAGATAAACATATAAAACTTTATAATTTCATTCTATCACCATTTCCGGTATCCAGCTATGAGCAATGAACCCATGGACAACCGTAGTCGTATAGAATTTTTTTCTCTCTATGCCAAACAAACGTAATACCAGAGCCAGAGCAGAGATGTAACATACCGTATGATAGTATTGACAGATGTTTATAATGTATAATTAGGCTTTCAGAGAAACATTAAAAACAAAAGAATGCTTTTTTAAAAAAGTAATGTTACCAATAAAGATTTGTTGGTCTAAGTCATGTGGTTATATTTACTTGCCAAACCCTTTATTTTTAACCTAGAACTTTCTAATTAAATTGTGTTTGGTGTTATAGTATGCATGTACAATTGATCGTATTTATTCAATTCTTTATGTACAGCTAAACAAATTTGTATCAGCTTTACATGTTCATTACTTATTCATTTTAATAAAAGATTTATCTTGAAGTTGCAACTACAAATAAAAAAATCCTTACTTTTACTCTATTAAATATGGTTGCACTACATATTATATTTTAGAAAGAAAACAAAATATACAAAGTTTCACTCTATTTGCGTTGTGGTGCACATTATACTAAACCTCAGCTTGTTGGTGTTTTACAACCGAATGTTTCCTGTGTGAAATAAATCTATACTGCTCTAGTTCGTGGTTTGTTTCTGTTAAAGTATAAACTCTATTCCTAACTTGTTATTATTATTATTATCATCATCATCATCTGTCCCTTAGATTTCGTCGCAGGAGTGCTGTGATAGTTCGAGTACACCAGATCCCTCAACTCTTTCCGGTCAGCAGCTGGCCTTAACAGTAATAGGATCGCGGTGGCTGTGTGGTTAAGCGCTTGGCTTACGAACCTGAGGTCCTAGGTTAAGATTGGGATTTTGAAAATCGGAATTTTAGGGCGCCCCTGAGTCCACCCAACTCTAATGGGTACCTCCTGACTTTAGTTAAGAAAAATAAAGACCGTTGGTCTTGTGCTGGCCACATGACACCCTGCTCGTTAACCGTTGGCTTAAGAAACAGATGACCTCATGGTCTGAGAAGGGAACTTTAATAGGATCATAGCGTATTGAGGAAGCTAAAAGCATGAGCTAAACAAAGTTAATAGGTAAAAATATTTGGAATCCTAACAGATTTATTGTTGATGTTCTGGATGTATTACAGATTTAATTACATCTCATTTAAACTATTTGATAGAATTTCACTTCGTTTAAGTTTTGTTTTTTAAAAAAAGAAGTATTTTTAAAATGTTTATCTTGTTTTAAATTTAAATATATATAGATTTTGACCTTTTTGTGGAAATACCGAAAATAAAATACAAAGGTTTGTTACAAAGCTTGCAATTTTTTGCGAATAGTGGTCATCAGATTTCGAATATTTCTAATCGGGGACTTAGTGAGCTTCTAGGAGGTTAAATGGAACCTGTGTACGAAATATCATGCGAATATGTGGGACAACTTTAGAGATTTCATGATAAATCAGGGACTTAGTGGTATTTTACAAAAAATATAATAGATTGACACAGCGATACACATAGGCGTAGAAAATATATGGATGTATCAATCCTTTGATGGAAATAACCACAGTTGCATACACAATATTCGTCTATAAGATTTAGCGCCTAAAGCTTGTCGCATAAACGGCTGCACCAGATCGCGCTAAGTAGATGTCGCACCAGAAGTATGGACGATCTAAAATGTCATTCATATTTTCAATATCTTTTATAGTTTTTGAAAACTAATCTCGATAGACTGACTGACGGACATATAAGACAGACCACACAAAACTAAAAGCGTCTTTTCCCAGTTAAAATGTTGTTTTCATTGATCCTAACCCAGGAACAAGAAAATATAAAACATGTAAAAAAAAATATCGCAATAACAAACTTTGAGTGTTGCCGTCTTTTTGTGAACAAAATAGACAAAATAAAACAAACAAACAAAAAACCGCTTATAATAAGCGTCGTTGTATCAAATAGTTTGGATCAGTCATGTAATTACATTTTTAATAGATCTAGATTAACAATAATAAATCTGAGCGATTCGAAATATTTTTACCAATTGTTTTGTTTAGCGCAATTTCATGCATTTAGCTTTCCAATACGCTATGATCCTATCACGTATCTTGACTAGTTGGGAAAGGGGTGGGGGAGTAAATAGTGCGTATCTGGGTGAATATAACCGTGATCGCATCTTAAATTTATATATAACATTGTTACAAAGACAGTTGTTGAAACACAAACTCAAAATCGTCCCCCGAAGTGGTCCACCCAGGTAGGTAAAAAGGCAGGTTTCTATATTTTCAGAAAGAATATCAGAATGAAATTCTATCAAAGACAAATGACAGACAAGAATGGAGAAAAAAAGTTTGACGGATCTTGTGTGGTGCCCCAGCGGTCCAGCAGACCAAAGGATAGGAAAAAGAAAATGTGAAATTTGCTGTGAACCTGGCCTCTCTGATGTCTTTTAATAAATATCTAATTGATCTAATTGTTTTGTAAAGGGTTAATCTCTTATTCAAATCCTCAAGGAAAAAAAAACATTTCGTAAAACAAAAAATAGTTTTAAGTGAACTATATTTAAAGTAAGGCACTGCCGTTCACGCGATAATATGAAAAACTACTTATTAATTGTTCTTTTTAATTATGTCCAACGTATATCCATACTAAACAGATTTTTTCTCTTTAAATAAAAGACAACTTTTTTTTGTATAAATGTAGTAGTTAGTATGACAGAACTTACATAACTTAGCAATACAAATATAATAAACAAATTTGGCTTGAAAAAAACAACTAAAACCATTTGCATAAATATGATAACAATATCGTGCATGAATTTCTCTCCTTCGAAAGAGCCTCCCATGTAATAATAAAAAAACAAAAACAAAGAAAGAAAGGAGAACAAGTGTATTATGTAGAGCCTTTCGCAATACACGGTACAGAACTGATCCTATCAGTTCTGTACATCATATAAACCAGAGTTTCCCAAATTGTGTTTCAAGAGGTACGAGTCCTAAATAGATGTTCAACGAACTACTGGAATAATAAACTAGGAGGCCTACAGGTGAATACATTTCTGTAAAAAACATATGAGAAGGTTTCCAGCTAAATACTCACAATGTGATACGCGTTCCTTTAAGGAAACAGTTTGGGAAACACTCTTGCAAATTATACGTTAAGTCGGTCAACTAGAATTCTATTTAAATATATTATACGTGTAACTGCTTGGAAATTCGTGAAATGCGTGTTCATATTATTCAGTGATAATCGATAAATTGCTTGGTTGCTATAGTACCATACTGGCATTTGAACATTTGATATAGTAATATTACTAATATAGAGAACTGTTTTTATTATATCTGTATCAGAAACTTTTTGGTCTCTTGCCACTTCTTACACAGAAATATCTTCAGAGAGATGTAAAAGAATAAACTCTGCTAATCACGATATCCTCCACCAGTGTACGTAAGAACACGTTATTTTTAAAAATCATGTTTATTTTATTAATAAAATAACTACCGAATATTCACATTTGACTAGAGTAACACCTTTAGTAAAATCACTAAATTTAGAAAGCCTTCAGGGGAGAAGACTCAAAAGTAAAGTAGCAATCATACATCAAACACCGAACCATAACCTTCAAATACAATAGGAAAATTTAATACAATACCCAGAAAGACAAAAGGATATAGGTACATTCCTCGTTCCATTTGCTAGATCAAATTTGTACAAATGCTCCTTCCCTAGTGCTATTAGAACCTGAAATGGGTTGCCTGAGCCGTTAGGAAAACCAGTGACTTGGTAGAATTTAGGTCATTGGTTAATATGCATGACTAAATAGGACGTAGGACGTAATCATCTTCTTTTTTTGAAGCAACGTCTGTATTATATAAGAAGATGATAATTTTGCTTAATCTGAAACATTAGTTAATCCGAAATCGATCCGGGGTCAATAAGTTTGGATTATCAGGACTTCAATGTACTGAGAGGCCTAATACTGAAATACTCACCATAGAAATGAAAACTTTGAAAAAGTAATGATTTTACAGATGTTTCCGTATCCAGTTATGTCTTTAGTTCTAGCAACACACTCCAGCCAAATAAAACATTGTCCCCCACCCCTCTCTTCCCCACCCCCCACCAACGCTCCATCTCACAATCACACACATACATTAACACTGCCACATACAAACACACTTACATATTTAGACCATCACATACTCGTTTGAAAACGTTGGAGAAGGCAGGGAGAAAAGGCTCGTGCAGTCGTCGCCAGATGGCGTGCTAAGGTGAGTCGCGCCGACAAGTAGCACGTGCTGGGACATACTTAATCACACGCGCTCACTTGTCATGGTGGTATAGGCTGGTAAGCCTTGTGTTTACAACTTTCTGACCTGTTCCCCTTATCGCCTAGTCCAGTGGTTCTCAAACGTTCTTGACCACGTGAGCCCTTTATATTGACAAAAGTAGCCCAATGACCCCTGAGTGAAAACGCAACATAATTGCATAGTAAATGATAAATGTTATAAAAAAAACAACTCTGGTTAAAGGGTTGTCGATTGAGACTTTATAATCCTTAATTTAAAATAAATTGTAAAAATTAATTTTATAGTGTATTTATATCCTGCTAAATATTTCTAAGGAGCAACCGCAAATCTCAAAGAGCACACATTTCTGGAAGATTCTTTTATTTTTGATGAGGACTTAACCATTGTGGGGCCCAGTTTGGGTAGGGATACGGATAATAAGTTAAAATTAAGAGTTTGTATTAGAAAATCAATTCGTCTTCGCATTTTATTCATTTTTTCTACGTACAGAATTACTTGACGAGCCTTGCGTGTAGCAAAGTCATACAGTATATACTTCTTCTTCTTCTTCTAGCCAGCTTTTTTGCTCTTTTGCAGACCGTGCCAAGGATAAATAGTGTGCTGTTTTCTTGAGTTGTTCAGCACTGCCGTAGAGAGTGTTGTTTATGTAGGACTGTAGTGGTAGTAGGGTCTGCCTAAGGTGGTTTAGGAAGGGGCAGTCAAAAAGGATATGGTTTACGGTTTCATAAAGGTGGGCGCAGTGTCTCCAAATGTGAATTGTGTGGAATTAATTTTATTGAGATGGTAATTTAACAGAGGTGTGTGTCCTGTCCTTAGTTGGAAGATTGTAGTTAATACTGTGCAGTTTGTTAGGCATGCTCATTTCTTTGTACATGGCTCTGCCTGTGTTTCCTGATGCCCATTGGTTGAGCCACTCCTCTTTGTGGTTGTTGATTAACATTGACCTTAGGTTGAGGTAGTTTCAATCTATCTTCGAGAACGGTTGACTTCTAGTAATTCTTCATTACATTGAGGCGCGAGAAGCTTTTTCACCAGATTCCACAATTACAGGTATTGTATAATTCCCTTTTTTAATCGCCCTTGGGATTGGCGTTTTCCTTATTGAATGACACCCCCAAAATGACAATTTTGTCTATATCTCAGGATATTTGTTTTTTGAGTTTTCAAAAGATTTTAATAATTTCCAGAGATTTTCAGGACTTTTTCGTAAATTTTGCAATTTCAGGAGATTTCCAGGCGCTCCTGGTAAATCAGGAGGCCGCGGAAATCTGTTTTAAGTTATAAAATGGTTTAATTTAATACTTTACACCTAGAATTAGCGCGGGGCCTATGAAAGTGCGGGGCTCACTGCGGTCGCATAGGTCGCATAAGTCATGGATAAGGCTCATGACGGCACTGAATGCACATAGCACCAAATAAGAAGACGTGAAAGTAGTCAACAATCTCTGTACAGTGACCCAAAGATGTAAAGTTGGAATCGAATTTTATAAAGAGAATTTATAGTATCCTCTTTAAAAGATTGTTTGTGGAAACAATAAGCTGCTTCTGTATTAGTATGGATTCATCTGTGGTTGGGATCTTTGTTCGGGTACACACAAAAGGGTTCAACGCAGAAGGGAATATCCAAGTGTTTTAAAATATTTGGATAAGTTCATCATATATGTACGTAGTAGGCATTAAACAGATGTGAGTGGTGAGTTAATTATTATTAAAATCTTCTGATCGGAAAAACTATCTTTAAGAGCCTTTTGTTTGCAATAGTATACAATTTTCGTCTTTCTGCAGACCCCTGATATTCGTTTCGTGGACCCATGGGGGGGGGGGGGGAGTTACGCGTTCCATAGTCTTAGAAACACTGGCCTAAGCCAACTTATCCCATATAGCATGCACACAATAGACGGAACGTAATAAAACATCAGTGAAGATAGAGTATAACAGATAAACAAGATTTGATAGACACCAACGTTTTATCAATATAGATTAATTTCTAAACCCGTCAGAATGAGGATTTAAAATATTTATTACCTTGAAACGATGCACACACATAGAAAAAATATCACAGAAAAACTTTAACAATTAGTATGTATTGTATTGCCTCCCTTAGTGACTTACTTTTACGAAAAATATTTGAGATATCACGTTTGAACAATAGGCATAAAGAAAATTAAGAAATCCCACTTTTAATAAAACAATCAAAACTATATTATTAACCATATTTGAAGTCTACTAATAACAGTATGTGCTTTTCAGAACTAAAGCCGCACTCGTACAATGACACACACACTCGTTAATCAAATGTTTTAAAATAAAACACATTAAACAAAACAAAACTGAATAAAGACAATCACTTTATTAAAACTCAAGACCGTGGGCCACAGAAACATATGGCCATCTTCCATTTATCATTACTACGCCCGTTGATTTGTTACTAGGCCTTTATTGTTATTTATGACTGGAAACCCCCCCCCCCCCCCTTTGTTTTTTAAATTCTATTTTTTTTTTTTTTTTTTTTTATTTTTCTAAAAAAATAAATGGCTCACATTTTAACGATCAACCTAACATACTTTATTAGCCCGAAAATTTGTGAATTTGTTACATTGAAATTTGACGGCCCGTTCTATTTCTTTCTCTGTCTCTTTCGCTCTATGGAAACCCCATTTTGTTTTTTGTTTGTTTTTTTATACCTGGGCGTCGTAATTTCTCCCATTTAGACTTGATTTGGAAAGACTCGCTTCCTAATGCGCCCCCGACACATACAGGCTCCTCATAGTTTTGGCCCGTTGATTTTATTAGAGCCCTTATCCATCCCTTCACTGCCAAAACTATAAAAGTTAAAGTCCTTCGTATGAAATGGCAATGGATCTAGAATATAAGTTCTAAATGCTATTTGGATTTACATGTAGTTGTTTTGTTGTGTTTTTTTTCGTTAGTGGTGCAAAGTACCATTCCTTGCTCTCTCCATTTCTCTCTCTTGAAAAGAAAAATAGACTCTAGATCGATCGAAATAAACCGAATACAAAACTCTGAGGCCATTTTGTTTTTAGAAATATTAAAAACAAACAAGGTTACAAAGACAGTCTGTGTGGAAACACAAACTTAAAATCGTTTCCCGAAGTGGTCCACCCAGGCAGATAAATAGCCAGGTTTCAATATTTTAAAAAAAGAATATCAAAATGAAACTCTATCAAAGGCCAATGACAGAGAAGAATGGAGAAGAAAGTTTGACAAATCTTGTGTGGCGCCTCAACAATCCAGCAGACCAAGAGATGGGTGAAAGTGAAGGTGAAGTTATATGTGAACCTGGCCAAACTGATGTCATTTAATGATTATCTAATTGATCTAATTGTTTTATAAGAGGACAATCTCTTATTTAAGCCACAAGGAAAAAAAAACCTCTAGTTAAGTATGATATGATTATTTCTAGAACTTCAGTTCACGCAATAATATGAAAAACTACTTATTAATTGTTGTTTTATTCTACTTATATGCATATTAAATAGATTTTTTGTCTTTAAAAAAAAGTAACATTTTTTTTTTTGTAAATGTAGTATTCAGTATGACAGAACTTACTTAACTTAGCAATACATTTGTAAAATGTTTGCATTGATTTGTTAAAAATATATTAACTAACCCCCTCCCTAACTAAAAAGCATCCGTTGTTTGTTACTATTAATCGTGAATAGTCGTAAAAATGGTACATTTTTATGAAAAAACAGCTTGCCTAGTGGATTTAAAAATTAAATTTGTCGCTTTCAGAAAAAAAGTAGCCGTTGTATCAGAACTTTGAAAGATCTAGAATATCATAATGTCGGAATTTTCAATATCTTTTTTAATTTACAAAATCTAAACGAGAAGGACAGACAAATCACACAAAACTATTAGCGTCTATTCCCCTTTCGGGGGCCGCTAAAAAGTGAAATGAATTTCCTCAGTTATATATAGATCTATGTAAAGCTAACTTAACAATATCTTAGTATCTTATCTTATCTTATATAATACAGACGTTACTTCAAAAAAGAAGATGATAACGTCCTACGCGTCATGCATTTAGTCATGCATATTAACCAATGACTTAAATTCTGCCAAGTCACTGGTTTTTCTGGCTAGCTCAGGCAACCCATTCCATGCTCTAATAGCACTAGGGAAGAAGGAGTATTTGTACAAATTTGTCCTAGCATAGGGGACGAGGAATGTGCCATTATTTTTGTGTCTTTCAGAGTATTTTATTAAGTTTTGTTTTTGTATTTGAAGAATATGGTTCAGTGTTTTATGTATAATTGCTACTTTACTTTTGAGTCTTCTGTCCTGAAGGCTTTCTAAATTTAGGGATTTTACTAATGGTGTTACTCTAGTCAAATGTGAATATTCGTTTGTTATGAATCTCACTGCTCTATTTTGTGTTTGTTCCAGTTTCTTAATGTTTTCTTGAGTTGAGGGGTCCCAAACGGTGGATGCATATTCTATTATTGGCCTAACCAAGGTTAAATAACATTTTAGTTTTATGTTCTTATTTGATTTATGGAAATTTCTTTTAATAAACCCTAATGCTTTGTCGGATTTTTTTGTAGTTTCATCAATATGTGGATTCCATGACAGTTTTTCATTTAAGCAATTACTAAGAAGTAAAACAAACTTTTCTGCAAAAATGACAACGTAACACTTTACTCTGATACACCCAAACGCATGAAAAAGTTATTGACGAAAAAGAAGAAGTTTTTTTTATTTGCATTAGATCTAGGTCAAACACAAAATGTAGGCCGCGCGTGTGTTTGTGAGTCTTTGTGAAAAGGAAGTGGAAATGACGTAAACTATATTAAAAATAAACAGACTTAGGAAAAAAGAAAAAAAAAATGCTTTAAATATACTAAACCTGTATACGAAATTTGATGCGGATACGTAAGACAGTTTAATAGATCTCGTGATCAATGAATCAGTTTGTGAGTGGTGCTTTCGGTTATATATTTGATTTTTAGATTTACACTTACTAATCGTGAAAAATAATTCCTTTGGTAATGCTGTAATGTTCGGGCTGTTATGAAATCTATAAATTTCGAAGAACATTCAAATCCATGACATTATCGAGTGCTTCTTACTATGAATGAAAACACACACATATTTATTAAATATTTTAAAAATCATTATGTATTCCTATTTTTAAAATCTGTACTTTTAGTTCACCAACAACAGTTAGACAAATACATTGTATAGTCAATTCTGTTACATGCTTTTTGTACATTTAATAGTTTGTAATATATACAAAATTGTTGTAGAAATTAACAAGTCCTTCCACGACATTGAAAAGCTAACTATATAAAGGGAAATAATCGCGTATAATAGTTTTGTCAAAACAATAATATGGTTAGTTACCATTCAAACATTTTTTCAAATTGTATTGCTAGACTTGCACATTTCTGTTTATATAATTTATACAATGAATGTAGTTTTTTTTATTGCAATTTGACTAGAGTAAAAGCATTTATAAAAGTATCGGATATTTTAGACCCTTAAGGATAGAAAACTATATAGAAAAGTAAAAAAAGAAAAAGGACTATAATTAACATTTACCGAAACAAAACCTAATAAAATAGGCACAAAGGTAAAGGAACAATTCTTATCTCTCCACAGGTTAGCAATACATAGACTGTTCCGTTGAAGATTAGTCCATACATAATACTATGGGCTAATGAATTTTTGACCCAGAGATCGCAGAGGGTTAGGGTAAACAATGTTATATCAAATGCACGCATTGTTAACACAGGGGCGCCCCAGGGGGCTGTGACATCGCCATTGTGATTCATTTTGTACACCAATGATTTTCAATCCAATATTTCTTTTTGCTCCTTCACACAATTCGCTGATGATGCGGCTCTACTTGCCCTGCTCTCAGAGAGATCAGAACACATTGAAAAATACTGTCAAGACTTTTGACTATTCAATGTAGAGAAACACAAAGAAACGACCATAGATTTCCGTAGGGACAAGAAGGGAAATAAATGTGATATTGTTTCTATAGCTGGAGAGACTATTGAAAAAAAGACACATTTGGTCAGCTGTTTTAGACAAACATCCATAAAAAAGCTAAAAAGATTCTAGAAATAAAGAATCACCCTTTGGGTCCGGATTTTGTTCCCTTGGCAATCCGATCATTAAATAGAAACAATCTGATATAAACTTTGTCACATGTAAATTATGAATGAGTGTTGTGTGAACGTACATTTTTTTTTTTTTTTTTTTCTTTTTTTTATAGTTATAATGTTTTGTTGGGTGTACAATAAAGATTATTATTATTTTTGTTAGTATTTGATGTAACGTCTATAATTTATAAGATAAGATAATTAAGTACTAACCCGATATATATATATATATATATACATATATATATATATGTATATATATATGTATATATATATATATATATATATATGTATATATATATGTATATATATATATATATATATATATAATTTGACTTAATGAATGTTAATTTTTTTTTTTTTTACAATCATTGCATTTACGAGTGGAATGTTTTGATATATATTTGCATTGTCCTACAGACTAAAACACTTACATTTGTACTTCTGGAGTAGAGTTAAGCATTATGGACTTTTAAACATAAAAACACATTAAAATAAAACGTTTTCATATTTCCACATGTCAAAATTTTTATGCAGCGTTAACTTTTAAAAAAAAATATCATGTAGAGATTTTATCTCTTAAAATTGTCTTATTTGAATCTCTGCAAACTAGAAAAAAATTTTTTTTTTCCTTTGCACTTTTGTCCACGAGAAAGCATGTCATGTCATCTGATGATACATCTACCCTCGATTTAGATAGATACACAAATTTGCAATGCAATTCAGATGTATGTCAGTTTAGATGTATTGAAGATCTGATCTTAACCGTCATTATCTTCAGAGAAGAAAGATAGTTCTTGATGGAGAAACTGGTCGCCAGCTTACAGATAAACATTATTGACAAGTTCTTTCATCTGATTGTGACCATCCAGTACACTTTATGGAGATAAAACATTTTTTCTATTAGTTTGTTGTCTATTTTGATGTAATGTGAATAGTAAATGACACAGTACGTGAAGTCATCTCCACAATATTTGTTTTTTACTTCTAAAAAATTCGATGATTTTTCTATACGCTCGCTTTGACTTTACGCCATATGCCATTGATTCCAGATCTACGACAAGCGGACCATAACCGGCCCTGACACGGTGCGGTCAATCACCTCGAAATTGTTTCGCTCCGTTCACACAAAAAGAAGAGATGTGTGTCTGTCGATAGTGTTGCCGATGTAATTGTGTTGTTAGGTCGACTAACGACATGATACCTTAGGGAACGGAGATATACTAATGTTATTATTATTGCATTGTTACAGTCCTCAGCCAACGCCGCCTGCGCTGACTTGTTCGCCGGATGGAGGACAATCGCATCCCAAAAGTCATTCTCTACTGGGAACTCGCTACTGGCTCAAGAAAAACCGATCGCCCCCACCTCCGTTACGTGAATGTAATAAAACGGGACTTCAAATCAGTGAACATTAATACCGACCATTAAGACCGCACTAGATGGACAGAGACGGTGACCAAGAAAGCTACGGACATTGAAAAAAATGGGCCTCAGTTCTGGAAGAAAACCGTCGCACACGAAAAATGGCTGGCTCCTCTACCACCAAGGCGAAAGCCACCTAAACCCGCGATATATT
This sequence comes from Biomphalaria pfeifferi, assembly GCA_030265305.1. Taxonomy (NCBI): domain Eukaryota; kingdom Metazoa; phylum Mollusca; class Gastropoda; family Planorbidae; genus Biomphalaria; species Biomphalaria pfeifferi. The sequence goes on along the minus strand of JASAOG010000062.1, from coordinate 175,096 downwards.
TGAACGGAAGTGTCTCTCCAAAATTGGGCTCCACAGTCACACGAAAAAGTGTTCGAGATTAACAATAGTCGTTCTTCGACTGAAGGAGGCCAACCATAACATTCATATTTATACAATGAAATAGTTGTTCAGAAGATAGAGTTCAGTGACAGCCTGGCCTACACGTTATTGAATTATCTAATTGATGGTTTTGTCAAAGGCCCATCGCTCCTTCATGGCTTCAAGAAAGCGGCCTTTCTCTATGATAGAGCGTGTTTAGGGTATAAACCATGGAGATGCACATCTTTGCGTCAGGTTGAGACCATGCTTATCAAATATTATTTTAAAATATATTGGAGTTCAATACGGGAAGGTTGTTCGTTTTTTTTTATGTTAAATTTTGAACAGGATTCTGGTCAACAAGATTAGGTCGTTCATTAACCTTACGCTACGTCATTTTTTTTTATAAAGACAGACTACTTTAATCCCAAACTCTAACACGGAGGCAACCTTAATCCGATTGTTTGTATGCTTCTTTGCTGACCTGACGTGATTGCGTGTATCGGCATGTTTATGTATGAGTTCATAACATATTTGTGTATTCATCCCAGCCTCGATCTGAGCTCGCTAAGTGCGTGGCTTATCCTAAACTCCTAGAACGGACTTGAAGAAACACAATGAATTCGTTGCGTCAACAAGTTGGATTTGAACAAAGGTTCTCAAACCAATAGAATCTTAAAATTAAGATGCTGCGTTGGATTCTTTGAACTGATAAGGAGTTCGCCTCTGCGAGGAAGAATACGTCCAGCCTGACCGATGTGGTGGAGCCTCGTACAAAGATATTAGGAAAAATAAAGAACTAATATTCACAGAACTTATCCGTAAAATAATACTTCTTATGAAAGATTTAAAAATATGTATAAAAAAACAGGTAAGGAAAGAACCAATCGTAACAGAATAGATTATAAAAGAACTATTATAGATTGTCAAAGAACTGATCCTCAAGAAACTCATGATCTATGAACCAATTAAGAGCAGATTTTCAGAGAAATTATCGTCAAAGATCTAGAGAGTTGTTTAATAGTAACGAATCTTAATTACTAGACAGTGACACATTTTATTGCTGTAAAATTCAATCTGTGTCCATTAAAAAAATATATAAGGTGAATGTTCTCTCTGTCAGCATCGACCATTGGCTAACTGAGTGTTTGAAAAAAAGACATATCTACAGCTTTTAGATTTCGTATGACTTTCGCAAAAAAAAATAAAAAATAAATGTTACAAATTTCAAAGTTTAAGTTTAAGTAGTTTAAGTTTGAGAACCCATCAATTTATATTAAGCTTATAGACTTATCTTTCCAGATTTTCTAGCTCTCTGCCTTGGCAAGAAATATTTCAATGTTTGTTTTTAGACTTAAACTTGAGAAAAAAAGTCGCTAACTTTCTTTCAATATGTATAAATAATTTTTTAAAAATTTTTTCCTTGTTTTTTTTTTTCGTTTTTCTCAAACTTAAACCTATCAGTGAATACATACAAAGATGTTTAATAGAAAGTTTTAGAAACGCTCATGTTGTTTATCAATAGTTCTGGGTAGAATATATATTTCTTTTATTCTTTGTAGGATACCTTAGGATAAAGATTTTTTCATTTTTTTTTTATTTAAGGGGAGGGGGGGGGGGGCTTCTGTTCTTCTTTTCCCTCTCTTCTGTAAGATTGTCAAGCCTCTTTTTTGTGGGCTTGCTTAGCATTTTATTGGGCTTGCCTATTTTTTTTTCCTTGACGGGCTTGTAATGTCTCCAAAAAAATCTTACACAATTCAAATAATTCTGTTTGAATCACAATATAGCAGAACGTCGTTTATCCGGACGTAAGTGATCCGAATTGTCAAATATCCGACTGCATTTTTACAAAGCTTATATCAACTCCCTCTGTCTGTCTGTCTGGTAAAAAAGTTTGTACACGTTATTTCTCCCACGCCCAGTCTCGGATCAAACTGAAATGTGGCACAATTATTTCTTTGGCCTGACAACACAAGAATTCATTTTAAAAACGTTAAATGTGCTTGACAGATGTGGTGGTAAAGGTTGATATAGTCCTCTTGAAGAATCTTGAGCCATGAGTGAACATTTTTGTATGCATTTAAAAGACGATCCTGTAAACATTCACAAAGATACCCCCTTCTTACCTCCTCCTTTTCCAACTGGTCCAGACAAGTGATAGGATCAGAGCGCATTGAGGAAACTAAACGCTAAAACAACTGGTAAAAATATTTCTATCGCACAAGTCTCTAGATTGGACATCCATGGAACTACATGACTGATTAAAACTAATTGATACAATTACAATTAATATAAGCTTATATATTTTGTTTTTCTCCAGTTTTTTTTTTCCACGGTACGATATCTAAGTGGTCTTGCTAATGTGCAGCCAAAGATCAGCGATTATATTTCTGTAGGCTGCACAATACGTAGGGGAAAACCTAAAAGAAAAGTAAATGCACATTCCTCGTTCCATGTACGAGGACACATTTGTACAAATTTTTCTTCTTCCCTATTGCTATTAGAGTGTGAAATGGGTTGCTCGAGCCAGCCAGGAAATCCAATAACTTGGCAGAATTTAAGTCATTGTTTAACGTGCATGACTAGATGCATGACGTAAAGGATGTAATCATTATTTTTTTAAGTAACGTCTGTATTTTATAAGATAAGATAAATCCTTAACTGTTAGTATTTATAGTATCTGTTTTTATATTTATAATTAACTAAAACTGGCATAGGTCCTCTGCTTTATTGAACACCGTATATAACGATAGATATTACTACATTTCGTTTTATCTACCCTGAATGTCGCTCTGATGACAAGCAGCGGCCAACTCACTCTTTTATCCACCGCCTGACTCTAGCGCTCACACCGCAAGAGTTCTCTCTCTTCCTTCCCCCCTCCCTCTCTGTCCCTTCAAGTTCAAACGTTCTGTCTGCAAACTGGTCATCACATGTGTTACTGCATTCCAGCGTCTTAGATCAACGCTTTGCCCAATCCTGTTATGCTGAGTGGCTAACTTTTTCGTTGACCCCCCCCTCGAATCGTTGCAGTGGACATAATTAACTTGGATTGCTAAATGCTTTTAAGATGACTGAAGAATTCTTATCACCTGTAAGTATAATTATTTCAAACAGATAGAAAGCGCAACACTGTGAAGAGTACATTTGTTATGTATTGATAATGACAGCTAATTTTCTCTCTGTATACAAGTACGCTATCCTGACATTAAACAAAATTTAGAATGTAATTAAAACACAGGAATAGAAAATGTCTATTAAATATCTTGCAATAATGTTGTATTTAGTAACCTGCTAGAGCCATAAGCTTGTAGATGTAAGGAAAAAGAAAAAACAAACAAAATAGAACTAAGGTGGGTGTACAAGTGTATGAATAAAATATTATAATGACATCATGACTAAGAAAAACGTTCGGCTTACTTACCTGAAGTGCTGATTTAATAGATCACTACTCTTGAAATAATCATCTAACAAACCAAGAACTTTTACTGTTTCCATAAAAAATATTTTGAAGACAACTACGCTGTGTTACTTACGAGGTAGAACAATTATCAGACGATTTTAGATTATGAAGTTGCGATGACCAATCAGTTTCTATACCCCACTCATTTATTTAGTTTTGTGTTGAAATGGTATATTTATTGCAGATTATTCTATTCATACTAAAAATATTTTATTTCTCTCATTTTTGTTTTCTTGACAAATGCTGAATATATAGAAGGCCTATAAATAAAGTATTCAATTTATAACTATTTTTTAAAAGTTTACATTTTAGAGCTTGTCTCTATAGGGCAGAAATGTAAAGGTCAACTTTTTCTGTGGCCTACAGTGAATACAGGGTGTCATGTGGCCAACACAACGACCAACCGCCTTTACTTTTCCACAACTAATGTCAGGTACCCATTTAGAGCTGGGTGGGCTCAGAGGCGCCCAAAGATCCCTAAATTAAGAATCCCAGTTTACAGCAGGATTCGAGCCCAAGACCCCGGGTTCAGAACTGGTTTTTTTGTAGTAAAGCGTAAAATGTATTTCCTTTTCATGTGTTGTTAAAATATTTCGCTGTGGAAAATAGATCTTAAGTTGTTGTTTTTTTTTCAATTTTATTAATTAATTATTTATTTTTTTGTAAAGACAGTTGATACTAAAAAAATACAAAGACTAAAGATCAAAAACTAATCGAAATAGTATAATTACTCTATCAAGAAGTCATTCCTTAGTCTCAAGGCGTTTTTTTTTGTTTTTTTTTTTTTTTGCTTTCAAAACGTGTCCATTCTTGTGAAGGGAATGTTGTATGTGAGCTGAAACTTGGCAGTTCGATTCAGTTGTAGCAGATACTGCTCCAGGCGTGAGACATGTAGGTCAAACTTCAGGTCTGGAGTGGATTGTAGTGTTTGCATTTTGCAAAGACTAAAGAGATACGATTTATTTATAGATAGATAGATAGATAGATAGATAGATAGATAGATAAATAGATAGATAGATAGATAAATAGATAGATAGATAGATAGATAGATAAATAGATAGATAGATAAATAGATAGATAGATAACTAGATAGATAGATAATTAGATAGATAGATAGACTGATTGGTTTATTCATTGGTTCAGATCAGTAATCCTATATCTGTGATTAACTGCTCAGTAGTTTCCAGATCTGGCAGTCCTCTGTTAAGTTTTTGTATTATAAGAAGGTTTCCTTGCTGTTGGTGTTAAGATTTACAGATAGACAGACAGACAGACAGACAGACAGACAGATAGATAGATAGATAGATAGATAGAAGGAAGGATGGATACACACACACATACACAAATACACATACATACATACACACATACACTTTGATAGATGTATAGATAGATAGATTCTAATTATTTTGTCTTACTTAAAAATAAGAAGAAATTAACTCATTTAAGAAATCAACAACAAAATTCTACACATTTCATTGACGGAATCAAAATCCTGCGCAAGTTAAGCCCTTTGATTTCCTGACAATTTTATTGGCTTCTTCATTTTTCTTCACAAATGCTTAAAATTGGATTTAAAAAAAAAAAATAAAAAAAATCAATGAAGTAAATTTAATGTCTGAAAAAAAACAACAACTAATTCGATTATTTTTCTTTTTCTTGACCAAGAGTCGAATCGATGAGCCGAGAATGGGGTCACAGTGTCTTTCATAGAAAAATGTGTTTGAATCTCAATTATTTGGGCAGACTGTGTTGTAATATGATGTACAAAAGTATCGCGCCTGATCACTGTTTTCTGCAACTTTAAACTATTTATTTATGTTTCTAATAAGTTCATGACATGCATACCACACCCCCAATACAATTAGTTAAAGGAAACATAGAATTCCCGAACTATATTACCCATCATTGATAAACGTTTAGGTTTCACACCATAGACTTCTATCTACTACTCTAGACTGGACATAGAGATTTTTTAACACTACAAAAAATGTAGTGAGAATTTTTTAGAAAGTTGGATCAAGGTGTTGTTTTGTAAAGTAGTTAAAAGAAGTAAAGTTGTTTTTTTCAACCTTAACCTATGTAACATATAATTTAATTTTTAGATCTAGTAATCTACTTTTTAAAGTAGAATGTGAGTCGTATGTATGTATGTATGTATGTATGTATGTATGCATGTATGCATGTATGTATGTATGTATGTATGTATGTATGTATGTATGTATGTATGTAAGTATGTATGTATGTATGTATGTATGTATGTATGTATGTATGTATGTATGTATGTATGTATGTATGTATGTATGTATGTATGTATGTATGTATGTATGTATGTATGTGACGAATAGAAATCAAAACCGTTTGACCAATCTTGATAAAACAGCAGAAATGTTCCTTGGGTACTAACTTAGATCGTAGTGTATGTATTGTAGCCCTAAAACAAACTTAAGACCCTAAAAAAAAAATGAGTTGACCGATTCTATGAAAGTATCTTATAAATATAGGCCATGTTTACTATGTTGACATGAGAAAAAATCAATCGAAAGGATTTAGATCTAGATCTAATTTAAAGAACTACAATTGCGCAGATAGTTTTTTACTTTGACGCACAAAAATACAAAAGAAGGTCCATTGATTTCATTTTTTAATAAAATTAAGCTTCAAATTTGTGTTTTAAAAGCATTTTTTACATAAATTCGTTCCTTATATCTGCGAATTAAGATATCCCGACGAACATTCTTTCATTAGACAATACCGTAATGTTACACATCTTTCTGTTGATGTGTGTTTTATATACGTTGCACCACTCGGGGTTTGGGAGTAACATCCCTTGTTTAACATAAAATAAGTACTTTGGTCTCGTAATTATTATTTTGCAATTTTTAGTTACATAATCTAGAAAGATCTAGGTAATCAATCTATTTAAATGTACATAAGATGATTTAAATCAACATGATTTATTTCGATCTAGGATTTTTGAAACATTATCTCTATGGAAAAAAAACAGGAAATGGCTTTGTTTCATATATTTGCGTGAATATCCGAGAAAAGATTTCTAAACTTTAAAAAACTAAAGATCATTACTTTTCTAAGACAGAAAAGATTGATTGCCTTTTGAGCCTGAAAAAGAGTTTACGTACCTAAAAATCTATACACACACACACATATATATATATATATATATATATATATATATATATATATATATAGGTCTGTGAATCCATCATTCGCGGATAAGAATTTATTTCCGGTTTCCAGTCTAGTATAATATTAAAGTCTATGTTTCACACTTAATTAACAGTAACAAACCTTCCTGTACCATGGTGGATTTCTCCTGAACAGACTATAATAACATAGTGCAGCGGTGGCCACTTGGTTAATAATTTACACGTTTTAAGCCAAACTTCCACTCACTAACACTCGCAGTGCCCTAGCAGTGGAAAGGAATAAGAAGCCGTGTCTCCTATTCTTCTTCCACTGCCACAGACTTGCTGATCTCTGTCTAGAGAGGTCCGACAAACCACGTCCAAAAAGTGCGCCACGCCGTTCCACAAAAAGGCCGAAATCAGTGTTCCGTCAGCTGGAGTGGCCGTCTCTGCACAGAAGAGTGGCGCTTACAGTATAGGAATATGAAGCAAACTCCCCATGATTAGCTTAGAGGCGTAGTGAGCAAGCAAAACGTGCGCCCGGGGCAAAAAAGCTTTTTTGGCGCCTCTACCAACAATAATTGTACTTTTTTGGTGCATCTCTGCGTGTGGCAGCCCCCTCACAACTAATGTTGGGACGCTTCCTCTCACTACGGCACTGGGTTAGGGCTGCCCTCGACAACTTGAACTTTCAAGGCTACACCTGAAGCTATTTATTGTAATGTATATATTCCATATACTAGTTTTTTCAAATAAAAATCTTTCTAGAAAATATGTAGAGCCTCTGTGCTCAATGTTTTGTCTACTCTGAATCATTCAGTTTTCGAGCTGGGGCCATATAAATGTGTACAAATCTTATATCAACTCACTCTGTCTTTCTGTCTGTCTGTCTAGTAAAAAGGTTCGATTTGTTATTTCTCCCACACCAATTCTCGGATCAAGTTGAAACATTCACATTTATTCACTGGTATAGATAAGACATGAATCAATTAAAAAAAAAAATTCATTAATGGTAATTAATTATTTTGTTTAATATTAACAAGGGAAAGTAATCCATCAATAATTACAAATATGGCTAAATATATAGTGTCCCATTATGCGGAACCTATGTGGCTCCTGTGAGATTACTGGGTAAAATGGCAGGGTAGAAGCAGTCTTGGGCTGAATATGGCAGATTGAAACGACAAATATGCAAATTGCCAACTGCTTTACGATTTCTAAAAGAGAATATCTTTCTAAAAGTGCTCATGATTACGAAGATGTTTGCGAGGTCAGTTGTCAATGCCCCTTCTTCTGACATCATAACCGCTTCTTTATCTCCTCGTTAAGGTTTAAATTTTTTTTTCTTTTGTCACTTTAGATTTCTAATCTTACTATAATTATTATATTTCCCAATAATCAAGATAAGTATTGAATGTCTGGTAAACACGGTAATTTTTGAAAATCAATAGATTTTGAACGAGCCCTCTCCCCCCACCTTTTTGTTTTATTATGTCACACGCAACAACTAAAAGTGCTGCCCTGTTCAATGATGGAGCTACAATATTCATTCTCATACTGATAAATTCTTATACGTAAACATATATCCCCATCCTGGAACAAATATATTCTAAGAAAGATACATTCTGGTACATCCTGTAACTTTCATAGAGACTGAATTGCTGGACTAGCTAGTCCCACCTAACTTAATGCCGTTCATAAATATGTTGGTCATAGAATTGTAAGATAACAAACATACAATTTACCAAATGCAACGGAACTATAGTACTATGATTACAATATGAAAGAGACGTGTCATAATAAATACAAATGAAATTATTTCAACATCTTATATTCATCTGTCTCTTGACTTTTGTCGAACGGGTGCTGTGACAGTTCGCGTAACCAAATTCCTCCATTTTTCTCGGTCTGCAGCTGTTCTTAGCAAGATATCAAGAGATAGACCGGTCCAGTCTTCTTACGTTGTCCAGCTTGTTTTTCCCCCCACTGTACCTTGGAGGACGATTAGTGACACTATGTCCACATCAGCTCCGCTTTTGTCTCTTCACATTATTGAGGAGCACCTGCTTTTTGCCAGCCAAAGTGTTGACATATAAAAGTACAAACTCATTTGTCTTCCTTTCCTGGTATCTGATAGCCAGCAGTTTTCTGTAGCATTTTTCTCTCAAAGGCTTGAATTCTTCTTTCAGCATCAGCTTTTGTGAGACACTGAACGCGAGGCTGAGGTTTAATCGGATGATACACAAAAATAACTCTGTTTGGGATCCCCCAACTCAAGAAAACATAACGATACTAGGCCAAATACGAAATAGAGCAGTCAGATTTCTATACAACGAATATTCCAACTTGATTAGTGTAACATCATTAGTAAAATAACTAAACTTAGAGACACTTCAGGATAGAGCAATAGAGGATAAAGTAGCTAAAATACATAAAACAATAAACCATAGCTTACAAATAGAAAAACAAAACCTAATGAAATACTCAAAGACATAAGCCAGAACAATTTCGTACAAATGCCTCCTCCTTCTTCCCTAGTTCCATTAGAGCATTGAATGGGCATTATCTTCTTTTTCTTAAGTAACGTCTGTAATCTGTAAGTATATTAGATAAGAAGATAAGATAATAAATGCTATTTATAGGACAACATTTTCATTCCACCACGAACTGGCTTCATCAACTCACGAATCATGTTTATTTAGAAATGATCTATAGAAAATATTTGTAATTTGGGTTTCGTTTACAAATTATTATCAAGTAAATAGTAATCGGAGTCTGTCCTAGTTTTTTCTACATTTCAAAATAATATTTATCATTCTAGGAATGGTGAAAGTTAAAAAAAAAAAAACAAGTTTGTTAGACAACAAGATTTTCAAATTTTTTTTTGGTTAAATTACAAATGTAATGAAATTTTCTTTTTGTTTCTTGACTCACTCGAGGCAACAATTGATATCCCCGATCTGACGTCAACGTACAGTCCACGCGTTCTTTGGCTTCAATTTAAGATTGAAGCGAATATTTATACTGAAATAAACGACATTGGAGTCCAGGCGTACTGCTACTTATCATCTCAACAAGTAGATGTTTCTAAAAATGTAACTCTGGTTTCGGGTTTCCATGCTTAAAAAAAAAAAGAAAAAAGATTTGATTTTGATATATTGTTTAGAAAACAAACCTGGTTTTTATATGCTCTCTTCAACATAACGATTGCGAACTACATCACGATATTTGAATTTCGACAGTAAAGTTGGGAGTTCATCTTATATGCTTATTTCATAAAAAGATTGGTAATATATTCTATGTGCTCGTTTCATAAAGAGGCAGCGATGACATACCTGGAGTAGTACACGTTTTAATCTAGCCATGCATGTTGATTAGAGGTATAAACTATGTCTTTGGGGGTAATCAGGCATCTCGTTCCATGCTCTTAGGCACAACGAAGAAAGAACCCTTATACTTAGTTGTGCTAGGATAGAATAAGAAATGTTGCTTTATCTTTTTGTATGTTTGGTAACCACCGTTGGCAATGTATCCAATATGTTCATTTCACACTAAAATGTTTGAGACACAACCCATATGTTCATTTCACACTAAAATGTTTGAGACACAACCCATATGTTCATTTCACACTAAAATGTTTGAGACACAACCCATATGTTCATTTCACACTAAAATGTTTGAGACACAACCCATATGTTCATTTCACACTAAAATGTTTGAGACACAACCCATATGTTCATTTCACAATTTAAAAAAAGTAGTTCGATCGAACTGTAACGAAACCTTAATTTGAAAATGTAGAGCCTGTACTTCTTATCTAATTCAAATCTTATGTTGTTTTGTATGCCACACTGTAATGTTCAACACAGGAGAGGTATTCATCTGCAAGTTTATTTTTGGTCTGGCATTTTCACTTCACAAATTCATTGACTTCTTGATATTTGTCTAAAAGTGTAGCTTTGGCTGCTGAGATAATTTGATGTAGTAATAAGGCTTGTGTTCGAGTTCGAAGATTAATGAGGATACAGTGTTTCCCGTGGTTACACAGTCCCAGCTGTGACCTACATACTTTGCAGACATAACCATTTTCGGTCGGTGCTTTTGATTAACAACATTATTTAAAATGAAAACTCAATGTAGCGCTATATCGCTGTCGTATGCGTTAGCGACGTTTAAGTCAAGAATGTCTAATATTGATTAAGTCAAACCTTTGTATTTGGCATAGAAAAGTGACAGCAAAACTAATGTTTGGTTACTCACAATTATATACAGTAACATACAGCTAGTTACATAAAGTAACATGTAGTTTACAGTTGGCTGCTCAAAGTTGCATTTCATTATTGTTGCACAACCCTAACCACTTTTCTCTTTAAGGTGTCTGAGGGGCTTGCGCCACAGTTTGGTACCTAGTCTTGTGTCTGTTTAGACCTACGTGAACTTGGAATGTTTTGCTAGACACAGGAAAAGCTATTGCTAACTGAAACTTTTGTGAAGAGCCTAATTTTGTTTGATTTCAAATAAGGGAAATAGCTTGTACATTATTAATATATACTTTTAAGGATGCAGATTTTCCCTTTAAATAAGTTGTTTTTTTTTATTAAAAAAAAAGGATTTGTTTATATTGCGCTTGTATTGCTGTTGTTGTTGCTTTCTTTATAAAGACTTTAGAAAGTTACGTTTAAATCTCAATGACGGCTAAGTTTTTTTTTTGAAAGCAAAGCTATAATATGCATGAAAACCATCCGTCGTTGCTTACTCCTGTCATTATCACGTGTCTAACATCACAAATATTATGAGAAGGCAATTAGCATGCTACGAAATGCTATCAAAACTCTTGATTAAAACACTAATGCTAAAGCTATCAAAACAATGTTTTGTAGATTTGCGAATGTGTTTTGAGCGCCAACTTTTTCTCTTCGTGGGTTATACAACATGAGAGGTACAGGTGTGGAGAACTGCCAAGATTACGAGAGCTATGCTAGCAACTAGTTCGGGTGCGGAGGCTGAGTGGTTAAGCGCTCTGCTTCCGAACCAACCTGAGGTCGTGTATTCGAATCTTGGTTAGGCTGGAATTTTGTATTTCGGGATTGTTAGGGCGTCCCTGAGTCCCCCCAACTCTAATGGGTACCTGACTTAAGTTGAGGAAAGCAAAAGCTGTTGGTCGTTGTGCTGGCCACATGACACCCTGCTCGTTAACTGTTGGCCATAGAAACAGATGACCTAAACATCATCTGCCCTACAGATCGCAATGTCTGAAAGCGAAACCTTATGCTATTAACTACCAATAGTACCTTGTAACCATTGGTCCACTAAAAATGCGTTCTGTTTTCAATATACTTATTTGTTTGGGCAATTTATTATCTTTCGGCTACAAGATCTTATAGGCCTATCTTGCTATAAGACACTTCCAGTGTACTAAAACTGGGAGTCTTTTATTTAAATAAAACAATTCCACCATTAAATATCGACATATGAATTTAATCCTCAAAAGAATTCCATACTGTCTAGAGGCTACGCTTATCTCCCTTCTCTCTGTCATCCGATCCACACTCCCTTTTTTTTCTGTTTAGCTTATGAACCTCTAACATTTTAAACCCTACAATGTCGTGCTTAAATTGTAACTTTTAAGATGTCCATGTCCTGTCTCCCAATTCTAAAACGCCTCCTACTTCTTCACTGACGACATTTTTAACAGTCCTTTCTTCCTGGAGTAAAAGCTAAGGAAACTTGTGAGTCTCTCTCTATAGGGGGGCGCTCATGGCGGCAGAAACATATCTTTCAAAAATCTCGACAAAGATAGTTCATTAAAGCTTCCACTTGACTCCGGTTAGAGAGTAAGATTAAAGAGAGTCTGCTTCTACAAAATGTGTCTTATAAAAGTTTATTGTTAGAATTTCCAGCTGACGCGGGCAGAGAGGATAAATTGTATTGACGAGCGATTGTCTCCCCTTTAAAAGCAGACAATTTTGCAGAGAGAAAGAGGGTAAAAAAAAGGGAAGCAACTAGAAAGGAGAGAGAAGATGTTATTATATTTATTATTTTCTTGTTAACTGTTGAAGGATGTGCCAACAATTATTGCCGTGGACGGACAGTGTGAAAACTGAGACATGCAATACAATTGTGCTGCAAGGCTAATCATATTTTTTTTAACCTGAGCGTTAAACATTATTCATTCAGGGGACACAAAGGAATTGGTAATTTGAATGTGTTGTGTATTTGGTTCAGGCTTAGAGAAAGACATGGGGAACCACATATACATACAAAATATTCGGTCTTCTATTTTACTATATATATATACTGTTACGATCTTCTCTACCAAGTCTTCCGTAAACACTGCTCATCATCAACATCATGATCAAACTCCATTAGAGTGAGGGCTTGAGAGGCTCAAATCCTCTCTTGCAAAAGCCCTGGACAGAAACCCTGCTGTGTTGCGTAGCGCATAAATGTCGCCATACAGGTCGAGAATTTTGGGTTTCCCAGACCTGTCGAGACAGAGATCAGCAAGTCTGGGGCAGTCAAACAGAATATGAGGCACGGTTTCCTCTTCTTCCCCGCAGCGGAAGCACCGTGAATCAAAATTTGGCCATAGCCGTGAGAAATATGAGCCAACAGAACAGTGGCCTGTCCTGCACTGTGCTATAATAGCTTGCTCAGGCCTGAACAGCCTCCACCACGGGGAAGTGCGGTCAGGGCGCCTCATGCGCTCCCAGACTCTACGGGCTTTTTGGGACTTGTCCCAGCACTCCAACCACTTTTCCATTTCTGTTTTTTGTATATTATAGCCAGGGCTTGATGAAAGCTTACAGCCTGATCAGTAGGTGGAATTAGCCCTCCCTGGTGGGCCAAAGAGTCTGCAATTGTGTTGCCAGTAACACCTATGTGACTCGGTACCCACTGCATTATTACAGGGGTGCCATAGCGTTGTTTAATGTTATGTGAAGCCATGATGACAGTGTTGATATTGGGGGGCCATGGTCCGGGGCTTTGCAAAGTCTGTAGTACAGATTTTGAGTCAGTGACCACAACAATCTGTGTTGCCCTCAAATGTCCCTCGCCGAGTTGAGAGTCAATGACTTTTAAGGCTTCACAGACTTCCATGGTCTCCGCATCAAAACTTCAAACACTACCACATGGTCCAAAGATTTTGACTGTGTAAGAGACTGTGTAGGCTCCATAGCCTGCTCTTCCAGAATCTATTGATGCCGACCCATCAGTGTATGCAAAAATAGCACTGGGCTTGAAGGTATTAATGGTCTCCAGAGCTAGGATTTGAAGGTCGTTAGATGAACGGCTTTGCTTAGTGGCATTAGAGTCTACTAATTTCAAACGTATGTCTGGGGTCGTTGGGTGACACCAAGGGGGAAGGGGATGAAAGCGTTGAATGTTTTGTCAGTTGGTGGAGAGGCCAGCTTCATCAGATAGTCTAGTGGCATGATGCATAAAAGACTGCATCTGGATACGTCTTCTGCATCTCCAACCATCCACTAGTTTTCTAGCTGGGAGGTATTCATCCAGCCTTTTATACCGCTCATAGCAGGTCAGTAATGACCTTTCCCTCCTAAGGTTTAGTGGACCTATATTAGCCATAATTTCAGCCGCATTTACTGGTCTTGTCCTATAGGTTCCACAGACAAATCTTAGTGCTTGGGACTGTATTTTATGAAGTTGTTCAAGAGCAGTCCTAGAGCCATAAACACTGCTCAACAACACAGCATATCTAGCACAAGAACTTGACAACAAGAGGTTCAAGTAACAAAGTGGCGGTTTAATGACACATACACCAACGGACAATAAAACTCTATTGGCTTCACTACCTTCAAATGCTTTAACACAACAGAACTGCCTAACTAATCACTACAAGTCTCTCTCTGTCTACTTCGAGGATTAACAAGGTACCGCACCGTCTTTACTGCCTTGCTGTCCTGGACTCAACTGTCCTTTCTTACACATTGTCTCTCGACCGTAAAGGCTTTCGATCACAAGACCATAACACTGGTCATATTTGTGTGTACTAGCAGTAATGTTCCTTTTGCTCAACAGTCGTTGGCCTGTGTGATTCGCTTTAGTCTTGTTGTCAGTAGGTCAAACACACATTAACCAGATCAGTCTGCCACTGGAGTTACAACGTATATATATTATATTATATATATATATATATATATATATATATATATATATATATATATATATATATATATATATATTATGTATGTAGCATAGGTTAACACTCATACGGTTAGCAACTGATTGGAAGGCTCTACCTAGCTCTCTAATTGTAGAATGAAAATATATTACAGTAAAAAACAAACAATCTATATATATATATAATTCTCTTCTTCCTACAACAGTTTGAGAGAGTAGTAAGGAGTAAAGGAAAGATCACTCTGCGGATAATTCACGAGAAAACAAGAGGGGATTGGGGGGGGGGGGGGGAGGGGAAAACACGTAGTCACAAAATAGCAGGGCAGGACCGTTGCAATATCACTATTTTTTGTTGTTGTTGTTTCTACCTCATGTTAAAAAAAAGGGAGGAGTAATCTACTCTGTAGATTTTATCGAAGCAACAGAGCTCGCTCAAGAGTTTGGACACAATGGAAAGATCATTCTTTTATTTTTGCAACTCAGACGGAGGGAGTTATCCTAGGTAATTTACGAGTGAAAAAAAGAAGACAATTTTCGTCTGTATATTTCAGGAGATTGGTATGAGTTTTCAAAAGATTTTAATAATTTCCGGATATTTCCGGGACTTTTTCGTACATCTTGCTATTTCAGGAGATTTCCAGGACCTCCTGTTAAATCGACAGGAGGCAGCGGGAAATCTGTTTTAAGTTATAAAATGATTTAATTAACAATGTATACACCTAAAATTAGCGCGGGTCCTAAAAAAGTGCTGGGCACACTGCGGTCGCATAGGTTGCAGTGGCCTAAGGTTGGCTCTGCAAAATAGCGGCGTATGCTACGCCGCCGGTCGACAAGTAGTAATAAAAAGACTTATTACAGTGAACTGTAACAACATTTTAAATAACAAGCCAAGAGAGACAGATATGTCTCAGGCAACATTAAATAATGGACGGACCTATAAGTAAAAGAGATTCTAGTCAAGGAGGAAGATAAAGAGGAATGGAGAAAGACGGTTGACAGATCATGTGTGGTGCCCCAACGGTCCAACAGACTAAGAGAAAATAAACTGAAGCGAAGAATCACAGAGGTGATAGGATTTGCAAAAATAAGTCAAGTACCAATTCAAGTTGGACTTGGGGTCGCCATTAGAATTCCAAAATTCAAAATCCAAGTTATCATCGACATTCGAATCTGAGACCTCAAATTCGGATTTCAAACATTCGTATAATGTATCATTATACTTCATAGATTATAAGAGACCAATATACGACTTATACATTGTGGTTAAAATTGTTTTTAAAAGTACATTTTCAAAAGTGAATATAAAGCCGTTGACAAAATTGTATTTCGAATAGAATTTCTGATTTTCTTTTTAGATCGAAACGCTAGAGACAGACATTTTTCAGTGCTCACTAACGAAATAAAACAATAGTTAATATAAGTATTTATGCACTCACAAATCATCCTCAGCCTAGCGAATGTAAGTATACAATTATATAAACGTTGAAAAAACAAAAAAATAACAATAGTCTACCAAGAGTTAAACTTTTTTTTCTCTTTGGCTATTACGTAATCACACAGCAATAGTTATTTTCTCGTGTTCAATCTAATGATTACCAGAGAAATATATTTAACTCTTGCTTTGCCCACAGCATTGATCCCGTTCCAAGAGACCACACGTGACATTGTGTTTGTTTATCCTCTTGTCGTTTCGGAGCTAAAAGAGCCGGGAATTCCCGTCTAATTGCTCTGGAGACTCTCACTTCATGAAGTCTCTTATTTGTTCAGATCTACGGACAAGAAAATGAGCAGAAAGATGCCAATGACGAAGTCTATATATGTGTCGATGAAGTTTGTTTTTAGGAACCATTGATTTCTGAGTTACTTAAGAAGCAGTTCCTTTTAAACTAACTTCCAGAAACGGTTATTATTTAACGAAACGTAAGGAAAGTTGACTATCTAAGCTCTAAAACAATAGGTATTGACCAATCCGTCTCCACAGACTCGAAGGTAACAATTAGATCTATTAACTCTTTAAATACAATGTACTTTTACAATTCGGGACCCAAATGTCAGAGTTAATTATTTTAGACACGTAATTAGCTCTCCAAATATCGCCTGGGATTTATACTTAGTCAAAGTGACAACCTGTTGCCTCGGTGTTCCTCTCTAAAATCTTTTAGTGAACTGACTTGTAGGGCTGACTATACAGTGTGCGTGGCTAACTAATGATGAGTGAAATATAACTTTCAATTCTAAAGGAAATGTTCAGAAAAACCCTAGAAATAGTGTCCGAGTTATAAATTAGGCATGCAATTACGTTGAGCAAAGTAGCTAAAGAGGTGCTCTTCACCTTTGACTGGAAAGTATTTTATAACTTAAATTACTAGTAATGTTCCAATTTGACTTTCAGGTTGAATTAATGAGAACTTGACAATGCAAGAGAATACGTAAACAAGTAAAAATATAACAAGGTTACAAAGACAGTTTGTGTGGAAACACCAACTCAAAATCGGCCCCCGAAGTGTTCCACCCAGGCAGGCTTCAATATTTTCAGAAAGAACATCCAAATGAAATTATATCAAGGACAAATGAAAGATAAGAATGGAGAAAGAAGGTTGACAGATCTTGTGTAGTGCCCCAACGGTCCAGCAGATCAAAGGATAGGTGCAGATGAATGCAAAGTTAGATGTGAACCTGGCCTAACTAGTTCCCCTTTCAGACCTTGTGGTCGATAGGGCAGATGATGTAAAGTTCATCTGTTTTTGTGGCCTACGGTTAACGAGGGTGTCATGTAGCCAGCACAACGACCAACCGCCTTTACTTTTCCCCAACTAATGTCAGGTACCCATTAGAGCTGGGTTGACTCAGAGGCGCCCAAGGATTCCGACGTTGAATATCCCAGTCTTCACCAGGATTCGAACCCAGGACCCTCGGTTCGGAAGAATAGTGCTTTAGTGCTTAACCGCCGCGCCTCTCCAGGCCTAACTGAAGTCTTATAAATAATTTAATTGTTTTGAAATAGCTCAATCTCTTATTCGAATCCTCAAACAAGAATAAATGATTTCCGCTATAAAAAAAAAATTCAAGAAAATAAAGTTTATATAGCTTTTTTTCTTTACAAAACTGCTTGCAAAACTGATTTTAAAAATTAGATTTTTCGCTTTCAGGAAAAAAAAATAGTAGCCGTTGCATCAGAACTTTGAATGGTCTAAAATATTGTGATGTCGGATTTTCAATATCTTTTCTAGTTTACGATATCTAAACGGGACGAACGGACAGACATTTCACACAAAACTAATAGCGTCTTTTCCCCTTTCGGGGGCCGCTAAAAATCTTTTTTTTTAAAAAAAAGTCGTCATTAAAACTATATCAATTATAATGTACACGTTATTTACCTTAACAAAATAATTAATTATCAATATTTAATTGACAAAATAAAACTGTGTATATTTAGCGGCTCCCGAAAGGAGAAAAGTTTATTTTTTTTTTTTTTAGTTTTGTGTGGCCTGTCTGTCCGTCTGTCTATCCGTCCGTCTGTCTGTCCGTCCGTCCCGTTTAGATCTCAGAAACTAGAAAAGAAAATGAAAATTAGACATCATGACATTTTAGACCATTTAAAATTCTAATGCAACGGCTACTTTTTTTTCCTTTTCCGAAAGTGAACCCTCTAATTTTTAAAATAATAAAGTATTAGTTTCCATTGTTGGTATCAAACAAAATAATGTTGGCATAATGGTGACTAATCTGTTACATTTTTTTATTGATTCATGCCTTGTCTATACAATGAATAATTTTGCAAAGTTTCAAATTAATCCGTGAATGGGTTTGGGAGAAATAACGTGTACACACTTTTTACTAGACAGACAGACAGAGTGAGTTGATATAAACTTTGTAAAACTTAAGTTGTTTTTTTTTCTTTTTTTTTATATTTTTTTTATACTTATAATTTATTCAGAAAATGACCTTGGTTAGACCAATATAAACAAATGCGTCCTCTGTTTGAGACCCTCGACTCATGAAAACAAAGAAGGACGTAGAATAAAGCTGTCTTGCCCCCCCCCCCCTCGTTAACAGTGGACAATAAAAGCAGAGGCGCTTTACAATATCTGCCCCCCAAACATAGCAATGTTGAAAGGGGTTCCTTTACCTTTCACTACTTTTACTAATTGTCTAGGAGAAGATTACTTTTGGGAAGAAATAAAATTAACGAACTAACAAAATGCACTTCTGGCATTTCAATAAAGCCCTCCCATGGGGGGGGGGGGGGCTTGTGATGACCTTCTGTCTAACCTGCTCTTGCCTGTGTTCAATTATTTCTTTCTTAGCTGTGGCTGTTTCTCTTGACATTTTGAACGTGCTCAATTCTTGATTTATTAATTTCTAAGCGCTGCCCGTAAATGACAGAAATGTCAATACTCAACCGTTCCATTTTTATCACTGTCTGTTGCGCACCAGTCTATGATGGAGGTTGACATAGTTTTCCAATCCTAAGCCAAATCGTGATATTTTGCAATATTTGATCGCTGGAGGGCCGCTAACGAAAAACTACTTAACCAGCATTAGTAATGACTGTATATAATGGCAACTAATTTTTAAAAAAATCAACTCTACACATATTTTTTAAAGTGTACTTGGAACACTTAAGACAGTTTATAAATTAATATTACATATAAAATATTTATTTCCTGTAAGTAAAACGCCCAATTCATAACAAAAAAAAAAAAGAATAAACAAGAAAAACAAAAAAATACTTTAAAAAAATGCTTACATTAAACGTAATTAGTTAGGAATCAGTTGTGTAATTAAGTTTGTAATACATCTAGGCTGACTAGATTAAATCTGTGCGATTACAAATATTTTTACAAATTGTTCTTGTTTAGGTCAATTTTATGCTTTGCTGGGCCAGTTGGGTGGGGGGAGAAAGAAGGAAGTATCTGTATGATTGCTTTCTAAATGCATTTTCTATTAAAAAAAAAAGGATTGACCTTAGTATCGAACTCGAGGGCATATACCTCCTCAGCCTCGTCAAGCAAATTCAGTAATGTCACTACTATTATGTGAATAGTGGCAGTACTATTATGTGACATTTGCTTGTGAATATTAATGCAATAGGAGATGTCTTGTTTTACTTCAGCTGGTGGACTACTTTTTATCTCGTATGTCTACTTCATTCAGCACAACAAATATTAATAGTAATCAAGTAAGACCTTGATCAGCAGACGATATTTATTTCCAATAAAATAAAATGACAGCTCACTGGCTATTCCAGCCATCAATGAAAATAAATATTATGCTTCACAAATGCAATGAAATATTCTAAGTACACAACTGATACTAAATCACAGAATCCACTACGTTAAACTTCCTTACAGCTTAAGAACATGGCGACTTCTGACGCTCTTACCATGTGGTTAACTCCCATAATTCTCGATTAGGTTTCACTTTCAAGTTCAATGTACTATGATGTTATACTTCGTGATTCCCGCTAATTCATGTCACTAAAACAATGATGTGACCAGCGCATAGTTTATGAAAAAAGAAGATTTTATAGTTATCTATAGTTAGCGTCAAACTATACATAGGAGACCCACAAAGAATAAATGGGTCTAATTCAACATATGCCATCACATCAGCAAAGTATAAGTTCTTTCCCTTGTTCGAGATACCAAGACAAATAAAATCCTAAATAATATTATTACCAATAGTTAAATAACTAATTGGATAATTTTATTTTAATTAACTCTTTTTTTGTCAGGAAAAAAAATAATTGTGCAAAATTTCGGCTTGATCCGAGATTGCGTGTCGGAGAAATTACGTGTACAAACTTCTTTAGAGACAGAGTGAGTTGATCTTTTTAATACAAATTAGTCGACCGACGGAGTAGAATACACCGCTTTTTTGCAGGGCCGGCCTTAGGCCACTGCAACCTATGCGTCCGCTGTGTGCCCCACATTTTCATAGAACCGCGCTAATTCTAGGTGTATAAATTATTAATTTAGACCATTTCATAACTTATAAAAAATTTCCCGCGGCCTTCTGATTTACCAGGAGCTTCTGGAAATCTGAAATTACAAAATATACGAAACAGTCCTGGAAATCTCCGAAAATTATTAAAATCTTTTGAAAACATACAAATCTCCTAAAATATATAGACTAAAATTGTCATTTTGGGGTGTCATTTAATAAGGAAAACGCCAATCCGACGCGTGAAAAAAAAGGCATTATGCAATACCCGTAATTGTGGAATCTAGTGAAAGAAGCTTCTCGGGCCTCAAACCAATGAAGAATTACTTAAGGTCAACAATTCTCGAAGATAGATTGAAACATTTGGTTATTCTTGCTATTGGGCGTGATCTTTGTAGGAAACAAAATTCTTATGATATACTGTATGACTTCGCTACACGCAAGGCTCGTGTAGTAATTCTGTGCGTTGTAAAGAATGAATAGAATGCAAAGACGAATATATTGTCTAATACAAACTCTTAATGTTCAATTATTATCCCCTTATTCACTTATTATCTGTATCCCCACCCAAACTGGGCCCGCGAAATCCGTTTCGCATTGGGCCCCACAATGGTTAAGTCCGGCACTGCAATTTAGTGACGGGTGAATACAGAGTAGATTACTTGTTCTCTTTCCATGACTTCTTGGTCACAATGGTTAAGTCCGACCCTGCTATTTAGAGACGGGTGAATACTACTTGTTCTCTCCCACCTCATCTTTTTATTCACGTCTTTACTTGGAGTAACTCTAGTCTGTCCGACTTGCAGAAATAAAAGAGTGATCTTTACATTACTTGGTGTCTAAACTCTTGAGCCATGAAGAGAATTATATATTATATTATATATATTCTACGTTATTATATATACTGATTAGCAAGGAAGATTTTATTGAATGAAGAGTTAACATATTACTTTGTCAATATTCCTTTGTTAAATGCTAACCCAGAGCTAAATAATCCAAAGCTAGATTATTGTTCTTTGCACTGGAGTTATCGACCGCTGGCATAAATCTATGTTGGCGACTTTGTTCTTCAGACAGTGAGATTTTTCGCCTTCGGCGAATGGGCTACTTAAATAGACCCATTTCGAAAATAAAAACGTCTATCTGATAAATATTAAAGTCAAATAAAAACAAGAACTTATTAATGTAACGAATAAATACAAAATGTTGGAACAAAGTTATGTTTAAAAATTCTTAACATTACAAATTGTACGGCTACGCACTTAAATATAGGACACACACCTAAAACATAGTACACACACCTAATGCTTAAGACACACACCTAAAACATACATCAAGGGTCGGCCTTAGGCATAGGCAACTAGGCAGCCGCCTAGGGCCTCCGATTGATGGGAGCCTCACACAGGACTTAATGCATTTTTTTTTAATAGAGTAAAAAATGCGAAACATTGATCAAATCTCAAATATAGCAGAACATTATGTCTATCTATCTACTAGCCTATCTCTAAATCTTTACTATGATTCAAGGTTTATTCGAGAATGTTAAAATCTACTTGTTAGACTGCATATTTTAGAAGAGCATTGTTTGTTTTTTTCCTTTTGATGAAATGTCGAAAAGTTATTTAAACTTTATTGATCATTGATCGTCCAGGAATTACATTACTTCTATCGGCGTTATAGGGGCAATGATATTTTTCATTGCACATCAATCGGTCTTAATTGTATAGCTTTACTCTTTCACTTCGCCTAGGGCCTCCCTATTTGCTTTGCCTAGGGCCTCCAATACTGAAGTCCGGCCCTGATAGAACACACAACAAAAACATAGTACACACTATAAACATAGGACACACACCTAGAACAAAACTTTTTCGAACACCAAATTTGTGATAAGGTCCTTGTTTGTGATATCTAAACAATTTCTGTAGCTTCTCAATTCCATTCCTAAGATCATCCTATGTAACTCTGCTGATAGCGTCTAAGATTCGTTAGCATACAAAAATGTATCCATGACCAAGCAACGTTTCAGTGTGATTACTACCTAAGGGCTATGCATTTGTCTTTCCAGATTGTTTTGACGTTTTCAAGTGCTGCTTTAGATTGTGCGAATCTGACCAGTAGTTTAGGTTTGGTTCATTCCACTAAAATGATAGCTCTTATGTATTGAAAACTTCTGACACTTCCGGTAAACAAAATCTTTTTAGCCTCCCAATTACCAATTAAAATTAGCGCGGTATCAAAAAAAAAATAGCTGATTGATATCGAAAATGAAATTGTTTATAGATCTAGTAGGCCTACTGTGTGAAACTGGGATACCAAATGCCGGACATAAAATGTCTCTAAAGGTCGTACAGAACTGGAAACTGACAATTTGTGGAGAGAAAAAAAAATGCCGTTAAAACTGTTTACTCGTAAATTGTTGACCATGAGCAGAAAAAAGGCTGCCAAAGACACTCCTAAATCTAAATTAGAATTTTCCCTTTTCCTCTGTCATTTCACTATTTAGAATCTATGTATCTATATATCTATGTATTTATCTATTTATCTATATATCTGTCTGTCTGTCTGATTGCCCGCCTGCCTGCCCGCCTGCCTGGCCGCCCGCCTGCCCGCCCGCCTGCCCGCCCGATTGCCTGCCTGCCTGCCTGTCTAATCTATCTATCCAATCTATCTATCTATCCAATCTATCTATCTATTCAATCTATCTATCCATCTAATCTATCCATCTAATCTATCCATCTAATCTATCTATCTATCTAATCTATCTATCTAATCTATCTATCTAATCTATCTATCTAATCTATCTATCTAATCTATCTATCTATCTAATCTATCTATCTAATCTATCTATCTAATCTATCTATCTAATCTATCTATCTAATCTATCTATCTAATCTATCTAATCTATCTAATCTATCTAATCTATCTATCTAATCTATCTATCTATCTAATCTATCTATCTATCTAATCTATCTATCTATCTAATCTATCTATCTATCTAATCTATCTATCTATCTATCTAATCTATCTATCTATCTAATCTATCTAATCTATCTATCTATCTAATCTATCTATCTATCTAATCTAATCTATCTATCTATCTAATCTATCTATCTATCTAATCTATCTATCTATCTAATCTATCTATCTATCTAATCTATCTATCTATCTAATCTATCTATCTATCTAATCTATCTATCTATCTATCTATCTAATCTATCTATCTATCTATCTATCTAATCTATCTATCTATCTAATCTATCTATCTAATCTATCTATCTATCTAATCTATCTATCTAATCTATCTATCTATCTATCTAATCTATCTATCTATCTATCTAATCTATCTATCTAATCTATCTATCTAATCTATCTATCTAATCTATCTATCTATCTAATCTATCTATCTAATCTATCTATCTAATCTATCTATCTAATCTATCTATCTATCTAATCTATCTATCTAATCTAATCTATCTAATCTATCTATCTAATCTATCTATCTAATCTATCTATCTAATCTATCTATCTAATCTATCTATCTAATCTATCTATCTAATCTATCTATCTAATCTATCTATCTAATCTATCTATCTATCTAATCTATCTATCTAATCTATCTATCTAATCTATCTATCTAATCTATCTATCTAATCTATCTATCTAATCTATCTATCTAATCTATCTATCTAATCTATCTATCTAATCTATCTATCTAATCTATCTATCTAATCTATCTATCTAATCTATCTATCTATCTATCTAATCTATCTATCTATCTAATCTATCTATCTATCTATCTATCTAATCTATCTATCTAATCTATCTATCTAATCTATCTATCTAATCTATCTATCTAATCTATCTATCTAATCTATCTATCTAATCTATCTATCTAATCTATCTATCTAATCTATCTATCTAATCTATCTATCTAATCTATCTATCTAATCTATCTATCTAATCTATCTATCTAATCTATCTATCTAATCTATCTATCTAATCTATCTATCTAATCTATCTATCTAATCTATCTATCTAATCTATCTATCTAATCTATCTATCTAATCTATCTATCTATCTAATCTATCTATCTAATCTATCTATCTAATCTATCTATCTAATCTATCTATCTAATCTATCTATCTAATCTATCTATCTAATCTATCTATCTAATCTATCTATCTAATCTATCTATCTAATCTATCTATCTAATCTATCTAATCTATCTATCTAATCTATCTATCTAATCTATCTATCTAATCTATCTATCTAATCTATCTATCTAATCTATCTATCTATCTAATCTATCTATCTAATCTATCTATCTAATCTATCTATCTAATCTATCTATCTAATCTATCTATCTAATCTATCTATCTAATCTATCTATCGAATCTATCTATCGAATCTATCTATCGAATCTATCTATCGAATCTATCTATCGAATCTATCTATCGAATCTATCTATCGAATCTAATCATCTGTCTATCTAATCATCTATCTATCTAATCATCTATCATACATTTATCTGCTCAAATTTTGATTTACATTTATTCCTATATCTCTATATCATATTTTACATTTTGTTTTCCCTAAGTACTTTTTTATGACAATGTCAGGAAAGAAAAAATGAAGTCTCCACCCTAATGTCTCTGTTGCGAGATTGAGTCGTATGTTTTTTTTAACCTTTTTAAACGCTTGCCAACATCAAGCTCAACAGTAGGTCATTACTCACGCGCCTTTCAGACTCTGGTTTTGGATCGAAATAGAAATTCGTCCAGGAGTCGAAAATAGTTGAAAGATATAAATATGAAGTAACATATATTCGTTCTGTCGTAATGCAAACTTTTAGCTTTTAGGAAATGTGTTGAGAAATAGAGCAACTTCTAACTAACAACTAGCCATTGAAGTTTTTTGAGAACATTAGTTGTTCGACTCATTCAGAAGTCAGAAGGTAATAAAAAAAATATTAAACAGTTTTCAGTGTGGAAACAAGAGAGAAATAGTAAAAGCTAATTAATCTTTTGATTAATCTATGTCTATGCTAAGAATATATCGCATTACTTGTTGGCATTGTTGTCCTTTGGAAGTTCATAGGTGTTACGACCTATTAACACATTGCTGATATTTTGTTATAGACTATAGCTTTGTTGGTTGAAATATTATTTGAATTTTTTGTTAAAAATGCGTTGTCTTCGTGTACTAAATGTCAAATTAGATACTATTTGAATATAAAAAAAAAACATTTAAACAAAAAGGGGGTGGGAATATTTGTGTAACATAATGTTGTACTACTGAAAATAACACAAGGGTGTGTCTGTAATTTGTAACATAAGAAGATAACGTAAGAAGATAATACTGAAATAGGGAGAAAGAGCGGGGTGAGGGTATTGCTTGTTTGCTATATATACAACAGCTCTCTGCTCTAAATAATTAATTCAGCAACAGATAAAATGTCCTACCTATACATTGGAATTTGTTTTAAATAAAAAAAAATACATAGATAGAAAGACAGACAGAGACAGACGGAGAGAGAGAGAGAGACAGAGATAAAAAGACAGAGAGAGACGGAGAGAGCAAAAGAGAGATAGATACATAGAGAGAGAGACGGAGAGAGAGACGGAGAGAGAGAGATAAAGAGAGAAAGAGAGACGAGAGAGAGACAGAGATTTAAAGACAGAGAGAGATGGACAGACAGACAGAGAGACGTAGAGATGGAGAGAGAGAAAGATACAGAGACACAGAGAGATGGAGAGAGAGATACAGAGACAGAGAGAGAGGTGGAGAGAGATGGAGAGGGAGATACAATGACAGAGAGAGAGGTGGAGAGAGGTGGAGAGAGAGATACAGAGACAGAGAGAGAGGTGGAGAGAGAGATGGAGAGAGAGATGGAGAGAGAGATGGAGAGAGAGATACAGAGAGAGAGAGACAGAGAGAAAGATACAGTGACATAGAGAAATGGAGAGAGAGATGGAGAGAGAGATGGAGAGAGAGAGATACAGAGATGGAGAGATGGAGAGAGAGATACAGAGATAGAGAGACGGAGAGAGATGGAGAGAGAAAGATACAGAGACAGAGAGAGAGAAAGCTGAAGAGAGAGATGGAGAGAGAGAGATACAGAGACAGAGAGAGAGACGGAGAGAGATACAGAGATAGAGAGACGGAGAGAGATGGAGAGAGAAAGATACAGAGACAGAGAGAGAGAAAGGTGAAGAGAGAGATGGAGAGAGAGAGATACAGAGACAGAGAGAGAGACGGAGAGAGATGGAGAGAGAGATACAAAGACAGAGAGAGTGGTGGGGAGAAAGATGGAGAGAGAGATGACAAGAGAGAGATACAGAGACAGAGAGAGAGGTGGAGAGAGATGGAGAGAGAGATACAAAGATAGAGAGAGAGATGGAAAGAGAGATGGAGAGAGAGATACAGAGACAGAGAGTGAGACAGAGAAAGATTGAGAGAGATAGAAAGATACAGAGACATAGAGAAATGGAGAGAGAGATGGAGAGAGAGATGGAGAGAGAGATATACAGAGACAGAGAGAGAGGTGGAGAGAGATGGAGAGAGAGATATACAGAGACAGAGAGAGAGATGGAGAGAGATGGAGAGAGAAAGATACAGAGACAGAGAGAGAGGTGAAGAGAGAGTGGAGAGAGAGAGATACAGAGAGAGATACAGAGACAGAGAGAGAGACGGAGAGAGATACAGAGATAGAGAGACGGAGAGAGATGGAGAGAGAGAGATACAAAGACAGAGAGATGTGGGAGAGAGAGAGATACAGAGACAGAGAGAGATGGAGAGGTATGGAGAGAGAGATACAAAGACAGAGAGAGACGGAGAGAGAGATACAAAGACAGAGAGAGATGGAGAGAGAGAGAGAGAGATACAGAGATAGAGAGAGATGGAGAGAGAGATGGAGAAAGAGAGATACAGAGACAGAGAGAGAGATGGAGAGAGAGATACAAAGACAGAGAGAGATGGAGAGAGAGAGATGGAGAGAGAGATACAAAGACAGAGAGAGATACAGAGACAGAAAGAGAGAGACGGAGAGAGAAACAGAGATACAGAGACAGAGAGAGAGACGGAGAGAAAGATACAGAGACAGAGATAGAGAGTCGGAGAAGAAGAAAGAGTTACAAAGAATAAAAGAAATTGTTCAAGCCGATCTAATTAAGGCTAACGTGACCTAAAATTTTAAAATAAAATATTCTGAATTAGCAATAGTGACATTAAACATAATAAAACATACTATCATTCTGCTTTTCACCTGACCTTTCAAATGTTGGTTAAGCCAAAAAACTTCTTTATACCAAATAGACTGGCCCTAGAATACACCTTTAATAAATAATTAGAAGGGGGGAAGTCATCGAATTGTTCTAATTCTATTCAAAAGCATACAAAGTGAGTCAATAAAGCGTTAGGTCAAGTGTGTACATCTAGCCAACTAGAAGTCATTGGGTTTACAGATTGTGTACACGTTATTTCTTCCACTCCTATTCTCGGATCAAGTCGAAACATCACACAATTATTCAATGGCATAGACAATCAATAAAAACATTAAACCAAACAGTAAATTAATTACTAATAATTAACTACCTTGTTTGAAAACCATTCTCGATGATTTTACATCATACTCTTTATGTATCATAAGGTCTAAAAAAGGTACTTTACTCGGATCAAGTTTAAACTTTAAACAATTATTTAGTTACCAAAACAAACATGAATCATTTAAAAAAATTAACCAATTAGTCAATTAATATTCCATAATTAATTATTTTGTTCAATATTGAAAAAAGGAAATATTTTCTACATTATTTAAAGATATATTTGTAAGTGTGAAGTTTTTCTTTTCCTCAGATAAGCTTTGTTTGCTAAAAATAAAGGTTTTTTATATTTCGTTTGTTGTTTTTTTTTCATTTGAGACCTAAAGCCCAGCAATTTTGAAGTCTTTTTGTTTTTCATTTATTAATAGAGAGGCTATAAAGTTTGGGTGTTCTACAGACGATAGCTATTCCGCATGACAAGTATAGTACTGATAACCAGAAATCATGAAGAAGACAAGTGTGTGAAATAGACAGCTATGTCACAAATGGCGGTATGCAAACGATGACAAATGTGCCAGCGATCACAGCTAATGTCAGGTATGCTACCGATGAAATATATGCTACAGATGACATGTATGCTTCAAGCATGCAAAAAAATGACAGGTGTGCAACAGATGACAGCTATGCTAAATACGACATCAATAATAAATATAAGAGCTATGCCCCAAACGACAAGAATGCTGCATGTGGCATGTATGCTATAAAAGACATGTATGCTACACCACTGACTTTCTTCTACCCCTGCCGCTACTACTAGATAACGAAATAAATATTGTAATGCCATCATGAAGCCAATGAAAAATAACATTGGACTTGGCTCATTTGTCATTCTGCACCATACGTAACATGAAAATACTTTATACCTAACTATACTTTAATTGTATTTTTGCGTTTAGTATATAAGGATACCACTTCTCAGCACACAAGTCCAGATCACAAGTATTGGATATATTTTGTCCTTTCCATCGCAATTGTTATGTCTCTCTAAAATACAATTCCATGAAGTCCATATTTAAAATCTACAATATTTACGCATGTCCATTCCTTGCTATCTCTGCTTATCAGCTTGGCATGGTGAATGCCATCAAGTAGTCTGCTATTCATGTATTCCTACGCAACAAGATGTTTAAGGAAGAGACACAAAAATGAAATCGATAGAGACATTGTCATTGTTTCAGTTGATTTCCTGACCTTCGCAACAATGTATAGTTCCAAATCTCAAGTTTCCTATGTTCTGATTATATTCTTTAACCAAATGGTGGAGGGGGCTGTCAGATGATATGGAGTTCTCACAGACTTCCTTTCAATGAAGATAAAGGAGAAGGAAGGTAATGTGTAAGGGGAGGCTTCATGTATTAAAGTATAAAGGACAGGGGGGTGGGCTTAAGGGGTAGTCACATCTGTAATTTGTCGTTCCTGCTTCCTGACCATTGGAAACAGAGAGAAGTGTGTGGACATGTGTATGTGTGTAAGTATCTTTGTAGTTGTGTGTCAATGTAAATAAAAATTTCTGGGCGTTTTTTCCCTTTTTTTTTTAACCATTATCTACTTTTTTATTTTCATGCAATGTGCACAAGAGATTTGATGAAAAAATCTCCGTATCTAGTCAATGTTACTAAGGTAATAAATCTTTGCTCAAATCTATTTCTGTGAGTATTGTATCCAACCATATACTGAGTAACACAAAACTGTAAGACTAATTTTATAATTCTTTTATGCTTTGGCTTCCTACCCGATACAAAGAAAACATTAACTAAACAAAAGATTTTAGCATGATGTTCATTGATTTGCTTTTCACATATGTGTGTGTGTGTGAGTATGTCTTTATGTGTGTATGTCTTTGTGTCTGTGTGAATTCCCTATTCTCTGAAAATAAAAATCAAACGAAAATGTATTCTGAATTAAATGGGCTATATGTCTCCCTTTGTATATAGTTACTAGATTTTAAATTGCATATATAAATCAATAAAGTTACCCTTTCAGACCGAGTGATCTATTGGGCAGATAATGTAAAGTTCATTTTTTCTCTAAGGTCCACAGTTATCGAGGGTGTCATGTGGCCAGCACAACAACCAACTGCCTTTATTTTTCCCAACTAATGTCGGGTACCCATTATAGCCTAGAGGACTCAGAGGTGCCCTAAAGATCCCAAAACTAAAAAACCCAGTCTTTTCCAGAGTTCGAGCCCGGAACCTTCGACGGAAGCCAAGCGCTTTACCTCTCAGCCACCACAAATATATATATAAGTATACTTTGTAGATAATCAAGTGTATACTATATTCCGTATGGTTTTTAGTGTCGGAAGTGATTAAGGATGAAAGCCCCAAAACTATTTATAAAATGTTTCCGATGGCATGCGACTCAAATAGACAATGACAGCCAGACCTTTCACGGGTGGCTCATATTTTTGGCACGGCGAAACATTTATCACTGACAAAACGCTCCAACCAGTAAGCTTTCGACAAGATGAGCTTGTTAGTCTTGGATAGCTAATCACCTAGGAGAAGGTAAACTCCGAACCCGTAGCTGCCTTGCGGCTATACACAATCATGGGAAAGACCTCGGGAGTCAAAAATTAGAAAAATCAGGAGCAGGTGAAACTTCTGCAGCTTACAGCACAGAGTGCTACACCCTGCCAAAACCTGCGACGCCCCATTGATTCCAAACTGTTTATGATATTCGCAATTCCTTTGGACACATTTTTGTAAAACCGAGAAATTAATTTTCTTACGCTATATAAGATAACTATAATCGTAAGATTCCCACTATACAATAATACTGTCTCCATAATACTTAAAGCTAAATAAATTTAGTGGTATCCTTATAATTCAGTCTCAAAGACACAAACATTAGTATTAGTTATGCTTATTTTAATTATTATTTATATATATTTAGATGTTGTCCATTACCTTTTTTTCAATGTCTCATCTTAAAAGTTCTACAAGTTAAAATGTTAAATTGGTTGTGACATTGCTGAATAAGAAATCAAATCACTTCGTACTTGTTTGATGCATCATTTACCAATTTGCAAAATCTGTTTTTACCTCATGCAAAAAACGAAATAATATATTAATTTATTTTTCCTGAACACATACACACAGACCCACACAGTAAGACAAAGAGAGAAGGAATGAAATGTCAAAGAAAATATGCAGAGATCCTTCTCCAATTTTGTGACCCAGATCCATAATCATAAGATTAGGGTCTGATGAGTATTACATCATATGTATTATCTCACAAGGCACATATTAAAACGGATGAGTTTTCTTGAAAAAAAAAACCCACAATATCAGCCTAGTCACTACGGCTATAATAATACTATAATAATTTAATGACATTCTTTGGTCAGTTGATTTCTATTCTATTACCCCCTAAAGTGGGACTAGATTCGGACTTAATGGCTCTCGTTTCGTAATAGTATTCAATTTTTAAACCTTTTCTTTTGAAGAATGTATTTTTTTTTAAATGCCAGTTTTGTTCCAAATCTTTCACATGTCACATTTCCAACTCTCATTGAAGCATTATTGTCATAATTGCCCGATTAGTTTTCGAGTTCTTTTTTTTCTAACCTTTATATTATTAGATGGCTCTGTTGAGAAAAAAATTCTTAAAATGAAGCTTTCAAGAAAAGTTCAACTGATTTTTTAATGCTTATAACTGTAAAAAAAAAAAAAGTCTTTACTTAATTTACTTAAATTATGCTCTATCTCTGCATGACTGATAACCGAGTGGCATGACAGGTCTGTAAGTGAGTACTTAATCTTCAGTCAATTTTCTGTCTTTTAGATAATGCTCGCTCTTCTAGGATTTCGTACTTGAGAATTTTAAAGTACACTCATTAGAAAATAGTTCGAGTCTGAAGATGTTGAGATGCTGAGAGCCGAGAAAGAGAGAGGGATGATTAAGTTGCTACGTCGATAGTATTGTGGTAAAATTATATGTTTCTAAACCTAAAAAGATAGAGTTTCTAAACTTAAAAAGTTAGACAGACGAATGGATATATATATATATATATATATATATATATAGAGAGAGAGAGAGAGAGACAGATAGATAAATAGATAGATAGATAGATAGATAGATAGATAGATAGATAGATAGATAGATAGATAGATAGATAGATAGATAGATAGATAGATGGATAGGTAGAGAGAGAGAGAGATAATAGATAGATAGATAGATAGATAGATAGATAGATAGATGGATAGATAGATAGAGAGATAGATAGGTAGATAGGTAGGTAGGTAGGTAGGTAGGTAGGTAGGTAGGTAGGTAGGTAGGTAGGTAGGTAGATAGATAGATAGATAGATGTGTCAATAAAAAAGTACGTCCACTTATTAACCAGTATGCTTATAAAATAACCAATGTGTTCACAAAAATAACCAATGTGTTCACAAAAAAAAGCCAATACGCCCTCTAATTAGCCAGTACGTTAATGAAGTAACAGTACGCCAACTAATTAACCAGTAGTCCACAATTAAACATTACGCCATCTAATTAGCCTTTTCGCCCACTATTTAAACAATATGGTCACAAAAATAACCAGTATGTTAACAAAATGACCAGTACATCCTCTAATTAATCAGTACATCGTAAAGTAATCATTATCATAAAAAGAACAGTATGCTTACAAAATGACCAGTTCCCTCACAAATTGGTATGCTTACAAAGATAACCAGTAGACTACGGAATAAATAGTATGTCATTTATTGCTAAC
Organism: Biomphalaria pfeifferi; assembly: GCA_030265305.1. NCBI lineage: Eukaryota > Metazoa > Mollusca > Gastropoda > Planorbidae > Biomphalaria > Biomphalaria pfeifferi. The sequence goes on along the minus strand of JASAOG010000062.1, from coordinate 142,039 downwards.
TTTACTAACGTTGACGAACTCTATTGTACTTCCAAACATATATATACTTATATATACTTATATTTCGACTTTCAAAAATCATATACCTGTAGTTTCTACCCTAAACCCAATAAGCTATAATAGCAATAACAATGGCACGAGTAATTTGATATTAAAGTTGTCAACTGTTCGTCGTATGTTTTGTGTATGTTTGGGCCAGATAAATTTTCTGTTGTCATTTTTTAAAAAATAATCATTAAAAAAATATATTGCCTAAGACTTTGTTTATTTGAGTGTTTCGTAATTGTTTGTTTTTGTACTACAGACACCCACTCCTCGTTTCAACAAGCTAATTACACTTCCGGGATTCTGGGTCAAGCCCATGAAACTAGCTTTTTCTTGCCTTTAGAGCAGCACAGAAGCTTTCAGGTGTATCAGCGTATATTTTAACATCGTGAAAAGTGTGCAGGTTCAACCAAAAGGGAGGAAATTATTAGTCAATAGTACAGTGAGACATTTGATGGATTAAATCGTTGTAAATGAGTAAATTAAGGACGGTCTTAGGTAGAGTCAAACTAGGCAGCCGCCCAGGGCATCTAATTGGTGGGGGCCTCACACAAGACTCAAAATCTTTTTTTTAGACAAAATATTTTGAAAAATGGATCAAATCTCATACCCAACAGAATTCCATGTCTCTGTCTTCTAGCCTAGTTCTAAACCTCTACTACAGAACTCTATGTCTCTGTCTCCCAGCCTAGTTCTAAACCACTACAACAGAACTGCATGTCTCTGTCTACCAGCCTAGTTCTAAATCAATACAACAGAACTGCATGTCTCTGTCTACTAGCCTAGTTCTAAACCTCTACAACAAAACTCCATGTCTTTGTCTACCAGCCTAGTTCTAAACCTCTACAACAGAACTCCATGTCTCTGTCTACCAACCTAGTTCTAAACCCTTACAACAGAACTCCATGTCTCTGTCTACCAACCTAGTTCTAAACCACTACAACAGAACTCCATGTCTCTGTCTACCAGCCTAGTTCTAAACCTCTACAACAGAACTGCATGTCTCTGTCTACCAGCCTAGTTCTAAACCTCTACAACAGAACTGCATGTCTCTGTCTACCAGCCTAGTTCTAAACCTCTACTGATTTTAGACTTCTACATGAACGTTTCCATCTCTTGTTAGACTACATATGCCATCATTGTTTCTTCCTTTTGGTGAAATGTCGAAAATTTATTTCTAGTCTGGTGACCAAGAGTTGTCCATGAAGCACTTTAGTGCTATCGGCGTTATAGGAATTTAACTTTTTTAAAATTTCAAATAGGACATTATATTTTGGTCTTTAGTTGTGTTTTTTTTTACTTCTATTTATTTATTTCGCCTACTGCGTCCCTGTTTGCTTCACATGGGGCCTCCAATTACCCTAGGCCGGCCCTGATTTAGTAGCGTGCTTTCTTTGATGACATAAAAAAAACAAAGAAAAAAAAACTCGTAATAAGCCCGTAGAAATTCGACTCAAAAAAAAAAGACAAATAGAATTGCATTAGTAGACGCATAAGACATTTGTATCTGGAGCTAACGTTTTGAATGATAGGTGTGGGTTGAGTGGTGGAGATGGCGAAATGACAATTTAAGTAGACCTCTCACGGACAATGGCTTTGTCTGCATTAGGTGTGGCCAAATATTTAGGTCGTCACTGGGTTTTGCGTGTTCATGTGAAATACTGCACTCGTTCTTAATCTTTGGAATCGAAGACATTGTCTCTATATATTCAAATGCGAATCGATTACTACAATGCAAATACATCAGATTTCAGGGGGAAAATTCCGCCTATGGCTCCATCCCTTTCCTGTAAGCACGTGGATCAGCCTGCTCCAGAGATTGAGAAATGCTGGTTTATCGTTTATTCATCACTGGTGCAATGAGTTCTCAAAGTTGGATGCTGAATCAGTCAAACAATACTCGAGTAAGCCGTTGCCAACAGAAGCAGAACTGTCATTTTGAATTGCCAGAGAGATGCTTTATTTCCCCGAGGGGACATTATCTGATTCTTTGTGGTTTGACGAAGTAATTAAATGATCATATTTGATGGGCGGTTAATTGAAACCTGCTCAACTTTTAGTGTTCTACTCGCTGGAGACAACGTTGTGTTGTTATTGTTGTTTTTATTTGTCTTCTGGTCTCTAGTTTGAACAATGGAACTCTTTCTGTAAAGTGGAGAGAAATCAATGCTTGAGCGTGGGGGCATACGAAACAACATAATCGTTGAGTCTACAGAAACTAGTGCGACGATTAACATTGAGGGCTTTAGTGATGCTGGAATGAGAAAATATTTCTAGCTTAACGAGATTGGTTTTTATTGTTTTAGCTTTTGAATGCTTTTTTTGTTTTATTCTCTCTCTTTCTTTCGTATTTTTAGTCTCTCTAATTCTCTCTCTGTCTCATTCTCAATCTCTATTTCTCTTTTTCCCATTTGAAGTCTTTCTATTTCTCTCTCTCTCTCATTCCAAGTCTCTCTATTTCCCTATCGCTCTCATTGTATCTCTCTATTTCTCTCTCCCATTCTAAGTTTTTTTCTCAATCTCTCTTTCTTTCTCATTCTAAGTCTCTCTATTTCTCTATCTTTTCTTTCTATGTGGTAGTTTTGTCGAGTTGTACACTCATTGGACTCTCGTCTAGTCACGTCCTGAGTTTAAACCCTACGCGCTGCCTTTTGAACTGTGACCTAATTGTTTTCATATCTATCCGAGCTTCCGAAACTTATAAAACAAAACAGAAAATTCTATCCCTCTCCTCTCCCTACCTTCCTCCCTCTCTCTCTCTCTTTTTTTCTATATTCTTACTCTTGCTTTTCTCCCAAGCTCTAACAAAATGTCCGCTTAAAAAAAAAAAACATTTACGTAATTTTACACAATTTAGTGGATCAAATTTTTCGACTGGACCAACTAATTGTCATTTATACATAAGCAGATCTTTTCATGGTAGAAGATGAACAAATTGTCATTTAGAGTTTAGAGCATGTAGCTGTCTCTGAAATACGATTGTTGTTTATTACAGCAGTGGCGTCACTAGGGAGGGTGTCACCCAGTGATGTCAGGGTTTCCCCCCTCCGTTTGTTGAGCCATAATACATATCTATATATATAATCTCTTCATGGCTCAGGAGTTTGGACGAGAAGAAGTAAAGGAAAGATCACTCTCTTATTTCTGCGGATAGTCGACCCACGAAAAAACAAGGGGGGGGGGGGGGAGAACAAGTATTCACCGGTCACTACTGGTCTTGCGGTTTGCGCGCTGGACTGTCGTTTAGATTTATAGATAGTCACGGGTTCAAACCCTGCCCGCTCTCATCTCTCTTCGTCCTGCGGGAGGTTTGGACTAGGAAGTAAACTATCGTCAACTCTGAAGAAACATCCGAAACATGTAAAACATTTTACAATCAAACATTTTACAAACACTAAATAGCAGCACCGGACTTAACCATTGTAACCAAGAAGTCATGGAAAGAGAACAAGTAATCTACTCTGTATATTTACAGGTCAATAAATAGTAGGGCTGGATTTAACGATTGTGGGGCACTGTGCGAAACGGATTTCGCAGGGGTCATGTTTTGGTAGGAAGCGGATAATAAGGGAAATTTAAGAGTTTGTATTACAAAATAAATTCGTCTATGCATTTATTCATTCTTTACTACGTACAAAATTACTTTACGAGCCTTGCATGTAGCAAAGTCATACAGTGTATCCTAATAATTCTGTTTCCTACATAGATCCCGCTCAATAGCAAGAATTACCAAATGTTTCAATCTATCTTTGAGAATTGTTGACCTCAAGTAATTCTTCATTAGTTTGAGGAGCGAGAAGATTCTTTCACCAGATTACACAATTACGGCTAATGCATAATGCCGTTTTTACTTATCGAGCGTAGGATTGGCGTTTTCCATATTTATTGTCACCCTAAAATGACAATTTTTGTCTTTATATTTCCGTATATTTTAAGGACTTTTTCGTATATTTTGTAATTTCGGGAGATTTCCAGGATCTCCTGGTAAATCGACAGGAGGGTGCGTGAAACCTGTTTTAGAGTTAAAATATTTTTAAATTTAATAATTTATACACCTAATATTAGCGCGGGTCTTATGAAAGTGCGATCCTATGAAAGTGCGGGGGCCCACTGCGATCGCATAGTTGCAGTGGCCTAAGGCCGGACCTGCAAAATAGCGGCGTATGCTACGCCGCCAGTCGACTAGTAGTTTATAGTTACCTAGTTTTTTTTATTGTTGAACACCAATAAAATGTGTGTCTATTAAATTTTCTAATTGTTTAATAGAATTTATCTATAGTTCACTGGGTTAGCGTACTCATGTGAAACACTGCACTCATTCTTAATCTTCGGAATCGAAGACAATGCATTTTTTTCATCTGGGTGTCAGCCCTATAACGGGTGTCACCCGGTGCAGACAGCACCCCCCCAACCACCTAGTTACGCCACTGATTTACAGTACTGCTAGAGATGTGTTTCATGCAGTGTACTCTGACGACCAACAATCAAATAAAACCTTGAGCATAGAAGTACACATCGTCTTTTTAGATTCGGGATTACTGTAATATTTGGTTCAGCTTATGAAATTCATTTTTTTCTCTTTTACCTGACCAGGAAAATTATAAACTCCATTTGTTTCATACATTACACTCATACTGGAATTGAATTTCATTGTAACCTCCCCTCAGTAACTATATATACACTTTGACATAAATGACAAGTCAACAGTTTTACTCGAGGTTAATACCCGGACAACTCAATTCTTAGCTCTCGTGTGAACTGCTAAATGCTGTAAAATGCCGCACTCCTGAACATATGTTTTTACCTCACAGCTATTCCACACAGCTATACTACACAGCTATACCACACAGCTACACCATGCTACTCCACACAGTGAACTCCGCTATACCCAGGATCTTCTAAATTCAGGAGAGCTCTCTATGATAACACTTTCTTTTTTTCTCAACATCACTTAACTCCCCCTTCCCGTTTCTTTGTATTCATTTATTCATTTCATGCATACAGTTTTACTTTTTCTTTTGTTATACACATAAATTATATTAGTGTTATTTGAATGACTGTCTACAACTGTTCCCAGAAACAGTGCTTTGTCTTTTTCTGTCTCTGTCTCTCTCTTCCCTTCGATGACTCCTTCTATCTAGTTTTTTAGCGGAACCCAAAGGGGGAAAAGACGCTATAGTTTTGTGTGTAATGTCTGTCCGTCCGTCCCGTTTAGATCTCGTAAAGTAGAAAAGATAGTGAAAACCCATCATAATATCTTAGACTATTCAAAGTTCTGATGCAACGACTACTTTTTCTTTTCTGAAATCGAAAAAACTAATTTTTAAATCACTTATGCAAGCAGTTTGTTCATAAAAATACACCACTTTTACAACTATTCACTATTAATAGTAACAAACACGGGAGACTCTTTATTAGGGGAGAACTCACCTTACTAGATTATCAACACATTTATGCAAACGGTTGTACATTTGTTGTCATTTTTATTGTTAAGTTATGTAAGTTCTGTTATACTAAGTACTATATTTACACACACAAAATGTTTACTATTTTTTTCAAGAGAAAAAATCTATTTAGTATGCATATAAGTTGGACATAATTTAAAACAACAATTAATAAGTAGTTTTTCATATAATCGCGTGAACTGCCGTTCTATGGTAACGGTGCTTCATATAAACGCGTGAACTGCGGTTCTATGTACAGGCCATAGTACACTTAACCAAAAGGAAATTTTTTTTTCTCGTGTGAGTTTTTTTTGTCTTGAGGAATAAGAGATTGACCCTTTACAAAACAATTAGATCAATTAGATATTCATTATAAGTCATCAGTTAGACCAGGTTCACATCTAACTTCACATTCACTTTCATCCATCCTTTTGTCTGGGGCACCACACAAGATGTTAACCTTTTTTCTCCATTCTTCTCTGTCATTTTTCTTTGATAGAATTTTATTCTGATAATATTGAAACCTGCCTTTTTACATGCCTATGTGGACCACTTCGGGGGCCGATTTTCAGTTTGTGTTTTCACACAAACTGTCTTTGTAACCTTGTTTCTTTTAATTTCTCTCTCTCTCTCTCTTTATCCGTCTCTCTAATCTATTACATAATCTTGCTTTCTCTCGCTGTACTGTACCCTAATTCTCTCACTTTATATTCAGGATTTAATTTTAATTAAGTTTTAAGCTTAATGACACTGTCCAGTGGTATCTTTACAAAATATCGCTGTTAATGTCCCCAGGGAAAAATTCAGTTTTAAGCAGTACATCTTTAATTAGACCCAGAGGTTTTAACTTTTAAGTTTTGCCACGAGAAAAAATAGAACGATTTTATTTCACACCACAAAACAAAGATTGATAAAGCTCTTTCACTGCTGACATTCCTGTGCTAAACAATGGGATTCTGCCAATTTAGTTATTTTAATGCCAACATTGTCGTTGATAAACACCATTGTTTTCACACGAATTTAATTCATCATTTACTTGAAGCATAACAACAGTGAAAGAATGTTGTCCAATAAAAGTAAGTATACTGAATAAACTCATGGGTAAACATTTTCAGTTTGTTTCTAATACTTCTTTTAATGACATTGTCGTTTCTGTGGTCTGCGAGTATCAACATGTTATAATGAAAATAAGCCAATTCCTCGATGTCAATGATGAGCAAAGTCAATGTAGCTTTGAAGTACGGTCTTTATTTGAGAAATCAATGACACTCACAGCACGCGTAGGTTGGGTCTACTGCAATATTGCTTGCTTCTCCAAAAGGTTATGAATATTTACATATTTATGTATGAAAGTAATAAACTAAAGGCATTTGGTCGCTGCGCTGGTCACATGACACTCTGCTCTTTAACCGTTAGTTTAAAAAAATGACCTTAACATGATCTGCCCATTAGAACGCAAGGTCTGAAAGGGGTACTTTAATTTTTTAAATTTACACTACACTAATGTTAATATAATGATGTTAATTTCAATTCTCCATCGTTTCTGGTAATGCAAAGTAACACATGTTACACAAGCGCTGATAAGATTCATTTCTTGTCCATCGTATCTCCAGTACTGATTGTCAGAACGGGTTCTGTTTGATACGTTTAATCAGACTCATCACAAATGAAAACTATGAGGGGACGGGTTGGCTTGGTGCCAGGTTCGAACTCGGGACCGTCCTTGTGACAGTTCGAAGTATATACCACAAGACTAACTATCCTATATGTAGTTGGTTACATGTTATAAAGTGTTACACTGGCAGGATCTGTATCGGTGATACGTAACCCGAGATGGTGAGAATGGTCTCCGATGACCTCAAATCATTGCACGCCTTCACTGACATCCCACATCTCCTGTTACCCTGTCAACACAGAAATTACATCCCATATCTCCTGTTACCCTGTCAACACAGAAATTACATCCCACATCTCCTGTTACCCTGTCAACACAGAAATTACATCCCACATCTCCTGTTACCCTGTCAACACAGAAATTACATCCCACACTCCTGTTACCCTGTCAACACAGAAATTACATCCCACACTCCTAGGTTTTAGCCTATTTGTTTTGTGTTATGGACTAGTTAATAAATGTAGGTCAAACTAAGCCACACGCCCATATGTTACAGTTTATCCTTTGAAATCTTTGAATACTTGATTTTTTTAAGTATAGTATTTATTAGCGTAAAGTCAAAATAGTCAGATAAGTCACACAAGTCACATAAAACACCAATAAATAGACACTTTTAGGTTGTTTGTTTTTCTTTGTATATATAATGTTTTTAAAATCTTGAATCGAATATACAAATTGTAACCACTCATCTCTTCTTGATTTAAAAAAAACCTTGAATATAAATAAGCAAATATTTTTTAAAATTAAAATATAATTTATTTATTGCAATATCTATCTCTTATTCTCCCATATGTCAATCTTTCTACATTTAGATTAAACATTTTTTTTACCCATCTATAACGTCTATCCTTTAACCTGCTTTTAAAAAAAAATAACATCTGTTGTCTCTGTAATTTCATTTGTATCCTTTTCTTTGTGTTTATTTGCCATTTTTGGTTCACTTTTTAATAAAACAACTACTCGTAGAAATTATAAGAACTAATTCAATTACTTTCTATTGTTGTTGTTGCTATATGTCTTTTATACTTTCTAAGAAATAACATGTACGAACTTTATACCAGACAGAGTCAGTTAATATTTAGCTTCGTACAAAACAAAACCCGCTTTTCCTCTCTCAGTATCAACAAAAAAAAAGTTCGAAAGAAGAACAAAGATGGAGTCTCTAGTTTGAATCACTTGATCTCTCCGTAGTGCCACTACCTAGAATCATAACATTAGTTTAGCAATGGTCTTGCCACGTAAGTCATTAAACATCAGATTGTTTCTAAATTTCAATGTAACTTTTGACTCATGTATTGTTAGACATTTCTTCGGAAAATGAGATTTAATTATTAAGTGTCCACGGACGGCTGGAGAGGAAGGCGGCCAGGATTCGAACCCGAGACAATCGAGATGACAGAAAAACATACCACAGGACCATGCAGCCTTCCTGAACAAGATATGAAAAAAATAATCTTTATTACCTAAATAAATTGTACCCAACCTGAATAAAAAAGAAAAAGAAAAAGAGAAAAAAAAACAACAGAAAAACAAAAGACTGGGAAAACCAAACAAACAAACACAAAATGCTCTTTGGAAGATGTTAAGCCAAAAAATAAATAAAAATAGAACGCTGTTTATTTTACACCAGCGTTTAGTTCTGACATTGCCAACATAGGAATGTTGTATTTTTTTGTCCACATCAACTGTTACAAAGAGTTCTTGTGCATAGGAGATTTTCTCTTTCTTATCTCCATGGAACTGGTAAGAACAGCTCTTGTGCACTCACTACACCATCTCTACATTTGGTTAACACGACTCAGGGATCCTCCAAATGATTGACTTTTATTGACCTCGTGTTGCACCTGCAAATCTATTTAGGTTAAGCTCACCCCCTTGAGAGTTAAGCCTATTGATGCAGGTATCGAACGGTCACTGCTGTTGATGTACGAACCAATGAAACGACAGTAAGAAATGGAAGCTGTCAAGTGTACAAGATTGCCAGAAAAAAAATAAAAATAATAAACTGTACGTTTATCAAAACTCTGGCTTCTAGTAGCTTCGAGTTTTTGCACGAAAGAGAAAATATTGTAAAGGGAGATGATTGGTTTGGAGTTCCAGAAATGTACAAAACATTCGACTTCTGAGATAGAAGAATCGAGTTTTGTTTAGGGTACATTCAGAATATATGTTTTAAACTGTATGGTAAGTATAGCTTTGGGACAATGTTTTTATTGAATTTGATTTACAAATTGTATCAATGTAGCCGTAAAAAAAAATAAATGTTATGATATTGGAAATTCAATATTTATGTAGCTTTTGCAATTTAAACTAACTCGGGTTAACTAAAAGTGAGATCTATGAGACAGTAAAAGGGTCCTAACAGGTTTGTTTGTTACTATTAATAGTGTATAGTTCTAAAAAGATGTATTTTTATGAAAAAAAAAAAATTGCTTGCATAGTTGATTTTAAATTTTTCGCTTTAAGAAAAGAAAAAGAAGCCGTTTGTAGTGTAACTAAGTTGATTTTCTGCGTGCGTCCAGCGTGTCAGAAGGTCATGCCCAGCGTGTGTGCTTCATTTCGAGTGTGTGTGTGTGTGTGTGTTGTGTGTGTATAGACTACATCAGTGTTTTGCGAGACGTTCTGGTTTCATTCACTGTTGACTGTAGTCTAATTGTGTCGACTAAAGCCATGGTATTGGTAGTCTAGTCGTTATCATTTCATTACATCAGAATTCTGCTTTGTGTCTAGATCTATTTACAAATGTAATTAAATGACGGACCCGAACTAATTGCTACAATGACACTTCGTACAATCTTTATTGTTGTTGTTGTAAGTTTTTCTTTTCTATTTCTTCTCAGTATTCAAAATAAGGAAGACATCATGCTACTAAAAAGTTAAAAAAAAAAAGTTCCCCTTTCAGACCTTGTGGTCTATAGGGCAGATGGGTCTGAGTATTTATTTTTTGGCACATTGGCACAGTTTTAGGCCATGTCGTGCCCGTAATCCCTATAAGGTTACTCTCCCTTCATAACACAAGAGCTAAATTGTATTAAGTTATTAAAAACAAGGTCTATTCACAGTTAAAAAAGTAAAGGTAGTAAAAATTTAATAATTTAGTAAAAATCTTTGTATTTATTATATGTTCTCAATTTCACAAATCAAATCTTCGTTGACAATCCCTCCTTCCGGACAAAGCCCAGTATATATATATATATATATATATATATATATATAAAGTTCATCCATCGTGGTTCGATGATGACCACTTTGTCATCCAGGGAGCTGAGGGCTTTGCACTGGGGTTTTATGCCTCCTCATGTGGCTGGTGAGACCTATGTGAACCGGAATGTTCGGCCGCACTCTGGGCAGGTTATTCCAGCTGGAGCTAGTGTCGTTTGCCTTGCTTTTCTTCTCTGACGTTTTTCTTCTGCCAGCGTTATTCTTTTTTCCTCAGCAACCTGTGCGCCAGTTTTCCCAGCGCGACGCCATGATGTTCTGTCATGTGCCTCTGTCTCCCAGGTGCCTGGGTCTATGCTGAACGCCTTCAGAGAAGCTTTGAGGGTGTCCCTGAAGCGCTTTCTTTGACCACCTTGCGAGCGCTTTCCTTCGCTTAGTTGGTCATACAAGAGTCATTTAGGGATGCGGCAGTAGCTTCCCAGGGTCGACACTATCGAACAGTTATAGGACAGATGGTGTAAAGTTCATCTATTTCTGTGGTCTACGGTTAACAAGTGTGTCATGTCGCCAGCACAACGACCAACCGCCTTTACTTTTCCCCAACTAATGCCAGATACCCATTAGAGCAGGGTGGACTCACTAAAAAGTGCAGTAAAAATAGTCATTGTTTTAATGTGAACTGCTTTGAATGCAGTAGCCCCAGTTTGTCATTTCGTTTTAAAAAATGATGTAACTTATAAAAAAACAACGATAACAACAAGAAAGGTGTTTTATCCTTTTCTTTTGAAGTATTAATTACATTAGAGCATGACTCGATTTGGTTCTTCCATTCAATCTGATTATAGATGTTTTTTGTTTCTAACAAAGCTTATATAAACCCACTCCGTCTGTCTGTCTCAAAAAAAAGTTTGTACATGTTATTTCTCCCACACCCAATTTCAGATCAAGTTGAAATTTTTCACAATTTATCCTATTCCATACAAAACAATAATCAATAAAAACGAACTAAGCAATTAGTTAATTAACTATTGATGATTAATTATTTTGTTAGGAATCGAACAAAAAACTATGTTTGACAGATGTAGTGATATAAGTTCAATAAGACTTGTTTAGACGTCGCTTAAAAGTTTGAAACTAACAGTAGATAATTATAAAATAACTCTAAAACGTTTTGATAAGCACTTCCTAGACCAAATTGAACAATTATTCTAATTGTAATAATATCTATAATCGTAATGATTTTTTTTGGTGGTCTAGATCTATTACAAATTTAATTACATAACAAATCTAAATCTTTGTTTATTTTTCTTGTTTTAGACGTGTTTTTACAAAGCTTATATCACTTCGATCTGTCTGCCTGTCTGTCTGTCTGTCTGGTAAAAAGTGTGTACACGTTATCTCTCCCACACCCATTCTCGGATCAAGTTGAAACTTAGCACAATTATTCATCAGCATAGGCAGGACATGAATCTATAAAATAAAAAGTAAGCAATTAGTCAATTAACTGTAATTAATTATTTTATTTGATACCAACAAAGGAAATTAATCCTTCATCATTCATGTATATGGCTAAATTTGTTGGGTTTAGTCTCCTTAAATAATTTTTTTTTTACGGTAATTCTCCATCACGTATTCCCAGATCAAGATGATAATTTAAACAATTAGTTATGTATCTAAAAGAACATGACTCAATTTAAAAAAATACCCAATCTGTCAATTAATTATTGTTAATTAATTATTTTGTTTGATATAGAATAAGGAAAATAACTTGTAAATTATTCATAGATATAGTTCTAATGGCTTAACTCTTTTCCTTTACATAACCGATGTTTTTCTTTTTTTAATTGATTTTTTATAGTTTGCTTGTCTCTTGTTCCGGTCTAAACCCTGAACTACTTTTATGGCAGTATTCTCTATTAAGTTCACCCTGGCCTTGGTTTGAGAACCCTTGCTTTAACAAACAACACATTTATCTCAAGTCCCCTAAGTGTCGTATTGATTAAACAGATCAATTTATTGTCCAAGGGACTGGACCAGAGGTATAACATTGTCATCTGGGGGAGGGGGGGGGGTGAAGTCGATAAGACGGGACATCATGCTGACGACTTCCGAGTCTCCCATTCGAGATTTGATTTCTTACTGCTCATGGTCAGGTTAGAACTGATTCATGGTCATGTTTTTACTGACCGCTTCCTTTGCAGTACAACAACGTATTACTAATGAATAATGTACGATGTTCCTTTTCTTGGATTAATTTGATAGTGACTTTTTTTGTCTTTTGTCTGATGTATTCAGTATTTACAGAATTCAGTAGATAAAATCAATCTTTCAGAAAAGTGAACTTATAAGAACTTTTGTAGATAAAGCCATAGGATTTTTATTGAAAATTAAATCCATTAAATCCTAGGAATGGCTGTTAAGTTAGTGATATTTTGCAATCTCGACGTGCAATAGGAATCAACTAATTCATTAAAATCAATATGAATTTGAATATCATCGATGGTCGATGCTATTTATTGCGAAATATCAAAATCGATTGCAAATGATAAAGAAATGCATTATGATATCCCTTCTTGGAACTTTGTCTGTTCCGTAGACTAATGGCCCCTAGAGACATACAATGGTGGTAAAGTTGTTTTGTTTTTTTATATAAAACAAAAATAGAAATCTCACATTTCAACAAACGAATGAATCTTTTCGTTCATTGATATCTTCAAATGGTTTTATTTGTTTGCAAGGTTTCGGGCCCTAGAGGTCTAGTTTCAGCATCACATCTATTGTTATCACTCACGACTCTACTAAAAAATATGTTCCACTTGACTTCTCATGATGTGAATGATTAAGTTTGACTTCTTGAATAGGGACAGAAGTTAGAAGGAACTGAAATAAAAACATTTAAGCCGCACTGTGAAGATTTAGAGACAAAGTATTATTGAGACATAACGTAGCTCGAGTAATGTATTGAGACATAACGTAGCTCGAGTAATGTATTGAGACATAACGTAGCTCGAGTAATGTATTGAGACATAACGTAGCTCGAGTAATGTATTGAGACATAACGTAGCTCGAGTAATGTATTGAGACATAACGTGGCTCAGGTAATGTAATGAGACATAATGTAGCTCGAGTAATGTAATGAGACATAATGTAGCTCGACTAATGTAATGAGACATAATGTAGCTCGAGTAATGTAAAGAGACATAACGTATCTCAGGTAATGTAATGAGGCATAACGTAGCTCGAGTAATGTAATGAGACATAATGTAGCTCGAGTAATGTAATGAGACATAACGTAGCTCGAGTAATGTAATGAGACATAATGTAGCTCGAGTAATGTATTGAGACTAAACGTAGCTAAAGTAATGTATTGGGACATAATGTAGCTCGAGTAATGTATTGAGACATAATGTAGCTCGAGTAATGTATTGAGACATGATGTAGCTCGAGTAATGTATTGAGACATGATGTAGCTCAGGTAATGTAATGAGACATAATGTAGCTTAGGTAATGTAATGAGGCATAATGTAGCTCGAGTAATGTAATGAGACATAATGTAGCTCGAGTAATGTAATGAGACATAATGTAGCTCGAGTAATGTAATGAGACCCAATGTAGCTCAGGTAATGTAATGAAAAATATTGAAGCTAAGGTAATGTGAGCCTAGCGAAGGACTTCTTATGCTAGAGCATTGAACTGGATACTGAGCTCGGTCTTGAGTGTGTGTGTGTGTGTGTCTGTGTGTGTGATGATATTTTCATCCAGAGTTGTTGTGGCTTTTTCGAAAGACCAATAACACAGCTTTTGGAAATTAAGAACAAATATGTCTTTTACAAGCTATGTTTAGATTGATAATGGCCAGGAGGAGTTACGGAACTTCATGTAATGACCTAAGGTAATCAACAAGTACCAGAAGTGGTTATTCAGTTATATTTTGGTCACGCTCTACTTTCAGCCTATTTCACTAAATTTTTTGGAGAAATCGGGACTTCCGGTGTTGTCTTCTCTTAAAGGCTGAGTTTATGTTCAAGCACATTCAATGAGATGTGGATGATCAATCAATCAGGTGGACAGTGTTAGAATTTCTTTAGGGCTAAGATTATCTTTCTAAATAAGGAAACCCCTACTTTGAATGGCTAATTGAGGATTTCAAAACTACATTGAGAGGGAAAATGAACGCAATTTTAATGAATTCATATTTTCAACCCTGCACGATACATATCACAATTCTTTTTTTTTTTTTCGAGAACTACGCTATCAGGAAAAAGATGATTTGAAACCTAGGATTCTGAACTGATGTGATTAGCGAATAAAGTAGTCTGGAAAAGGGATTGCCTTTTAAAAATATAAATCTCTTTTTTCTTTTTGAATATTTACTCATGTTGCAAGCTTAAAGCCTTTTCAAAACTGTCGGGTCTAAACGAGACATATTGTCTTCAAAGTTGTAGAATAGACATTGTTTCATGTACATTGTCTCTTAAAGAAAATAACAACAACAAACAAAAACAAACACTTGCAGTTTCTGTTACAACTGTAATGGAGTGATGTGATAGTGTTGTTTGGGTTAAAAAATCAGCATTATGTTTTGTTTTGTGATGTTCTGTTATTTTGATGTACGCATGAAGACCAAACTTTCATGGCCACATTTTTGTATGCTTGTGAGTCTTGGACGCAGACTGCAGAGCTAGAGAGGAGAATCTTTGCAATGGAATTGAGATGCTACAGAATGATCCTATCACATTCAAAGACCGTATCACAAACCAAGAGATTAGAGAGGTTGCAACAGCGATTGGAACCCATGATGACATGCTAACTATTGTAAAAAAACGCAAGCTAAATAACTATGGCTATATTACAAGATCTTCGGGACTTGCTAAGACCTTCCTTCAGGGAACAGTACTAGGAAAGGAAAGAGGCAGACAGAGAAAGCGATGGGAGTTCAACATAAAAGAATGTAGGGCCTGCCATTGAGATTCTAACTAAGGTAAAAGACAGAGAACAATGGAGAAAGACGGTCGACGAATCTTGCATGGTGCCCCCACCGGTCCAACAGACTAAGAGATAGGTAAAGGTAAAGATAAATAGAGGCAAAATTTATATTTTCGATTATTAAATTACACAGCTATTTACACAAAGCGATCTGTAGTTATCAGCCTTATTTTGGAAGCACTGAACAAACAGTGAGAAGTTCCTTTATCCTTTTAAGACATAATATATATAACTAAAGATGGATTTGTGTAAATAACTCTGTTATTATGAACAATTATCATTTCTGTTTGTTTTGAACGAAGAGGCGTACAGACAGAAATGTCAAACACTGTTTGATTTATTTAGAAATAAATAAAAAATTCCTTGATCCACCATCTTAAAATAAACAAATAACTGTATTCTCTCTCTCTCTCTCTTCAAATATCTCTCTTGTTGTTTCTTCTTCTTAGTGTCTGTATTTCTGTGTTTGGTTTTTACTTTATTTCAGTCAGATTCTTATCTATTTCTGTGTGTAATTTAAGCCGGTCGCACGTTCAATCTTTGTTTTCCTCTCTCTCTCTCTCTCTCTCCCCCTCTCTCTCTCTCTCGTCTTCTTCTGTCCCTCTAAAAATACTTGGACAAAAGATATGGTCGTAAACTGACTGAAACATAGAACTAAGTGACCAAGGACAAGATTTTGTTTCTTTTTTATTTTTATGAAAGAAATAAAAACGCCTACGCTAGGCAGCCATGCTTGATAGGCCAGTGTCTTTATGTTTTGACTTGGTCATTTCTTATTGAACGAACTAAAGCAATAACATTTGTTCGCTTCTAGACTACAGCCAAAATAGAATTTCGCTTCACTGGCTTCTTCCAGTAATGTTGCAATACTTTTGCTAATTATATGGAACTAGTATTTTTTTTTTTGTATTATAGATATGGAAACCCGATATAGTATATAAAGATATAAAAAAAAACAATTGATAAATATATATATATATATATATATATATATATAATTAGGTTAAGCATTCATACAATTATAGTTATGTACATAATATCTATCACGCTTGATAACCCTACATCCAAACATTTCTTGATTTAACAAAAGACTAAATCCTGTAAGCTTCTTTCATGGGTCTCAAATTGTAATATCTGGTTATAAAGAACAAAGTTTGACTTTACAAAATGGACAAAGCAAAAGTAGTCAGAAATACTTCTATTCAGGTTATCGTCTTATTATTACAAAGCTTATATCTACTCACTCTGTCCGAGATAATCGTCTTATTATTACAAAGCTTATATCTACTCACTCTGTCCGTCTGTTTGTCTGTCTGGTAAAAAGTTAGTGCACATTATCTCTCCCACACCCAATGTCAGATTAAGCTGAAATTTGGCACAAATATTTCTTTTACCTGACAACGCAATTTTAAAAAAAAAAGTTAATTTACTATTAGTAATTAATTATTTTGTTTGGTATCTTGAACAAGGAAAAAAGTACTTGACTGAAGTGGAGGTATTAGCTGAATTAGTCCCCCTGATAGGTCGCCGCTCTAAATTGAAACAAACAAAATATAGCTATACAATATACAAGTACCTCACTAATAGAGTTGATACCACGTCGGCTTGAGTAGGGGTAAGCCACGAGTTCGAATTCAGGCATATATCCCTCCCCTATTTTTTTTTAAATGCTTTTAACTAATTATGATACACTCCACACAGACCTCCATTTCTTTCTCTCACCCCCCCTTCCAATTTCTCAACAGGTCCAGACAAGAGAGATAGGATCTAGCGTATTGAGCAAGCTACAAACATGAAATAGTGCTCAACAAAAACAATTGGGGTCCAAATAATATTCATCGCACTGATTGTGTTGTTATTTCCCTAGGGGATCTATTTCAAAACTTAATGACATGACTGATCCAAACTAATTGATACAATTACACTTCATATAAACTTTCTTTTTCTTGATATATTTTTTATGATTTTCTTGTTTCCTGTTTGTTTTTTTATCTATCTTGTTCACGAAAAGACGACAACACTTATAGTTTTTCATTATGATAACAGTTTTTTTTGTGTCTCATATGAGCCTGAAGTAGTATTTCTTTAACTACCTTGCCTTTAGTCCTAACAATATTGTTCAACCTTTAAAGTGGTAGAGCCGCTTACGTTTCCAACACTTGTCAAGCGTGACATCAGATCAGTCTACGAGACCAAGTATCTGCTGCTTCATTCTGAAATGTTGGTCAAGGTTTCAAGGGGTAAGCACCCCATCATGGGACGGCTATGGCACGCTGGACGTATGTTTGGGCATCTCTGAATTATACGATACAGAAGGATGACTTTGGTGACTATAAGAGACAATGTAGCTAGACAACTTCTATACTTACGATAGTTGTGAATGTCCAACTAACGTAGAAACTAAATTATAATTATAATTATAAACTAAATGTAATGAAATTTTTACTTGCAATTTTGTTGAATTAAAAATGAAATATAATTAATATCAGTTAAATTGAGCATCATAAAACTATTCATATACTGAGATCGTTTGAGCAAACCAGTGGCACATATGTCATAAAGATTTTTATAACTAAATATAAATGGAAAAGGATGATATAAAGTTATGTCGCTAGTTATCTATTGTGGGATTTTAATTAGAGCGAATTTAAAATATACAGTGAAAAGAGAGGGGAAAGAAACCCAAACCGAAATGTAATGAAACAACCGAGAGCCAAATCCGTTGTTCGTAAGATAGGATCGAGACCATTGTTACAGTAGACAGCAACACTGACGTCGTGACGTAAGACCTGGGTCATGGCAACGAGCTGTCGCAGGTCAGTCAGTGAACGATTGGATGCAGTTTGATTCCAATCTCCAATATTGGTACGTAGTTTTGTGCACTGAATCTTGTTATTTTAAAAATTAGAGATTTTTAACATAATCATTTACATTTAAGCAAAATCTAGAAATGCATGCGAGATACTCATTGTGAAAGCACTACTTTTAGGCCAGGTCATGCACTCTAATGTTTAAAGCACTAAGTTTCCGGAACTTAAATTTTAAGTATTTTCTGATTCAGGGCGTAACTGAGAGGGAGTCTTTATCGCAATGCAGACAAAAGAATGGCACGCTATTAGTTTGAAGCAGGTCAACACAAAACTTCATTATAATTCCTATTTCCCATGATTCCCACTCAACAATGTCAGTCTCTGGTCATGACGCAATTCAAGATTAACGGGAAAGTACAATTCACATCAACAGCACTCCTAGATCTTCACTTTCTCTGTGTTCCAAAGTCATCTTGACCTAGAATCAAACATATAAACAGCAGAAATGACGTTTCTCCTCTAAATCTAATCAAACAACGGACGACATTTTCAGCCTTTAGTTTAGGTGAATCAATCTGCAGCTTCGACGACGTCATGGCTTTTATTCGCCCATTTAATTCTAAAAACAATAACTCAATTATCCCAGCCTCCCTCCACCAGCCCATCATTTTCCGTTTTTGGACTATAAATAAAAATATCGTCATAATTGAATGGAAAACACCGGAACACGCCAGAAATGATTTTTAGCGAGAAGACGGTTGGACATCAGAGTCCAAGTTTGCTCAACACTTCAGATGCTTCTCTTGTCATGTTCAAGTTTGATGAATGACTTCCACGTCGGACAGACTCGCCATTAGAAGCAATAGTATTAAGCCTCGCCATCAGATGCACGAGTATCGCCTCGTAACTCAATCAACGAAATTGATAATCGCATAGTAAATGGAGAATTTCCAGACGTCCAACTTTCTTTTTTTCGTAAACCTGATTACCCATTCATAAATCGTTTCAAAGATGAAGTAATATCAATGTCAATAGCAAATCGTTATATTGTTCTACAATGACAATACTTGTTACTGTAAGGAAGTTTGAACAAGCAAAATATAAACACTAAGACTAAGACTGCTTCATTGATCCTTACGGAAATTCGTTGTGATTACAAGGACTCTTTTCGCATATAAAGACAACACAACAGAAAAATACACATAAATACAACAGACAACATAAAGAGTTCATTCAGCGACTACACACAGGTATCTTGGTGCATTTAATATTCCCTGATCAATCCAGTATAATCAGGTCGCCTGCTGTGCAGCGCCCCAGAAGTAAAAAATCCTTTAAAAAAAAAAAAGCTCGTGTTAACAGATTTACTTTATAGCTCTAGCGGAGGTTTCTGATATTTTGGGTCAAATATTATAAATATACCTTAGACGCCACTCCCTGAAAATTATCCAATCATATGATTTATCCTTATATTTTATATATAAGGGGAAAAAAAGAAGACAATGTGTGGGGCTAATTCTAAAATGTACAATGTACTTTCGTTCATTCTTTCCAGCCACTTTCTATTTCTTGTAGAACGAAACAAAAAACTCTTTTTTTTATTCTGTTCAAAGAACTGGAGAAAAAAAAGGCCAAACACAAGAGCATTGAGTTGTCTAAAGGCAAGCATCATTAAGGGAGACAAGTATAGAGTGTCCAGGGTTAATTTCCCTTGACAGATTTTATTGAACTGAGCTAACGGCCTAGGTTGTCGTCGCCTGTTGGTAACGAAGCAGAAACTGGGAGCCGGGGGGAGGTTAAATAATTAGGAAAAACGAATCTTGTCGAATGCGGCGGCCCAACGTTACATTGATGGCCTAACAAGTTCACCAACTGTGAATTGCCGTGATAGTGGCATGTGACTCTACTACAAATAGATAAAAAGATTCGTTTGTAGACATGGTAGGGTCAAATGCGGTACAGTGGTCCATGCTCGAATCTTCACACTTTAATCTGTCTATATTTTATCGCTAACTAGAGATGCTAGTTTAACATACAAATCTTATTTAGAAAATTTTTACACGATTGTTCAAAGTGGTTTTGCAAACCTTTTAAAAAAACTTAGCCAAATACATCAAAAAATTGTGATTGACATTGAAAACGTGATATTAATTCCGGCATTTATATCTCAAGACTTTGGTTGGTCTTCATCTCTTGGTCTTGGTGATAAGTTTATAGACAATTGTTACTAGTAGCCTTCAGACACACACACACACGCGCGCACACACACACACACACATATTCTTTGAGATGCTATATATATACATTTTACGGTTCCCTTCGTAATTATTCAACTTCTTCTTCGACATTCGCTAACAGCATCTACTAACTTATAGTGTGTGCCTTTCGCCTGTGTTATGTTATTTGTTTCAGTGTTGCTTCTGTTTGACTGATATATATATATATATATATATATACATGAGCGCCCGCAGGATTTTTTGCAGGAAGGTGCAAGTTGCCACCAATGGTTCAAAGTCGTAGATTCAACTTTTTTGTAGCGGAGAATACTAAAGAACTGCAGAAGTTGACATTTATTGCCAAAACTGTCAATAACTTTACTAATAAACTGCTTTTCGTCGCGATAGAAAAGCAGCCGATAAACGCGTATAGTGCACAGTGCTTAGCGCCTTCTACACGTTGCAGTTCTTGTATCTTTTTGGACTAAGACAAAACAAGTTGAAATGCGAGGCGTTAATGAAAAAACTAACCAATCAAGATATGTAATGTAAAGCCGCGTTCTATAATAGCTTCAAAAATACAAACATGTGGCTCTGTGTGTCGACTAAAGAACGAACTCAAAACCCAATACCAAGTTTGTCGCACCATCTTCAAGATGCCAAACTAAATACCCGGTACCAAGTTTGTTTAGCCTTCCTCAAGATGCCAAACTCAAAACCCGGTACCAAGTTTGTTTGCCAGCAGTCTCGCCCTCTTCAAGATCCAAACTCAATACCCGGTACCAAGTTTGTTTAGCCTTCTTCAAGAGGCCAAACTAAATACCCGGTACCAAATCTGTCTCGCCTTCCTCAAGATGCCAAATTCAATATCCGATACCAAGTTTGTCTGCCAGCAGTCTTGCCCTCCTCAAGATCCAAACTCAATACCCGGTACCAAGTCTGTCGTGCCTTCTTCAAGATGCAAAACTCAAAACTCTTCACCAAGTTTGTCGTACCTTCCTTAAGATGCCAACTCACAATCAGGTACCAAGTTTGTCTCAACTTCTTGAAGAGGCCAAACTCAATATCCGGTACAAAGTTTTTCTCGCTTTCTTTAAGATGCCAAACTCAATAGCCGGTACCAAGTTTGTTTAGCCTTCCTCAAGATGCCAAACTCAATACCCGGTACCAAATGTGTCTCGCCTTCTTCTAGATACCCAATTCAATATCCGGTACCAAGTTTGTCTGCCAGCAGTCTTGCCCTCCTCAAGATCCAAACTCAATACCCGGTATCAAGTTTGTCTCGCCTTCTTCAAGATGCCAAACTCAATACCCGGTACCGAGTTTGTCTTCCAGCAGTCTCGCTTTTTTCAAAATGACATTCCTCAAGTGCTCTTCGCATGGACACATTGGGTTTGGATTATGCTATTTACGTGACTGCTGATGTGGTTTTGAGCGGCCACTACGGACAATCTGCAACATCAAGGTAACTAGTTCAAGAACAGATGAATAACTGACAAAAATTAAAAGATAAATAAGAAACACGCGTGGAGCAGGCACAGATTACATGTGCAGTTGTTCTGGTTTCACTTGCAAACGTTATTTTAAGATCCGCCAAACCGTCAAAGATCTTAACAATGTTGTGACTTAAAGCGCGAATGGATTTATATTCTCATCCATTAATGTCTCACACAAAAGAGGTAAATTTAGCACCAACACTTTCTTTTGGGACTGCTACGGAAGAAACAGATAATCATCTTGATGACATCAACATGACGTATATCTGAGATGCTATTCATGTCATTAACAACAAGGTTGAGTCTGTCAGACGCTCAATGGAAGAAGGCCTTATTTAATATTTTTAAAAAAATATTTTGAAGGACAATTAACTGAACAAAGTTTTGAATGCTAGACATCACGGAGCAGCCATCATAGCCTTAGCCTAGTAGCTTGTCCATGTCTAGACTGTACATAATGTGTTTGTTGACAATGACGTTAGACACAGGCTGTGCGTCTCTCTAAACTACAGGAACAAACAAACCGAACGTTCATAAACACCTTCACAGTGCCTGAAATACCTCCAGCTTTATCACGTATAGACACCTTCTCAGTGCCTGAAATACCTACAGTTTCACACGTATAGACACCTTCTCAGTGCCTGAAATACCTACAGTTTCACACGTATAGACACCTTCTCAGTGCCTGAAATACCTACAGTTTCACACGTATAGACACCTTCTCAGTGCCTGAAATACCTACAGTTTCACACGTATAGACACCTTCTCAGTGCCAGCGCCTGAAATACCTATAGTTTCACACGTATAGACACCTTCTCAGTGCCTGAAATACCTACAGTTTCACACGTATAGACACCTTCTCAGTGCCTGAAATACCTACAGTTTCACACGTATAGACACCTTCTCAATGCTTGAAATACCTACAGTTTCACACGTAGACACCTTCTCAGTGCCTGAAATACCTCCAGTTTCATCACTTATAGACACCTTCTCAGTGCCTGAAATACCTACAGTTTCATCACGTATAAACACATTCTCAGTGCCAGAAATACCTACAGTTTCATCACTTATAGACCCAACAAATGCAGTTGATTCATGCCGCTGCTCGTAATTTTAATTTCTTGCTGCTTTCAGTTCTCCGTCGATACAAATCAACGTTTTTACTCGAAAACTGGTGGACATGTTTTACCTGCTATTTTATCGAGCGCAACTCTGCAAGACGTAAATACATTGACCAAGAGGACTGCACTCTTCATTCTTGTTCAAGAAACGTTTCACATCTATAACATCGAAAGGCAGTTGGTAAGGATTTCTCCAAAGTTTCTCAACAAGCATCATATCCTTAATACCCTAACTATTACAATGACTATAAATATGTACCAACGGAAACACATCGTCAAGACAAACGTACAAGAGAAGAGTTGATAAGAGTCTTTATCGTGCACAGAATGGCAAGCCTATCATAAAACGCACAAGTCTTCAATAGCATATTGAAGCTTATTACAATAATAGCTTATCCTTACAACTGTAATTCAGTAGAAGCACTACTTGTTAGACTTAGAATAAGTTAATTCATTTGAATATGTAAACAATAGGCTATTATTTGGCTACTAAAAATTCAGACTGGTGCAAATACATGGTTCACCATTAATTGCTGATAAGCCTAGGCTAGTTTACTTACAGATCAACTTATCTTTACGTCTGTATATCAGTCACCAGTGGAAGCACTAGGCTAGTCTACTTACAGATCAACTTATCTTTACATCTGTATATCAGTCACCAGTGGAAGGACTAGGCTAGTCTACTTACAGATCAACTTATCTTTACATCTGTATAGCAGTCACCAGTGGAAGCACTAGGCTAGTCTACTTACAGATCAACTTATCTTTACATCTGTATATCAGTCACCAGTGGAAGCACTAGGCTAGTCTACTTACAGATCAACTTATCTTTACATCTGTATATCAGTCACCAGTGGAAGCACTAGGCTAGTCTACTTACAGATCAACTTATCTTTACATCTGTATATCAGTCACCAGTGGAAGCACTAGGCTAGTTACTTACAGATCAACTTATCTTTACATCTGTATATCAGTCACCAGTGGAAGGACTAGGCTAGTCTACTTACAGATCAGCTTATCTTTACATCTGTATATCAGTCACCAGTGGAACCACTAGGCTAGTCTACTTACAGATCAACTTATCTTTACATCTGTATAGCAGTCACCAGTGGAAGCACTACTTCTTCAGTTGCTACTTAGATTTTAATTGGTTTGATGGTGCGAAAAAAAATGGCTAGAATTTGACAACTCAGAATCGAAGGGGGTGCAAGTACACCACCCTTGACTGCGCCAATATATATATATATATATGTATCATATAAAACACATTCGTATGTTTGATAAATGACAATTTGCGGTTTAGAAAGAAAAGTTGGTAGTGATTTCCGGTAGGCAAGCAATTCCATACATCTCCGTTTCAAGTCTTCTCATCAGAGTAAATGAAATTGAATAGTGAATTGAAGAAGAAATTCAACTCCTCAGCTTACAATTTGTCTCGGCTAAAGCAATAATGGCCCGCGGGTCAAATCCGACCCACTGGAAAATTTGTTTTGAAAAACAAAGCGTATGTTGAGTGAAGGAGATCACTGCTGTTGTATTGCTACCATATGCCTCAATAATTCACTTTTTTTTTTCCTTTTTCTATATGAAATAAAATTATTTTATTACCACTAATCTACAAAATTTTTTTTAAATTATTATTTCACGTGTAGACTATGAATAATTGCGCAAAATTTCAACTTGATCCCTGAATTGGAATTAGGAGAAAAAAAATGTAAAAACTTTAGTCAAGACAGACAGACAGACAGACGAATTGAGTTAATGTAATTTTTGTTATTCAACTCGTAATAATACAAAATTTTTATATATTGTAATAATAATAAGTTTTCGATTCCAAAGATTAAGGATTAGTGCAGTTTTTCACATAGGTACGCAAAACCAGTTGCGACCTACATATTTTTCCGTATTTCTTGCAGACAAAGCCGTTGTCCGCTGGCGTCTTCTGCGCTGCCTTCAATAAGGGCTTTTTTTTGGGTCTCAAATGTGTGTCTTGCCACCGCGGCCTTTGTGAGTGCTCTCCAACAATCTTTTCCAAACATAATCTTCTGTCAGCTATTTTTCTCTATGCCAGTAAAGGCGAGTTGAACTTAATATGTAAATATTATAGATATAACTTTAGTTGTTAAGTTGAGAGAAAGATTTCAATGTTTGCGCAATTCTGACTTTTTAATTTTTTTTTTGCGCCCACCTGCTGATTATATTCACATTTGGCAGGACAATTCAAATGAATGTGTGGCTACTTTCACAATTCCTGTTGAAATAAATAAATAAATATCTGACGCCAATTATAAAAAAATATAAAAAATCAACGAATCATAGCCTTTCCTTTAGTAAAGTGAAAGATGGAAATACTGTCTTGATGTTTTCTTCTTTCTTTGCGTCATTTATATGGGAATCGCAGGTTATTTGAAACTTATTTATCCCCAATACAAGGAGGTTTAGGTTTGCAATAAACTAATTGAACATAGTTGATAATACGATAAGTTAAATTTTCTTTACTAATAAACATAATGTTAAAAAAATATGTACAATAGCTCGTTCAATGACAATAATTTAATGTACACGTTTATCTTAACAAAAGAAATAGCGATTTCACTTTAAAAGCAAAGAAACTATTAATCAATTTAAAAAAAAAATTCTACAAGCTTTGTATTGTTGCCTAGCAACCTTAAGCTTCCGAGAGCTGCTCTGAAAGTAAAAGAAAGTTGTTCTAGTATGCTCAATTTTAGTTATGGGAAAGAAATCCCCGTTTTGTATTCGCCGTGTAATCGTAATCTACTGTGTAATCCATGTGACGTGACAATTATACATTAGCTCCAGTTCGATTAACCAATGTTGCCTTTCTTGTGTTCTAGGATATAGAATACCTTATTAATCTTAGCTATACACATTAGTCAAATTGATTTTCCTCCCATTAAAACTTGATGGTAAAAGGTCACGTAAAGTCAGTTTCGTTAGTTCATGGCAAGTTATGACAGGAAAAGTGTATTGCCCCCCCCCCCCCTCCAACCCCCAGGTTTTTATTGTCATGTGAGTAGGACTAAATGAAAAGTTAACTTTCTGCTTAGGTCTTCACTATTGATTACTGTCCATTGAGTGGTTTACATTAGCTGTCTGACATTTCAACTCTATTTATATCAATCTTATTTCTTTTCTCTCTGTTTTAAATCACAACTTTAATTGAACAAATGTCGGAGTGAACCTATCAATCACTCATGGGGATAAGAAAGTTTAGAACGTAACAAAATGTAAAGGTGGTTTTTTTTTACAACTATATCTACTGTCACGATATTTCATTTCTTCAAATATTGTACTTAATTACAAGATCAAGTTTCAAAAGGAGCACACAGGATTAGGCTTTTGTAAGGCGAGGAACCAAGTTTGGACTTGTGTTAGAGGAGCACCAAAGTTTGGACTTGTGTTAGAGGAGCATCAAAGTCTAGGTTTGTGTAAGAGATGCTAGATGGAGAGAATGCCAGCTGCCTATCCTAGTGCTAGCTCTAGAAAGTGATTTTTCTTATTTGATATAAGCAACTGTACTGAAGTTTAAATGATTTGAAAAAGGTTGCAATGTTAACAGTGCAATAATATTTCAGGTGTGAATTTCAAAATTCGACAGAGCTGTTCAGGTCGAACAGTTGCATGTTACAACTTTAGAACACCCTTACATGAGATTGTGCGTCTTTAACAATAAATTTATTATGGCATAAAATTCACTCAAAGTTATCCAACGACCCTCCGGAGGGGGGGGGGCGCTTTGGCTGATTGGTGAAGGGCTTGTTTTCCGAATGGTTTCAATCCTGGTTAAGACTGGGATTTTTAATTAATTAATTTTGAAGGGCGCCATTGAGTCCACTGAACTCTAATAAGTGCCTGACATTGCTGTTGGTTGTTGTTCTGGTCGCATGACACACTCGTTAACTTCGGAGAACAGAAACAGATGACGTTTGCTGAGCTTGCTATCAAGTGAAACAGTTACTCCACCACCACTTCTATCTACAACCTTTAACCTTTCATTGATTAAAAAAAAGACCAATGGTGAGTCCCAACAGTTATAAAAGATAAATATTTTTAAAATCTCTATTGAGGTGGATTAGCTTTAATATTTCGGAAATTACCTAAAAAAGATATATAAAGAAATAAAATCGGACGGTAAGTTTTATTTTGGACAATGAAGGTCAAAGAATATTGTTGTGGGAAAAACTAACTCTCAAATCAAAATATGTATTGACAAGAAGTGAAGGAGTGTTACAACGCAAGACAGTAGAATGTATCACGTGTAATTCTATAGTGCACACTCCAACACAATTGTTTAATTGCAATCCTTGAACATAACTTTTTTATTCTTTACAAATATGCATTCTTTACCTAAGCGCGCATTTTATACCCAGTGTCTGGAAAAAAAAAAGAGAAAATCTTAACTTAAAACTCCGCGACTGTCTGTCAGGCCTACCCACGTTCAAGCACTGTTAAGCATTCCCTTTATTTTTTTTATATGGGTTGATATTAAGTAAGAAATATACATATTTCCAGCGTTCTATCTATGTTCTAGTTATTGTAATAAATAGCCTAAGATAAGATAATCGCATGAATGATAAACTACTATTGTTGACTTAAAACAGAACTCACTTAAGGACTTAAGGAAAATTGGAAATCATTAGACGAGCTCTTTTGTGTCTTCGTGTCGTGTCTTCATTGTCTTTTTTTTGTTTTTGTAACTTTTTCGTCCAGTCCTTCTTGTCACCTCCTGTCCTGTCCAGTATTTCCACTTCAGCGCGCACTTCTAGTGACTAATACTACTTAGAGCTATGGTCACGGCAACCTCGTTGAGAAAACGAATAACAAACTGGCGTGATACTGCGGAGGTCAAGGGTCAACCCAGCTTTCATTTTCTTTTTTCTTTATGAATGACTTTTTTTTTTAAAGCTATATGTAAGAAAGTGTTAGCATTGAATGACTAAACTGGAGGCGTCACGGGAGTCGTTGTCGCCAGGTACGGCTAACTAATGTAGTTACCCCAAATTACCTATTTCCATTTCTTCCATGTTTTCAATAAAGTGTACTTTGTTTTTAAAAGTTCATAATCGTGTTTGAGTAGCTATCTAATTTCAGATATTTCACAAACAATTCTTTGTTGTAAAAAAACAAAACAAAAAAAACGCTTTTGTTTACATTTTGGTGTCATCCCTTTATAGTTATTTCTTTGATAGTCTGTTATGTGTAACCCCTTAGCGACACCACATAGACTATCTAAAACTGAGATTCTAGTGTATCATGCAAAGGTAGATAACATAGAGTCTATATTTGGATATTTAACTTTCATGTTTTGCTGAAACTCGTCTGTTAAAGTCCATCCAACGAGAATACATTACTTTTTCAAAATGTAAAAAGTATCAATTAAAATAATAATAATAAGTATAGCTGTTATATAGCGCAACTTTCATGCTGATAGCATGCTCAGAGCGCTATAGTCCAATCTCTTTTATGGACCAGTGGGACGTACGATGGTATCTGGAGCAGGTTTCCGTGCAGTATATAAGCGCTCAGAAAATACAACTCTGCTCGAGTCGGGTGTCGAACCCCTTCATTGGTAGCCAAGCCAAGTTCAATTTTACTTAACCTCTCGACCATGCTTGAAACACAAAAATGTAAACGTATTATTCTTATAATTATTAAACCATTTCTTGTGACAGTGATACGTTCAACGTACGATTTTATTTTTGTTTTATAATATTTCTTCAGAATTTTTTTTTTTAATTTCCATGTTTTGCTTATATACTCCCTTCTCTGTGTCATCCTTCTTCAGCCAATCAAATGTTAGGTTGAAGTTTTTAATTTGTATTTTTGTATCTTTTCTTATTGTTGATATTTTAGAGTTGTCATTCTCGGATTTTGTTTTAAATCGTTCACAACATGAGTCGTGGACAATAGTCACGTGTCTTTCACTGTAATAGGAGAATACGACATCAAAAGATCTTTAGTTTAAAGGTTAATACAGTTTCCTAGAAATTCTCGAAGAATTAAATGTTCTCACGTGGGATTGACTGAGCCTGGAATACTTCTTGGACTTATTGACTGGTTCGAAATGAAAGTTAGGATGAGTGCACTTTTAGATAGTGAATGAAGTACGTAACAGGTGCATGCATTTAGTGAACATTAAAGAGGTGGACGTATGTAGTGTTCTTTAAACAGATACATACTCTTAGTGTAAACAGGGGGATGCACTTAGCGTTCTTCAAAACAATAAGCAGGTGCATGAATTTAGTGTAATCATGTGGATGTATTTAGTGTACAGTAAACAGATGCACGCATTTTGTGTAAAAAGTTGGATGCATTTTATAAACATTTAACAAGTGGATGCTTTTATTAGCGGCCCCAGAAAGGATAAAAGACGCTATTAGTTTTGTGTGAAATGTCTGTCCGTCTGTCCGACCGTCCGTTCCGTTTAGATCTCATAGACTAGAAAAGATAGTGAAAATCCGACATCATAACATTTTAGTCCATTCAAAGTTTTGATGCAACGGCTACTTTTTTCTTTTCTAAAAGCGAAAAGTCTTTTTTTTATCACTTATGCAAGCAGTTTTTTCATAAAAATACACCACTTTTACAACTGTTCACTATTAATAGTTGTGGAGATGACCATTTGTCATATTTTTAACACATTTATGCATATTATGGTTTTAGATTTTTTTGTCATTTTTTTTATTTTACATTTGGATTGCTACGTTATGTAACTTCTGTCCTACTAACTAACTACATTAACTCACAAAAGTGTTTATTTTTTTTAAGAGTTAAATCTTTTTAGTATGCATATAAGCTGGACATAATTTATAATCACAATTAATAAGTAGTTTTTCAAATTATCGCGGGAACTACAGCTCTGATAACTGTATCTGAAATACTAAACTAAAAAACAATTTTTTTTGCGAAAATTAAAGCATAGAAGTATAACGATTCCAATAAGAGATTGACTCCTTTACAAAACAATAAGATCAATTAGATATTCATTATAAGACATCAGTTAGGCCAGGTTCACATTTAACTTTACATTCACTTTCACCTATCCTTTGGTTTGCTGGACCGCTGGGGCACCACACAGGATCTTTCAATCTTCTTTCTCCATTCTTCTCTGTCATTTGTCTTTAATATCATTTAATTCTGATGTTCTTTCTGAAAATATTGATACCTGCCCTTTTACCTGCCTGGGTGGACTACTTCGGGGGCCGAGTTTGAGTCTGTTTCCACACAAACTGTCTTTGTAACCTTGTTGTACAGTTAACAGGTAGTTAGTCTTCCTTAGTTTCTGGATGCACATAGTATACTCTTCTTTAAAATATTCCTTTAATGTGCTGTGTTACTTTTATATAGTAATCTAAATTTTTTAAAGTTTGGAGGATATAATATCTGCTCTTGTGGTTTGCGCTTGGAACTGTTTCCCAAGCGGTCCTGAAATCCTAAAGGAGTTCTGACCTCTTTTTTTCTAGTAGCAATGTTCGGAGCCATTAGACTAAACCAAAACAGAACATATACACATATACACAAGAAGTAACATTGTTCTTTTAATATAGTTTTAGAAAAGATACCAATTTGTATATGTCCAATATAATTTAATATAAAAGATTTTTTAACTTTTCAAGAATTTTTTTTTCAAATGTATGGAAACGATCTTTATAAACCTTTAACTGACGCTAAAGAACCTTTTTCAAGACAATGGGAAGTGCAATCAACGCCAAAAGTTTTAGTACACATCTACCGAATAATTTTATTGTTTTAAAACAATTTTTTAACAACTATAATAAAGACAATGTCTTCGATTCCGAAGAATAAGGATGATTTCATCCTTTCATATGACTACGCAAGCCCAGTAGCGACCAGTAGCGACCAACATATTCTCCAGTATCCCGTACGAGGCCGCTATCCGCCGGCTTTCTATTTAACTTTTATTTCTGTCTTCTGCGCATGTCTTTAAGCAGAGCTCTTCTTTTGAGATTCAAATAGTTGCCAGTGACATCGATATATTCTAATTCTCAAACCTCGTATTTGGTATTCATCCTTGGATAAAACAAATTCAAGTCTTAATTTTATAGTTATGAGGCATATTTAACATGGAGCCCAACATATTAATTTCTTGCGACATTTTTTTACAACAATCTACTATATAAGACTACAACCTGTACTATAAATAAAAAAGAATATAAAAACAAGGTCATAAAATGGTCAATAAATGGAATTAATGTATCAAAATATAAAGTAAATAACATCCCATCTATTATATCCATAATATTAATTTGTCTTAAAAACGTCACTATTATTTATATACTTTACACAAAACTATTAACTGTATCTTACTAAAACATCAGTGTCAAGTCTTTCATTTAATCTTTCATTTCAGACAAAATGAAGACTAATCATTGAACACTGAAACTGGCTGCTTAGACTGACTAGAGATTTGCCCGGGATGCTGAATTCAACACTTCTAGACATGGGCGTGGATGAGATTGAGGACTCTACTTTAACTCCTCTGTTAATACATGAGTCGACTCCCAAAAGGTACAATTTTTCAAGGCAGAACAGGAATGATGATACCACCGACGAGAGCATTGGGACTCTGCAGGACTTTCACATCTTTTTCCTGGAAATACACGGCTATGCCAGTCTTGTCGTTTGTGCCTTTGGTATATTGACCAATGTCCTAAACATCACAGTTCTGATGGCAAAGGATATGAGAACTGCCACCAATCACCTGTTGACCTTCCTGGCCATCGCAGACATTTTGACGATGCTTCCGTATATTCCCTTTGTGCTACACTTCTACTGTCCACCTGCTGACCCTTATGATTCTCCAGAAAAGTTTTCGTACAGTTGGATCGTGTATATGATTATTATAATCAGCTTACTGGCCACGACGCACACAATAGCGATCTGGCTGGCGGTTACTCTTGCAGCGTTTAGATTTAGTCAGATTCGGTCACCGTGCCCCAGAGGACCAATGGCTAAAGAAATGCGCGTCCGGCAGGTGAAGATAGCCGCGGCAGTGGTGTACATTACGTCAGTAGTGGTTATGATTCCTAATTATCTCTCTCATGAGATTATAAAACTTCCAATGCCTCGCCAGATCAACGTTTCTGCCTTTGGTCTTAAAGAAATGCACTACGGCACCAAAGACATTGACTTGATCATACTCACCAACATCCTTACATACGCCATACTTGCTAAAATTTTGCCTTGTATCTTGATTCTCGTGTTTAGCGGTTCTCTGTTATACCACATGGGTATAAAAGCGGCAAGGAGGCGCCAGAGGCTTTCCGTCTCCTGTCAACAAGTACAGACCACGAGGATGCTCCTGGTCGTTCTACTCATGTTCATCATCACCGAGCTTCCACAGGGCGTCTTGAATGTCCTGAGCGCCCTAGTACCAGATTTTTACCTAAACTTTCATTACCCGTTGACCGATCTAATGGATTTCGTGGCGCTGGTGAACAACGCGATCAACTTCGTGCTGTATTGTGTAATGAGCCAGCAGTTTCGGGAGAAGTTCTTCAGCATCTACATCAAGCCCATCTGTGAGAGGAGGAGGACGATGATTACCTCCAACTCGGAGCTGCTGATTCTGCGGGAACATCCGCCTAGGACAATGACGACCACGACCCACGAAGAGACGCTAAGAGTATGACTAAGAAAGAAAGTGACCAACTCGTACTTTTGACTTGCGGTCTAACAGCATAGCAATCAGTCCTGACATTATCAAGTGGACATTGCTCAAATAAAAGAAAAGAAGGAAGATTCTCATCTGATTTATTCTCTCTATGAGATCGATATAAAATGTTTGAGTTTTCTGGCGGCGGAGATGGAAGTGGTAGACACAAGGTCGATACCATTATTGATCTAAATGAGTTAAAATCAGCAATGATCACGTACTTGCACCAACTAGCTGGATAGTTCCTACAATCTGGAGTTTATAATTTACAACAAACACTCTTGTTTTGAGAATCAGCAATTCATTAACAATCTTCTTTCTTTTTCTTTTTTTGGATCAGGTTAAAAATTCAACAACTTAAAAGTAACAAGTTAAATGTTTTCTGGCATTGATATGTAATGATATTGGAAGTTGTTTGAGGTTACTTTGCATGTTTTATACATTGTAACTGTTAAGAAATGGATGTCATGTGCATAATTTGCCTACATTTAGACGTTTTAATTACAGCTTTTATTTAGAAGAAAAAACAATAACAGAGAATATTGCTTCAACAATCTCTGTCCACCTGCTGGCATAGCGGGACTTTTAGGCACAGTCAATGTCCATTACATGTGAGACAAATTAAAGATAGAGAGAAGAAGAAAACTGTCCTTTCATTAATATAGTTCATCCTTTTTCCAATGGCTTGAGTACCAGTCTGAGTGTCCCATCCCTTAAAAATGTACGTGCTACGTCTGGCACTGTGACCAACTTGGTCCCAGGGACTCGTGTGTTTAATTCAAGTCACGTAGCAGTTTCAACAATCAAGAGCTTGTCATCACCAGCAGCAGCTCTCAAGTCCCAAGCGTGTTGCTCCAAAAGCTTGACTCACACACCGTTATGCGTCTAATGAGTCGTTCTGTTGATACCAAACAGATTGCGTTGGTTTTTTTGAAAGATTTCATGTATTGACACTAAATCTTTTCTACTGGTTTAATTAGACTAAGACATATTCGAGGTGTGATCTAGAGATCCACTCTTTTTAACAGAGATGTTGATATTAGAGATGTTGACATTAGAGATGCATAATGCTGTAAAAGCACCGGTTCATTTCGTTAGTTGAGTTAGCAATTTAGCCCCACTGTAGTGAGTCGTGGGACATTGATAAGGTAAAAACTTGATTGCCTTTGTTTCGGTGTTGATATTGGGCGAGTATCGAACTAGGGCTCATCGCGACGTGACAACGGTACTGCATGACCAGGCGAATAAAAATAGTGGACCGTCTATTTAGTCCTATCTTTTAAGAAGTGCTCTGTCCACACGAGCAATGGTTTCTAAACACAAACTTTTTAAAACATGTAGGACCATCAAGTTGAGCCCTTTTTTTTTCTTGTATGTCGTAATAGACAGATAGAAAGTAACAGAAGAACTGTGATTCCCCAACCCAAGTTTATACTGTATGCTATAGCAGTGCTAACCTTTGTGAATGTTAATATAGTGTAAAAAGTCATTAGAAATGTTAAATTACAGCCACTTTTGTTCCTTAATTCTTCGTATATTCAAAAGAAGAGATAATCAGTATATCATAACTTGCAGAGTGCGTCTACATATCAATTTAGCATGATCACTTAGTAAATGCCATTTTTTTTTGTTGTTTATTTAGGTTATGTGATATCTGGGGAGAAGGTTCGGTGGAGCAATCAGCCAAAACAAATAGATCTTTAGTTAAACATCGATTTTTAAAACAAATATTCTTATCTACAGTGGGATCAAACTCAAACCTCGTTTTCTGTGGTGTTATGAATCAGAACCTTGCATTCCGATGATAATGATGATGATGATTATTGTGATAGTAGTAATAATAATAATTTTTAAAATTATTATTATTATTATTACACGAAAAACTAGTTCAGTGAATACTTCTAGAGAAATCACAGTAAATGTTTTTCTTTAAAGAGTGTCGATTCTAGGCAGTGCCAAAAAATGACTATCATTTACTTTTTAATAATAATACAATCTCACAACATACTGTAAATTTTATTTCGGTTTAAATGCACAATTTTCTAAGGTCGACTAATAGAAACTAATTTAGAAGTATAAAAAAAAAGAAAATTAGTAAAAAGAAAACAAAGAAGACAAGTGTAGATACTAGAGTTTCATTTTTTTTTCGGACCTTGTTACTGTTTCGAATGTTTTTTCAGAGTTGAAGATAGGTTAAGTAAATGTGGTTAAGTTTATGTGATTTGGTATACGTGAGTGAATTTTAATGTAACATAAGTGGACATTAAATACTGGAATGAAAGAGAAGGGTAAATCGAGAGAGAGAGAGAGACAGAGAGAGAGAGAAAGAGAGTGTTATGTGTTATGAACATAATGATGACAGAAAGAGAGAGAAAGAGAGTGTTATGTGTTATGAACATAATGATGACAGAGTCGAAAACCATGTCCGAGAGAGAGATTAAAGAGAGAAAGATTTAGAAAAAAGTAACAAGAGAAACAGTTATTTTTGAAAAAAGAAAATACCACCATTACACAATTAAAATAAAATCTATAATATAAAGTAGAATGTGAGGTGTATGTATGTATGTGTGTTAATTATAGAAATCAAAACCGCTTGACCAATCTTAATAAAACTAGGCAGGAATGTTCCTTGGGTACTAACTTAGACCGTAGTGTATGTATTGTAGCCCTAAAACAAACTTAAGACCCTAAAAAAAAATAAAGTTGTCCGACTCTATTACAGCTATAGTATTTTATGGATCTAGGCCATTGTTAACAATGTTGACATGAGAAAAGATCCAAAGGATTTAGACCTAGATCTAATTTAAAGAAATACACTTTGCGCACATAGTTTTTTTACTTTGACACATGAAAATACAAAAGAAGATCCATTGATTTCATTATGTAATAAAATTAACCTTAAAATTTGTGCTTCAAAAGCATTTTTTACATAAATTAGTTCCTGATATCTGTGACTACAGAATTTCTGGCGAACTTTCTTTCATTAGACATTACCAATTGGTTACACATTAACACATCTCTCTACTGAGTCTATTCCTAGGTCTAGGTCTAAAACTCTTTTCTCAAAGATAGTTTTGTGCTTTAACACATAAACATACTAATTATTGTCCATTCATTTGATATTTTAATCAATTTAACATTCAAATTTGTTTTTGTAAAGCATTTTTAATACATTCGTTCGCTGTTCGGTAAAGTTGCGTAGCCGTGTTGAGATAGGCTTATATTCATTCATGAAAAAAGGTCACGCATGCGCAACACAGAATGAACTCTATAAAAGCCAATTTTTAACTCTAGATTAGTGTAGATTTAGATCTATGTCTACCTCAAGATCTACTTTATACTTTAACACATGAACATACAAAATTAAGTCTATTCATCTCAAATTTCAATCAAATATATGTAGGCCTACAAGCAAATGTTTTAATTTGAAAAAATGAATTTAAGCCTATTAGCTATTTTTATTTGATAGCTTCATTCACACTATTTTTACATTGACACATTCGCTTTACTTATTACATTATTATTTCGTTTAATTGTGACTATATCGATAGTAATGCGCAAATAAAGACCCGCGGGTCGCGGGTAACATATGTCTAGTATATATGTAAAAAAAGAAATTATCACAAAAAAAAATAGGTCAAGCTAATTAGGTACTGTATCAAACTCGCACCATGGCATTGTATGCTCGATATCCCTACGTCTATACCCATTAGGCTAGAGTTACTTTGATTAGTTGTAATTGTTTTTTTTTTTATTTATTGCCACTTTCAGTATATAGACATCTAGAGCTAGATCCTGGTCATGCGAATTTATATATCTCCTACTCTTTATAATCTTCCAATGATAGACTATTTTTAGATCTAGACTTTGAAGAGTATACGCACAATTTTCCTGAACGTCAATTTATTTTAAAAAAAATACTTTTTAAAAAAAAGGGCAATACCTCTTTTATGCAACTTGTTGAGCGTTGGGTTTCTCTTTAAAATTAATAAATATTAGATTTTAAAACATTTTTTCACCCAGCCGCCTTCCCATTCGCCCCGAGAAAAAATCCTGGTTAAGCGAATGTATAAATCTAAAACATTTTTGGATATTCCAATGATGAGCATTACGACCTAGATTTAGAAGACATGCACAAAATGTTCCTGATCATTACTTTATAAAACTCATTAATCAATAAAGCCCTACATTTGGAAAATACCGAACGCGATAGTCCTTTCAAAACCGACGTAGGATCTAGACCTAGATTTAGTCTCTAGCCAAATTTACATTTATTTTTTTTTAATTTGAAAAAAATATATAGTTCAAACTATATTTTTCCCCATGTGGTCATCGAGCTAGTAATTCTTTTCTCAGCAATATACATCAACTGCTAAATTTCTAGGAAAATCGTTAAAGCCATTTTTCAGATCAGCAGTCCGCCCACTCTCCGCGAAGGAATGACTTGAATATAAATATTGTAAAAAGAGGACTTAAAAATTAGAAAGTAAGACAGAAAAAATAACAAACTAAAGGAAGAGAGGAGTATGTAAAAGAGAACTTAAACGCGAAAACGTAAATGAAAAGTATAAAAAAAAAAAAGAGATTGACAAGTAAAAGAGGAAGACATTCACGAGAAAACATAAAAGAAAAAGTTAAAAGAAATCAAGTAAAAAAAAAAGAGAGAGTAAAAGAAAAGAAAAGAGAGAAGGTAAAAAAAATTAATTTTATAGAAAGAAAGTAAAAGATATAATAGAAAAGACGGTTGACGGGTTTGAGACAAAAATAAAATGTTTATATAAACCATTGAATAAAGTCATCACCAAACTCGATCTTATCTAAACCAAAAAATAAAACTGATAATTCAATTCAACTCACTCGTGCATTTCTGTAACAATATTTCATTCTAGTTGAATTCATATATTTACTGTAAAGTGAGACCCAATGAACATAGAGATGACGTTCAGTCAACAAGTACATACCCCTGAGCAGTACATACATTTTGGTTTCCATATTTTCTATATGAAAGCTAATGTAAGTTTTGTGTTTTTATTGAATTCCGTAAATAAATAGTTCACAATCGGGGAAGAAGAAATATTATTGAACTTGTTATTAGTGTAGTTAACAGTCAACAGTTCTTAGATTAAGAATTTTAACTACACTAATACCAAAAATGGTTGTCTGGAAGCAACCATTAGCCCAGGCCCATAGCTATTATTGGCATGAGGCTCTTGGAAAAAAAAAGCCTCCCCCCCCCCCCCCCCCCCAGCTAATAAAAATTTGCTCTGAGGAGAAAAAAAAATCAAATTTTTTTGACTGACATGTGTATTACTTGTTGGGAGATCCTAACTGAATTGAGGCTATTGAAACCAATGCTTGTAAAAGGTAGTTCCTGTATTTCCCTTTTTCTTTTTACATAGCGTATAACAACTCAATCTGTCTTCTCTTAAAAAGTGTGTACATGTCAGTTCTCCCCCACTTCAATCTCGGTTCAAGTTGAAACTTTGTACACTCATTCATTGGCGTAGACAAGGCGTGAATCAATATAGGGATAAATAGTAGTCAAAAAATTACTGGTAATTAATTATTTTGTTTGACACTAACAAGTTTGTAGGGTTTAGTCCCATTAAATAACCGTTAATGATATCTCTGCCACAAGAATTTTAAAGTTGATACTTTAAACAATTATTTTTTGTACTTAACAAAATATAAATCATTAAACAAAATTAACCAATTAATTGTTGGTAATTAATTATTTTGTTTCATATCGAATAACAAAAATAACTTCCACATTATTAATAGATATAGTTGTAAGTACCAATTTGTTTCCCTTAGATAAACTTTTAAAAAAATTTTTTTAAGTTTCTAAAAAATATTTTTCATATTAAAGTGTATTGATACATAAAGAAAGTCAAGGTGTTTATTTTTCATTCCCCTCAAACTAAGGGAGGGGGTGGGGGGTAATAATATTCCTAATAGGTGGTGCAACATTTAATTTGCAGCATTTTAATAAGAAGCGGAAAAAAAATTAGATAAAACATTTATTTCATTTGTTGCGGTGTTGACAGAGGGCGGGAATTGAATTGAGCCTCATCGCCAAACGATAACACTTCGAAACGCTTACAGCTCGACCAGGCAAATCAAAGAAGTGACACGATTAAAAGGCTATTTGTTTATTTCGTTGTATTCTTAGTTGAAATGTTTATGTTTATGATGATAATAATTGATTAATAAACATTTGTATGCAGAAAAAAATAATTCTAAAAATGGTTTGTCTTTTTTTTTTTAACACAAAAATGAATGCACGAACAATGAAAATATAGGTCAGTGTGTTTCATCATATATCTTTCCCTTTGACTCTCTCTCTCTCTCTCTGGAACTTTTGTTTTTTGTTTTTGAAATACGATTTTTTTTTAAATATAATTAGCTAATAATTAAATATGGCCTGGATTTCAAGACATTTTATATTTTTGAACAGGCATACGTCAGCGGGTATTCGAAATATGAAAGAAATATTTGGAAGTTTATCTTGCACACGGTCCTCTAAGTCTGGATCCATCGGCCTATTAAGAAGAATTTCAAATACTCTGAGTAGATTTAGTTATTCGCTTTTTTTTTGTGTGGTTTAGGAGAGGGTTGATATTTGGAGCGGGGTAAAATATTGAATGTTTAAATACATATGTCATTCATAAGTTAATAAGAGCAAAATAATCACTGGTTGGTCAGTTGTACTCGAGGAGGATTGGTCTTCTTTTTTACACCTTTGACATGTTATTTCTGCTAACGATGTAATAATAATAATAATAATGTTTGTTTTCGAGTCCGAAGATTAGTGAGGAATGCAGTATTTTCCTTGGCTGCGCAGTCCCAGCTGTTACCTACATATTTTGCCACGTCCAGGGCAAGCATAACCATTGTCCGCAGGTGGTCGATTAAGATTTTTGCCGACTGCGTCTGTCCTCGGCAGCAGATTTTCTTTTGGTCTCAAATGTGTATCCCGCAGTCTTTGTGAGTGACCTTCAGCTGTCTCGTTTTTATGCCGCATGCAACCAACGATGTACCATGACATTATACTTTATGATTATTTATTAAATATAATTAGAAAACGTTACAAAATTAATCTCTAAACATAAAGAGATCAGCAGCCAGTTTGTTGTTTCGGAATAATGAAAAGACGTTCACATCCTGCCCTCACAACAAAACGAATGTGGCAAGGAAGTTTGGTCACAACGGGACGTAAAGCCTGTCTTCCTTGCCGAGAATCACAGGAGAACAGAACTGCACGTAGTTAGCACGTGATGAAAACATCTTCATTCAATGAACCTTTTGATATGAGACGCACAAGAAACTTGACAAGACGAGGAGACTTAAAAAGAAAAAAAAAATTGATAAGGAATATGACTTAGAATGGTTTTAAAAAAACACGGCAGATAGAGCGGGAGGAAAATATGAACAAAGTGTATGTGTGCGCTGGGGGGGGGGGGGGACTTTCAAGTTTTTCTAGTAAAAGTTTGTTCATTTTCAAACTACTGGGGAGTGAGTACTATAGTGACTATATACTTTCTTTTTGTGTAAACTATGGTACAGTGTGGCTAGTACAGTGCACTATCGACGTTATTGTATCAATGAAGTTCAGTACACAGGAAGATAAGTTAGACGTTATAATTGTTAATTTGAACTTGAAATATGCACACAGTGAAAACTGTTGAGGAATAGTACGCTGTGATGAGGTCCCATTGGGCTCGCCTTTAAAGACACTATATACAATTTTAATCTTTTAACATATATATAACAAAAAAAAGGGATGTTAAGAACTATATCTATATTTTGTAAAATTTTACTAACTTTGTATCAAATTGTTCGCAGTGTAAAGTAAATATCTTCCCTTTTAAATGGGTAAAGCACCAATGCAATATTCATTTTTTTTCTTCAAATCAATGACATCATTAATAAAAAAAATATTTAAATTTAAAAAACAACATTATGTTCTGAATAGCTGTAGGCCCAAGATAAATGGAATACTAATTAGCTTTATTCATTTCAAATTTTATTTATAAATGAATCGATTTTCAGATAAATCATTTCTTGTTTCTAGTGCGTAACCTAGTTTTTCTTTTTCATAAGATACTTAGTGTCAACTTTACAGCCTAGAACTTCATTACTAACGTGTGCTCATGTATCGTTAATACGACTTCTGATATATGTGTGTAAACAGTGTGTATTATGTATAATGTGCATTAGATGTGGATAGATATGCAGGTCACAGCTGGATTTGCGTAAGGATGTGAAACACTGCACTGATCCATAAACTTCGAAATCGCAGACATTGTCTTATTTGTGCTAATACCTTTGCTTGGTTCCGACAAACTTAAAGGGCCTTACAGTTCAAGATTAACTCTGGGGTTCTATTATATATACTAACTCAATAATGTTATTTTAGAAAAAAAAAAGAAATTCTATTTAAAATGTAGGGAAAAAAAGAGAATCTTTGAAATTTGTATGAGTTGTACTTTGTTCCCAAAATTATGATACACAAACAACAGGGCCGGTCCTACAGATTGCGGGCCCTATGTAAAACGGATTGCGCGGGGCCCAGTCTGAGTAAGGATAAGGATAATACGTGATTTTATTTAAGAAATAGAGTTTTTATTTCAGAGATTTTTTTTTAATCGCGAGTAGAAATTGCGTTATCCATATTGAATGATACCCCAAAAAGACAAATTTGTCTATTTTCCAGGAGATTTGTAAGAGTTTTCAGAAGATTTTAATAATTTCAGGAGATTTTCATGTTTTTTCCATGTAGTTTGCAATTTCAGATTTCCAGGAGCTCTTGGAAAATCAAATGCCGCGGGAACCCTGTAATAATAAGTTAAAATGGTTTAATTTCATAATTTACACCTAGAATTAGCATTGGGACTATGAAAGTGCGAGGCCTACTGTGGCCGCACAGGTTGCAGTGGCCTAAGGCCTGCCCTGACAAACAATAACTGTTGTCAAAATTGTGGCTGCAGCTTTTAAGACTTACAAGTTTAGAATATGAACTTGCTAGATCTGGGCAAAACCGATATTCAACTCATTTGTTTAATTTGTGCACATTTTCCGCTCGTGTCTTACTTTGGTAATGGACTGCAAGTAAAAAATATAAAAAAACACAAAAAACACTTTCTTCTTACTAAGTGGTTTATCTGGTCGTTTTTTCAGGAGTAAGGAGTTTTGTGTCCTATATCTCAGCCGAATTGAAACTTAATTATCAGGTCAAATATATTACATTGGTTAAAATTTTAAAAATCAAAAGATCAAATCAAAATATGAGAACGCACAAAAATGCAGCGGAAAGCCCTAAGCCACCCTGGATGACAAAAGTGATCATCATCGTATCACGGTGGACGAATTTTATATAAGATCTTAGAATCACGGTAACATAAAAGTTTATAAACTAATAGTGACCTTTACATCTTCCAGCCGTACCTCTACCATGAAGCTAATGGGACATCATAACTAACTGAAACTAGAACAGACAAAAAGAGAAGTGAGATTGATAACAAACATATATTCACATTTGATTAGAGTAACACCTTTAGTAAAATTAATGAAATTTAGAGACCCTTCAGGATAGAAGACTTAAAAGTAAAGTAGCACATTAAACACTGAACCATAATATGCCAATACAAAAACAAAACATAATAAAACGCTCAGAAAGACACAAAGGTAACACACAATCATTTTTCCATTATGACGCATTTGTACAAAACATTGTTATAATGCAAAACTAATATCTATATTAGTGTATCACGCTATGACCCTAACACTTGTCTAGACCAGTTAGGGAAAGACAGGGGTATCAATGTTACAGGGATCACTTTTTAAAGCCTCCTAAAAGGAAATAATTCAACCTGTACCACCACATCAGTCAAGTAAGATTTCTTTCGCGTGTTTAATACCACATAAAATAATTAATTACCAAAAGTAATTAATTTTTATAATTGATTTTTGTTTTGTCAGGTACAAGAAATAATTGTGCAAAATTTCAACTTGATCTGATATTGGGTGTGGGAGAAAAAGCGAGTACAATTATTTTGCCAGCCAGACAGACAAACAGACACACAGACTGAATGAGTTGCTGTAAGCTGTTTAAAAACAATTTCTCTTTTCCTAGAAACACAGATTTAGTTCCCATTACAGAAACTGTCGAAAACCTAGCATATCCTTTTAATTAGTCTTTTTTAATAGTGCAGTGCAGCCTTTTTCATGAGATGAGATTCATGAGAATGTCTTTGTCAAAACTCAATAAGCAAAACTAATCAGAGATGAAACCTGATGAACTCTTTTATAACCTGACACACAGAGAGAGCGTTGACCACATTATCGGAAATCGGACTTCCAAGGGCTTCACATCCCCATGTCAATATGGCGCTATATTTAGATACCTATTATCTCCATAAAGACAATGCGACCCCCCCCCCCCCCCCAGTATTGTCTTTGACGTCCCGTTTTAATGACATTTCGGAGGGGCGAAGAAGATAAAAAAAGAAACTGCCTTGTTTTAATAATGCCGCCGCCGCCGCCGAGGAGTTTGGGTATTAGTTTTGGGGGAAGGTTGGGGCGGGGGCAGGGTTCTTTCGATTTCGGAGCTCGTTGGATCGATCGCAGTGGCACCACTTTAAAAGTCGATTCTAGTATGGGTTAAAGGATGATTTCTATGAGTTGATTTAAATATAGGGATTGTTAATTCTAAGCCTTACAGTTTTTCAAGGCAAAACATTTTATTTGTATACAACAGCTACCAGTCAGTAATTTTGAAAATGTACAAAAGTTATACAAGTTACTAAATAGAGAATTACCATGACGATGGAAGACGTCAAATTGATTTTTCTTACAATTGAGATTTAAAATTTTGACTAGATTCTGTACAATGTTTAAAGTTAATACCTCATAAGACGTGATGTATTGGACGCTCTGTTTCACTCTTTTTAAAAATTTGAATTCACCAATAGAAAACAAAATACAGATTGAAAACATTGTTTCATTTGTAACATGTAACAAGCAAAATAAAACAGTCCTTTACAAAAAAAAAAGTGTATCTAAGGGGAGTAACTCCGCACTGCAATATATCTCAAAACTGTAGACGTAATTTCTCTTTTCGATATAAAAAATAATTACCAATAATAAATTGACTATTTTTTTTATTGATTCATGTTTGTTATGTACAATAAATCATGTTTAAAGTTTCTCTTGTGGTATCACAAATTAATTGAAAGAAAATTAATTATAAATAATCATTTGACTAATTGGTAATTCCCTCTTTCAGACCTTGCGATCTATAAGGCCGATGATGTGAAGATATTTTCATAGGCTAGGCAGTTGATGAGGGTTTAATGTGATCAGCACAACGGTCAGCCACCTTTTTTTTCCAA
This sequence comes from Biomphalaria pfeifferi, assembly GCA_030265305.1. Classification (NCBI taxonomy): domain Eukaryota; kingdom Metazoa; phylum Mollusca; class Gastropoda; family Planorbidae; genus Biomphalaria; species Biomphalaria pfeifferi. Next base: position 97,997 of record JASAOG010000062.1, on the reverse strand, counting down.
TAATGTCAGGGTACCCTTTATAGTGGTCTAGATTCAAGGCCTTTCCGAATATCCGGAAATGTACACTTACAGTGTACACCAATACAGTCGGTTAATACTCATTGTACAAAATGATTTTTTTTACTAATTATTTTCTGAAATTGTAATGTGTTTGCGATGCAATGACCTAGCGTCTAAACCCTGGAGGTTTCGCATCAATAATGAGGTGGGAGCAAGGGTCGCATGCAATGCGTTTAAAGTTTTTTTTTTCTAAACAGATACACATCTGAAGAACAAAGATATCATTTTATTATTTCAAATAGATACACACACACAAAAACAACAACAAAAAAACATACAAATACATTCACAGAGATCAAATAAATGAAATCAAAACAACACATGGTAATGAGATAGAATCCTTGCATTTGGACTTAAAACATCAATTTGAAACGAAAAATAAATGTGTTTCTAAATCACGGTGTGGTCTTCAAGTTTCCTTTATCTTGAGATTATGTGCAATATATCATATATATATAAAACTTTCGTAAAAATTCTAAAGATAATTTATTATGCTGAATCTTTGAATCTTAAAAAAGATGTAAAGAAATTTAATTACAATTTCCATTATTAAGTAAACTCTCCTATGGTCTGCAATATTCTTTATCCTTATTTAGTGGTGTTTTGTTTTTTTTAAACAAGCCTTTTTTCTTGCTTAAAGAATAGATGCAAATACTTGTCAAGATCTGTAAACAATCGTGTTTATCTAAGATTCGATCTTTGGCCTAGTTTTAGATAAATTGATTGATTTCGTGTTTTTGAACAACGTAGGGAGATGGGGATGGGGGGGGGGGGGGGGGTCCTAATCTGAAGCATCATATTTAAATTCAAGATTTCATCTAGGTTAGAAAAGCACACAAGCGTATATCGCTAAATCTTCGTTTTGCTGGTTAAGAGTATTTCTCTTCCTAATGTTAGTAAAAAAAAAGTTTTTAATGTTTTACATGTTTTGGATGTTCCTTTAGAGTTGAAGATAATCTACTTCCTAGTCCAAACCTACCGCAGGACGACATGGAATTGCAGAGGGCAGGGTATGAGCCGGGACGATCGAGATAATCAAAATAGTCCAGCGCGCATACCGCACGAACAGGCAGCCATCTACTGAAGTTCCCCGTAGATCACACAAACAGAAACAGAATCAAGCCTGTACTAATGACTTTACCAAAAACGATGGGAATTTGGTGGAGCTATGAAAGCTTGATAACTCTGTAATTTCCCCTAGATCTAGATCTGATATTGGGCTGACTTCTTCATCTTTGCTACAGGATTGACCTTGACAATATCAATTCAGGAAAAAATATTTTGAAATCATATACAAAGTGGCCCAAAAGTAGGTTTATCTATCATCATCTGTCCTTTGACTTGTAACCAAATCCCTCCACTTTTCCAGTCAGCAGCTGTTCTTAGCAGGATATCAAGAGAAAGGCAGGTCCCCCCTTTTACGTTGTCCAGACATCTTTTCTTTGGACGTCCCTTTGTGCTCCCTCCACTGTACCTTGAAGAATGGCCTTTAGTATTTGACCAAAACAGCTTAGCTATCGTCTCTTCAGAGTATTGAGTTTCTCCTTTTTCCAGCCGGAGTGTTAAATTGTAATAATACAAACTCATTTGTCTTCTTTTCCTGGTATCTTATACCCAGAATATTTTGGAAGAATTTACTCTCCATAGTTTGGATTCTTCTTTAAACCTCGGCGCTCAGTGTATACAGAGGAATACAGAGACCACTAAGGAAGAGTAGTTTTAAATTTACTGGGAAGCTGATGTTACTACTCCAGATTATCCACAGTTTGCTCATGGCAGTGGATGCCAAGCTTTAACGTGTTTTTATCTCTTTTAATGATCCTCCATCTTTTGTTATGTTTAACCCTAGGTATTTAAATAAGTCAACTTCTTTTAATGTTTAAACATTCAATAGTATGCAACATGTCGTACCATCTCTACAACAAACAATTTCTCAATCTGCATCATCCAGTTTTGTAGTAAGATCTTGTACCTGGTCGGCATTTTCCCCAATGAGGTCTATATCATCAGCAAAAGTAAGATTGGAAATAGGCGCCCATTATGGTTAAGTTAGAAGTAGATCCTTCTAGAGTTTCCACCATAATATGCTCCAGAAATAAGTTAAAAAGAGCTTGATAAAAAATGCATCCTTACCACACTCCTAAGGATGTCTTAAAACTTTCTCCAATTCGGTTGTCCAGACGTACTAGGCTATTCGCATTTTAATATAGGGCTTTGATAACATTGATAAAGTTTTTATTGTCAAATGCAATCATGCCAAACCCTGTCAAAAGGTTTTTGAAGCCTATGACATTGTGTTTATGTTGAAGACATTTTCATGAAATAGTCTGATGTGTTCAATATTTGTTTAACAGTGCCAGTGTCCGTCGGAAAGGACCTCCTCAAATTTCTCTTTAGTCGATTGAGAATCATTCTTAGCATTATCTTGCTCGGTTGACTGATTAGGCTTATCATCGTTCTATAGTTTTGACATTGTCCCAAGTTTCCTTTCTTGGGCATTGGAATAATTAACGATTGAGTCCATCCTTATGGTCATGTTTACGTCCATATTTTCTGGCAGATCTCCCTAAAACTTTGCGTTATATGTGAGCCGCCGCGTTCTTAAAGTTCTGATGGTATGTTGTCGAGTCTAAGAGACCTGCCACCATAAAGGGATTTCTTTGCTTCCTCTACTTCTGACTCGCATAGTTCACTTTTCTCCCAAGGTGCATTGTTGATTAGACTGTCCACCTACTAAGCACATCTGCTTCTTCAGTTAGAAGAGTTACATCGTTGTTTTCAGTCACTGTGGCTCTAGTTTGTAAAGCCGTTAATGTTTCAGAAGTTGTTTTTTTTATTGTTGTTTTTGACAACTTTCAAGCTTCTATCGATTATAGTCTTTGGCCGACTTTATCTTCTTGCGTTCTTCTTTGTTTGTTGAACTGTATTCTTCTGCCAGCAAATGATTAACTTTCTTTTTCAAGTTCCCTTTTTGCATAACATAAATCAAGGATGTCATGCGATTGTTTTTTTTATTTTAATTTCAATTTCACAGTCTGTGGTTGTGATTGTGAAAGTAGATCAACAGGGCTGTGAAAGTGGGTCTACAGGGCTCTGACTGAAAGTAGGTCTACAGTTACTAAACTAACTTTTACTGGAAAACAGCGTGACTCCATGGATGAAATTATTAGGTCAGATGTCACAATGTTGAAGGAGGATGTTTTGATGATCTAGAAGATTCAGTTATTTGTGTTTATCTTAACAGGTAGAATGAATTGTCCCCTGTTCTAGTATGGAGTTGTCATATAGTCTCCTCAACGTGATAACAGTAATCCTACTTTTCAGCCACCTTGAACATCTAGATCTATTGACGATGGGGGGAGGGGGGGGAATCTAAAAATAGATTAATAGGTATAAATATTTATGGCTGTGATTAATGTCTATTTTTTTTATTACAAAGCTTATATCAACTCACGATGTCTGTCTCTCAGTCTGTCTGGTTAAAGTGTATACACGTTATTTCTCCTACACCCAATCTCGGATCAAGTTGAGACTTGGCACACTTATTCTTTTACACAAGACATACATTAATTTAAAAAAATGTAACCAACTAGATAATAAATTAGTGGTAATTAATTATTTTCTATTGTAGCAGATACAGCTAAATTTGTTGGGTTTAGTCCCCTTAAATAATTGTTTACGCTAATTTCTCCCTCACGCATGCTCTGCTCCATTTGATACTTTAAACAATTGTACATTGTACCTAATAAAACATGAATCTATAAACAAATATTCTATATCATTGAATGAGTTATTGGTGATTAGTAATTTTGTTTGATATCGAATAAGGGCTTGCTTCTTTATTGGTAGATATAGTTTTAAGGAAGGAGTTCTTCCTCTTTGGATAAGCTTTTCTTTTTTTTTTAATGTATTTATACATATTTTGCTTGTTTATAGAAAATAATTAATGCCCATTTCAGAAATACAGAAAAAAGTAAGATTATTTAACTTTTAAACGAAAGATTGCCACTGATTTTCTCAAAGTAAGCTACACGTTCGTATAGTCATTGTATCACTATTGAAAAAGTTATAAACATTAAAATGAAGAAAAAGAAAAGAAACTTGGCCTCGTGACTGTGAGAACCAAGTATGTAAACATTGATCTTCAATTCATGATTTTCTTTGGTAAAGCGCTAGGCTTCTGTAGCGAGGGATCCTAGGTTCGAATTCTTGTGAACACTGGGATTTTTACATTTCGGATCTTGAAGGCGCCTCTTGACAATAGTTGGGGAAAAAGTAAAGCTGATTAGTCTTTGTGGTTGGCCAAATGATATCCTAGTAAACCTTCGGCCACATAAACAGATGACCTTTATATCATCTGACCTGTTCACCGCAATGTCTGAAAAGGGTCCCTTTATTGCAATATATATCTTAGCTAATATATTTGAGACGTTACTTCAAAAAGGAAGATAATTACGTCCAACGCATTTCATGTGTCTATCCAGTCATGCACGTTAATCAGTGACTTTAACTCTGGCAATCCATTTCATCCTCTAATGATACTAAGGAAGAAGGAGCACTTGTACGAATTCGTCCTAGCAAATGGAATAAGAAATGTGCCTCTATCTTTTTTCTTTCTGAGTATTCTGTAGGCAACATTGTACATTTAAGTAAAAATAAAATGCTTTTTGGTAAATGTTCTGTAATGTATTCTAACCATATACGAAGCCTGATAACCAGAGGCTATTAAAGTGCTTCTATTTTCAGACATAAAATACATGTTTCTAACAGCAATGAAGCGTTAATAATAGTGCCTAATGGGTGATGATTTTTCTAAGCATGTAATGTATTGGTTTCATCCCAAAAGTTCTTACCCTAGTAACATTTACTAACTAAATGTAACAGACTTGGTAGCCCCCCATTAAAATGTCGTAAAAGCATCGCTTAAGATATATGGAGGGGTGCGACATTTTACTGCGAAGTTTTCGCTGTCAGCCAGGGCAGACGGCTCCGACCAAGTTTCAACCATTTCCTGTTACAACTCTCAAGATGTCTGCATGGTAGTTTGACTCTGTCAAGAAGGACACAAGATAAATGACTCTATGGGGCGGCTGAACACACAGAGACATTTTGGAGTTATTTTGAGAGAATAGAGGAGGAGGCATAAATCCGAGTATTCTCTATACTCTTTGTCAAACTTATAATGCAACCCTCTGAGTTATGATGCTCTATAAATAGATACATTTATTAGAATACTGGGACAGAGATTCCCCACTCGGAAGAAGTAAATGGCAAAAAAAAATAAAAAAATCAGGTTTATTTTAAACAAAACGCGAAATTTAAAACGCAAAAACAAATGTTATCTAAAGGGGAAGAACTCTTTACTAAAAGCTATATCTACCAATAATGTACAAGTTATTTCACTTATTCGATATAAAACAAAATTATTAATAGCCAATAATTAATTGACTAATTGTGTATTTTTGTTTATTGATTCATGCTCTGTTAGTTACAATAAATAATTATTTTAATTATCAACTTGATCGGACGTGAGGGAGACATACCGTTGCAAATTATTTAATAGGAAATAAACTTAATAATTCACCTATTGCTATTAAATGACAGTATGTATATCCAGTCATTATCTGTACAACTAGTTCCGTTTTTTTTTTATTCATGCCTTGTCTATGTCAAATAATTGGGCGAACTTTTAACTTGATCCGACAATCGATGTGGGAGAAATAATGTGTACTCACTTTTTATTATTTTTTGATATAAGCTTTCTAAAAAACAATCATAACTATTAAAATAACTCTCATTATACTTTTTCCTAGAAGCCCGCAACGAGAAATAGATTTTTTTTGATACTTACACGACTCTTCTTTTTTTGTATTGGAGGCGATAAGGTTGTGTTTGTTGATAGTTTGTAGTTCATATTTTCTAATATTCATGCTGAAAAATATCGAAATCTGCCTTTTTACCAGCCTGAGTGGACCACCACGGGGCCGAGTGAGTTTCAACGCAAACTATCTTTATTTGGTTTATGTTACTCTTATATTATTAAGACTGCTGGTCATTACATTAAGTTAATTGGTTAGGTAAGAACAAAGATTTAGAGACTGTCCAAAGCCCTAAACATAATATATTTATATTATATTTATAGCTTTTATATAGCGATACTTTCATGCTTATAGCATGCTCAGAGCGCTTTGGTCCAATCTCGTTTGTGGACCAGCGGGGGGAGGGGGTATGTAGGAGTTTGTTTTCCGTGCTGCCCTTAGGCGCTCATAACTCTGCCCGAGTCGGGTGTCGAACCTCGAGCCCCCTTCTAGGTAGCCAAGCCAAGTTCAAGCGCTTCCCAAGAATGCTGCTCTTGTAGATCTAGTAGCACCAGGTTTTTCTTTTAAATTCATTCTTTTTTTTTTTTTCTGTTGGCGATGTAATTGTGCACTATACAATATGCATTTGAAATGTGTCTTTATGAGTGAGTCTGTTGTGAATGTAAATATAGTTCTTTCCTTTATTATGTTTGTACACGTTTTTTTAAATATATATATTTATATTCGATGACAAAACATCTAGCAATTAAAAATTAACTTATTAGTTAATCAATTAGTGGTAATAAATAAACTTTATTTATAGAGAAAAAGGGAGCTTATTCATGTAGCATCTAGATATTTGCGGGATATGCCAGAGGGTTTTTGCAGTTCCTTTCCTTTGATAATTAGTGATCCGTATGATTTGTGTCTAATTCCAGTTTGTTTAACAAAAATCTTAGCTAAATCTGAATAGATTCGTAAAGCTACATGTAAAGAATTGAACAAAAGAAAATAATCTGGACTCATATCTCAAATAGTATCGTTACAGATTTGATCAAGAAGACAGCATAAAACCAATTCATTTTCTTTTCTAGTTTACAATTGTGTCAACCCTCTCTTTCTGTCTATGATGTATACACATTGTTCTAAAATACTGCCGGCAACTAATAGATGCCAAGCTATGACCGCGGTAAATAACTAGAGCTCTCTATTGTTTAAGATCGAGGTCATTCTCCAATTTCTCATTGCCTAACTTGTAGAATATTCTATCACGAGCTAGACAAAGTTAATCTCCTTATCGAAATTATACGAAACATAAAATAACGGCCACTTTTATTTCCGACTTTGTATAAATCTGGATGTTTGACACTAATCTCCTTTGAAATCAAACAATCAAATAGAGTGTTTGCACAAATCATGGCTTTCATCTTTTCCTTTAATTTCTTCTAAAAACGCAAACAAGAGAATTTCTTTCATACACAAAACCGGATGTGTGTCACAAGGACAAATAAGAAAGATCGTTAATAAAATTCTAATATATTATATATCACTTGAGTATTACGAGTTTAGCAGAATATATCTAGAATGCACTAATGAATCTAGTTTAGATCTGTGCAGTCTGGCCTATGTATCCATCTTTTTTGGGGGGCGAGGGGGGGGGGTAATCTGTGAGAAGGTTTCCGTGCTTCATTAGGATGTTCAAGAAACAAAGTCATTTTGAGTTAACCCTTTACATACTAAGGTATGAAGTCATCGTTGGTTAAGCTGTACTCCTCTAGGAACCTCATTGCTTTCTTCAATTTCGCAAGTGATATTTGCGGTACATAACTCTATTTTATTTTTTTATTTTTTTCATGGGGTTATCAATATAAATTTCATGACAAAGTGAATAAAAAATTTATTTTATAACAGAATAATGAAAATTCGCCCACTGTGGTATCAGGGGAACCACCGTCCATTAGTATGTGAATAGACAACTGTTAAGATACCAAGCTTGTGATACTACTGTCAATTTCCTCCAATATCTGAATAATGTCAGTACTATTTAAAAAAATTCAACGAGGCATTTTCAAAATATAGCACTTGAAGGTCTTCTAATGTATGCACACGCGACATGAAGCTCTTTAAAATTGACAACAACAATTGGGATAAATATGCACTGGATGGAGATGTAGTATAAAGGAAGAGTCCTGGATTGCTGATGGCGAACACACCAGAAGTAGAAAAAAGGGTGAAAGCACAACACCGCCTGGTGAATACAAATGCCAAACCTGTGACCGCAGCTGTGTACTAGGTATTGAGCTCTATAGTCACATGAGAATATATAAAGGAAAAATATCTTCTCACGATTCATATGCGCCTGTGCAGAGTTAATACAATTTACATATATACTAAAATGAAAGCGAGCAGAACAATGTGCGTCACATATTTGTAAATCCAAATAGTTTACCGAAGCCAGTAGACATGAGTAGGGAAAGAAGGATTCCTAACAAAGTTATCATTCTATAACGTTTACTATCCTTGGGGATAAGTGCTCACATTTAATTCGTTCTCCTAGAACAGCGGGTCTCAACCTGTGGGGCGTAGGACGATTTGCAAACCCTAACCCGGTTGCCTAAAACTATCAAAAATATTTTTAAAAAAATTAGAATTTGTTTTTTTTTGACATTGTTTAAAACTATTTTTTTTTTACTGACAGTTAATATTTCTTTTACTATAATTGTCATTCGATGCTAGATCTGGCAGACAACCGAATCAGTTTGACTTAAAACAATATTTATCCAAACAAATATTTAAACAGTTCTATTTATTTTCCATTCAACGGTCAGGACTAACAAAGTGTTTGCAGGCATTTCTCGGTCTGTTTCACTTTCTATATATCATTTCCAACAACATATCTTTGAGAAACAGGGTTTTCCCGGCGTTATCATGTCTAAAATACAGAAGCAGACTTGTCGCAGAAGATGAAATTCATTGTAAAATCTTGCAAAGACGGTGCCGATTTCCTAATCTCTTGAAATAAACCTTCACACTAACGTCTCTCTCTCTGCTTGACGGACATATTTGGTAACCTTACTCTTTAAATGATCACATATATATGCAATTACAAAGTATATACATGTAAGTCTTACTATATGTAATGTAAAGATAAACAGAAATATTTGCTGGTCAAAATACCATTGAATATCGATTCGTGATTAAAAAGAAAGCTATGAAAATGCTGTCAGATATGCACATTATGATTACAATTTCCTAATATTAGTAAAATCACAGTTAATTAGGCTTATAAATGAAAATAATTATATTTTTGGGGGATTATAGCGTGAACTTTCAAGGCTGAGAACTATTGTTTCTATACTTGAACAAGGTATAGCCCCCCTCCTCCCTTTTCTTAGAGCATACCCGACAATAGTCACAATAAATAAACCACGGGCCTATCATGTGGTGTAGCAGCCACTCTAAACCTGACAGTTATAGCGTCTGGGTTTTGTCTTCAGGAAGTGCTGGGACCTACTGAAGAGCAGAATTATGAGGATGGTGCCAAACGTAACATACAGTGTAGCGGGTCAAAAAATGAAATGTTATTGAATCTACCACCACCACCAACATCAGTAGCTTATGTTTGTACTGATGACATCTATCATTTACTTTGTTTTGCACAGAAAGAGGGGTGTATAGACACATAGTAGCAATGTTATCTGATATTTCTAATCTCATAATTTAGTAAGCAATTAGAAAGCAGAATTTTTATCAGAAAATCTTAGCTTCTTATATATTGCAGTCGTTCCTCAACAGAAGATAATTAAATAATTAGCGTATCTATCTATCTATCTATCTATCTATCTATCTATCTATTTATCTATCTATCTATCTATCTATCTATCTATCTATCTATCTTTCTATCTATCTTTCTATCTATCTTTCTATCTATCTATATCTTTCTATCTGTCTATATCTATATCTATATCTATCTATCTATCTATCTATCTATCTATCTATCTATCTATCTATCTTTCTATCTATCTATCTATCTATATCTTTCTATCTGTCTATATCTATGTATATCTATCTATCTATCTATCTTTCTATCTATCTATATCTTTCTATCTATCTTTCTATCTATCTATATCTTTCTATCTGTCTATATCTATCTATCTATCTATCTATCTATCTATCTATCTATCTATCTATCTATATCTTTCTATCTGTCTATATCTATATCTATCTATCTATCTATCTATCTATCTATCTATCTAATTTATCTATCTATCTATCTATCTATCTTTCTATCTATTGATATTTATCTATCTATCCATCCATCTATCCATCCATCTATCCATACATCCAAATACCTACATACCTACCTACCTACCTACCTACCTACCAACCTACCTACCTATCTATCTATCTATTTATATATATATTGTTATGACATGATTAGAATTTAGTATTTGTTTCGGGAATAAGGGGAAAGTTTTACTTAGCGACAAATGACGTGACAGATCTTTAAAAAACAAGAACGCTCTAAGTGACGCTACAAAAAAGACGCTTTGTGTAGAGCAGTAGAATAGATATACGGATTTACGGAAAGACATCGGACGGATCCCTTTTTAAGTATTAAAGTATTCATGATTGTTCGATACTAGCGTCGACTACTATTTATTGATTGTTTGGCATTTCGCCGGTGTTCCTGATTTGGTTGAAGGTTACTTCATGATCATTGCATTGATTACATTCAACACCGCGGAAGAGCCACAACAATATCTATCTATCCATCCATCCATCCATCCATCCATCCACCTACCTATCTATCTATCTATTTGTACAAAAGAAACACACTTCTCTTATTACGTAGTCGGGGTTAACATTTCCTTCCTGTTTTTGTCTGTAAGATTGAGACAGTGGACATCGAAAGAAAAGAAGAAAATGTTGTTGGAGCTCTTCATGTATCTATGACGTCATTAGGACGTGGATTTCTCCATTGTGTGTGTGTGTGTCATGTTTTCTTAAACAGTGTGACATTATTTACGTCAGAGTTCACATGTCACAGGTCTTTAGACAGCTTATTAATTGGGCCAAATGGGTGTCGCCTTCGTCATGGCTGTCAACTTTACACGTCCACATGCTAGACTAACTGAGTAATTCTTTTTTTAAATTTGTACGAAAAAATGCTGGAGTCGTTAATGATAATCACGTCGACTCACCCAGGTTTTGCCTACCCATTCGGGATGTGTGACTTAAATAGAGGTATTGTCAAATATGCAGCGAGGTTACGTTGTTACATTTACATCGTCTGCACCTGATGCAATACTAACAAGACATTAAAATGGCGGTAAATAAACAAAAACATTGCATGGCGAACCTGATAAAATTTTGAAACCTTTGACTAGTTAAATACGTTTTTGTAACATTAAAGATAATTGGTAATCTGAAATTCACCACATTGTCGCTATCTGTCAAAATATTAACTATAGTAAATACACTACTTTTATCCGTATCAGAGACACCATTAGTAAACGAAGCTTGCTGAGATATATCCCTTAGACCAAGTGAAAGGAAGCGGCCATTGACTTTTAAGGTCGCCTTCTCCCCGTATACGACCGACCCATTCGTCCATGATGCAGTGGCGACACCGTGTGTCATAGTTATCTCGTCTGAAGGAAACACCCATGGGACAGTGACTGACTCGGGACTGGGTCAGGAAGGCCTGCTCCGCACGATTAAGTGTCCACCACGCATCCTTTCGGTGTGGTCCACTCAACTGCCTATGACGCTCACGGCCTTTGCCGGAAGCGTTCCAGCCTTCGTACCAACGTGCCAAAAATCGGTTGTCGGCGAGAGATCGTACGCTTTCGTAAGTGCACGGCGCATCTAGTAACTAGTGCCGTCCGGAGCGCGTTCGTGCTAAAATATCGGCTCTGTCGTGGCCGACCGAATCAGTGAAAATGGCTACGTCTCAGCTGGCGCAGTTCCATTACTGACTCTTGCCTCCACCCATTCCTCTTTTCTATTCCGACATTGGTTAAAATTAAACTCTAAAGGTCTAGACCAGGGGTGGGCAACCTTTTTAAACCGAGGGCCGCATTAATAAAATTTGGGGACTAGGCGGGCCGCATTATATATATATATGAGGAATTGAAACAGGAGTTAGCAATTTCTTGAACTAATTTTACGAATTAATTTTTTTTTAAATTTAGTATTGTCCATTTACATCTATCATTTCAACACTGATGTATAGTAGTACTTAATATGAAGTATATAACTGTTTACTCTCGTGCATAATGTTCCGGAACCATGGAACTAGCTTACTAGTTGTTCTTATTGTGGCTACTGTCAAATTATCTTCAATAAGCATCGACCTATTCTAACACTTGATACTTTTCAAACAAAAGAAAAGCTTTTTCAAAGATGAATGTGGGTGCTTAAAATGTGAAAGTTTAAGTTTCTTTAAATGTGGATATACAGCTTCTGGCACCCATAAAGTTCCCGCAAAGGAACTGACTATAACTACTCTTTCAGGTCATAATTTGCTTGGAGGAATGTCATCTGGAGATGAGTCAGCTTGTGCATTAGATGGTGAACTGAGGCTATTGAAAACTGGTTTCAAGTTCTTGACGTCTTAAAATTTGTTTTAAAATAGCACAATCTAAGAATGCAATGAATAAAATGATAAAGCCATAATTTCTCTTGCTGGCCTCAAGAAATGGAATAGCTTTGTTTGAAAAGATTTAAGATGCACATACATTTCATGTGCAAACAACAAATTGCAATAAACATGAGGTGTCTTCAACTCTTCATTAGAAATATTAGGAAAGGGTCCCAGTCAATGTCCTTCAAGGAACCTAACAATTTCTTCCTTGAGATTCCATATTAATTTAATGATTGGCCAGCGAATACTAGTGTTACCGAATATCGGAATGTTTTAATTCCAAATCTTCAGTACTTTTCGGAACTGCCACTCGAGGCCGGCCTTGGAGGCCATAGGCGAAGTGAATTTGTTGGCCCCGATTAAAATATAAAATACAAAATAAAGGGAAAAAAACTAAAATTATGCAATTTATTAAAGACCTAGTGAACTTGGAAAAATAGCATTGAGTGTCGCTGTTCCTTCTCTGTATAGATCAAAGAGTGTTTCTTTTTCGAGGCCCCCAACAAAAATGGGGCTTAGCAGCTGCATACTTTGACTAAGCATAGGAACTGCTCTGTGTTTGTTATATGTTTACCTATTACATTGCAATTTGTGATAGAATTCAGTTTAGCTTTTAGTAAACTTTCCAGTTACTAGTTTATGGTGGGATATTTTCTTTATTTTATTAATTAAAAAGGTTGTTTTTCTTAGTCAAAGCTCCATCAGTTGTTACCCTTGCCATCTTGTACAAGCCAACCCAACTCTTTCAAAACAGTTCTTCATAGCATTGAATAAATACTGGCCTACGTCTTTTACTGAATTTATCGAAATATTGCTATTAAATGTAATGTTCGTTTACTTTAAACTTTTTATAAGGACGTTTAGGGACAATGTTTCTTTATCCTCTTCAGTATAAGTAAGAATCAAAAGTTTCAATAATTTCTATAGATATTTACAATGACTTATGTTTAATACATCAGCAATTTTATATGTGTAATGTGTGGGAACACTTGATTTATTTAGGTTTTCGTGGGCCGCATAAAACACTTCGGCGGGCCGAATGTGGCCCGCGGGTCGTAATTTGCCCACCCCTTGTCTAGACTGTTAATGTATACGGTATACTGAATTAAGAATGTGTTAATAAGCTATGTTTTTTTTTTGTTAGAAATCCAACGAGTTTTTGATTCACTTTATTTTTTTGTTTGCACTGCAGAATCATATTTACTAAACTCATCCGTTTGTAGATCATTTTGTTGTATTTTCCCACCACCCTAGAAGATCAGTGTTTTAGTTTAGCGAGAAATTCCCCAGAAGATGTATTGAAACTATCTGCACAACTCAAACTAGATCTACTAAGGATTTTTATTTTATGGCGAAAAAAATTATAAACAGCTAGTAGTTTGGTGTATCCTGTGTACGAAATAAAGGTTTTGTTGATAAGATACATTTTAAAAAGGTATATGATAACTTCATGCAATTTTTAGCACTGCTAATTTTTATTTAGTAATGTCTTATTTCACTACTGAGATAGTATTAGACTTTCAATATGGAGATAGCATTAGACTTTCAATATAGGGATAGCATTAGACTTTCAATATGGATATAGTATTAGACTTTCAATCTATGACTTCAAACTTAATAGAAAACAAAATGAATAATTAGCGGTAATAAAGAAAATCAAATGAGATATTGTTTAAATTATATCTAAATTTGTTTCATTCAGTTGTCAAGAAAAAAGGTCAACATATTGTCCTAGACATTGTTTAGTTCGTCGTAAAAATCTTCAATAAAGCCAAAACCAAACTGTTTTTTTTTTTAGACAAAATCTATAAAAAAAAATCACACACGAGTGAGGGAGTTTTTTTATAGGCCTAAATTTCCAATTATAATTTTCTGGAGAATTTATCAGATGAGGATATGGAAATATATATAAGATAATATATTCCTTCCTTCTCTACCGTATGAACGGACTGTTTGGGACTGGGTCTATGAGCTGACAGTTTGATTTCCAGTTATGAAACCTTTGAGGTTTTTTTTTATTTATTTATAGGCATGGCTTTAACGAACTTGTCCAAACTGTTCATCACTCCACCGGTCACTTGGGGCAAGAAATTGTGCCATTTTTTTTTCAGTTGCTCATAAACTATCAACATTTGTGTATGTGTTTATGTGTGTGGGTAGGTAAAAAGAACGGTATTACTTAAATACATTATCAGACGTATTTGATTTTAAATAAACAAAAAAAAAATAAATAAAAGAATCAGACGTTAGAACCAAGAAGAAAAAAAAATCCTAGTTGTTTTTAGTTGCTTCTTAAGTAGGGGCACGGCGCTATTAGTTTTACTTTGACTTTTACGTCCGTCTGTTCATCTGTCTGTCACACTTAAATGTAAAAAAAAACAACACAAAAAACAGAGAAGCTATAGAAAACCTTAATTCATCATATTTTGTTGATCGCTTTAATAATGTTACAACAGCCTCTCGAATGATCCTACGTGTTTCTACAATGTACCGAACCCAATCGTAAGTAGGCCACACACAGTGTACGTACGCGTAGTGGATAGTGACGGGCAATGTACTTGGTCAGGGCCGGATTTACCAATAGGGAAACTATAACTTAGAGCCTCAAGGAAATGTGTAGCACCAACTTATGAATGATGGACTGATGAATGAAAGGTAAGGGGCCTAACGGCCACAAAAAGGCTCCGTATCTCAAATAGCTTCAGGTGTTTTGTAGTTTAAATCCACCACTGAGTTACGTCACATTAGTCTTAGTGACTTGTTACTTTGGAAGCCTACGTTGGGTTATTGTTCATTTTCCTCAGTTTGCCTGGCTTTGTTATAGATCTTCAATGAGGGGTCCTACGAGGGTGGTTAAGGATGTTACTATCAACTAATACATCTTATTGTGTCTATGTATAAAGTCAAGTAATATAAACTCTGGCCCTATTTAGACAGCGAACATGGCCTTTTGCGTTAGGTGTAAGTGATCAGAGTCTATCGGTGCTTAATGTACATTTTGTATGGAGTGAGATAGCATTCACTGATTGTAAATACTTGTATTTTTGTCCTATCAACACAGGACTACGATATTTTTATAACCCTTATAAAAGTCTTTACTATATATTAACAATGGCCATTAAAATTAGTCACTGTTAACAGCTTGAAAGCGTTATTGAAATGAAATCTAGTCTTACCATTATATTCATATTACTCAAAATATCAATCCCTGCTTTTAGAATAGCATTGCTTACAAAAAAGGTGTTCACATGGGGCCAACTATGAGTTTGTGTAAAAACTAAAAACAAAACTTTTTTTGTGATTTACTTTTACACGATATTTACCTTTGTCTAAAGCCAATCTTGAAAAAGATATATTTAGCACACTAAGAAAGCTTCAATAACTATCGACCTTTTTTATTTTCTTGGCATCCCATCTCCTTTAGCACTCTGCTCTTCACTGTTTGGCATCCCATCTCCTTTAGCACTCTGCTCTTCACTGTTTGGCATCCCATCTCCATTAGCATTCTGCTCTTCACTGTTTGGCATCCCATCTCATTTAGCACTCTGCTCTTCACTGTTTGGCATCCCATCTCCTTTAGACTTCTGCTCTTCACTGTTTGGCATCCCATCTCCTTTAGCACTCTGCTCTTCACTGTTTGGCACCCCATCTCCTTTAGCACTCTGCTCTTCACTGTTTGGCATCCCATCTCCTTTAGCACTCTGCTCTTCACTGTTTGGCATCCCATCTCCTTTAGCACTCTGCTCTTACTGTTCCCATTCTCTATGTCATCAGTTACACACGCTATTAGCTGTTCACTCAACCAAGTATCAACAATAAAGGTTTAGTTTGTCTAATATAGCTCCTCTTACGTGATCGAAGATGAGTACATTTCTCATATCCTATGGACTCAAAGATGACTGTAAAGTCCAATCCTCGCTTTCAAAAGCCGGCCGCATATGTGGCATGGGTGGGTCAGGTTAGCTGTAGATAGGCCTGCTTCTTCTCTCAGCTTTTTGTTGGTTCGGCGCTCTTTCACCCTGGCCACTCTTCTTGCTTCAAATCTAGATACTCCGAGACTCACAGCTTCATGCAATGAGGGACGATCGAGAGCTACTTCTTCCCAGCCGTGAATGTCGAGATTGCATTCCTTGAAGGAGGTCTAGAGAGTGTCTTTGTAGCGCTTGTATTGACTTCCCTGGGAACGCTTTCCTGCAGACAACTCCCTGTACAGAAGTAGTTTGGGAAGGCGATTGTCGGGAATGCGGACTACATGATCCGCCCATCGACGTTAGGATCTTTTTACTGTCGCATTGATACTGTTCATGTTGGACAGTTTGTCCGTACGCAGTCACACACAATACCCTACTAGTTACTCAAAACAAACACTATCACAAATCTATTCTCAAATAAATATCATAGAACATTCAAGATGCATATCATCACACATATTCAACGAAATAACGATGGCTTCTTTATTAATTTTTTTTATAGCTGATTCATTTACTTTCTCTATTTTTCAGCGATCTGTAACTGACTCTAGATTTAACCCTATAACCACTGGGCAACAAAAACATTTCTTGCACATTTCATTTGGACAATCAATTTCATGGAAACATATTTTGCAGTGTCGGCCCAAGTAGATAAGATATAGCCTCTAGTCTCACTATGTAATCCTATGTCATGGGTGTTAATGTATTATTACAATGGTAACATCATCGATTCCGAAGAATAAGGATAAGTGCAGTGTCACTTGACTACCAGACCCGGTTCTACCTGCGTAACTGATGTATACCGTTGTCCTTCTAAGGTCTATTGAGTTTTTCTTTTCCTCTTATGCGTCTGTCTTCGGCAAAGGCTATTTTTTTTATCTCAATTGTGTGTTCCGCGACCTTTCGAGAGAGCTCTTCAATTGTCATTCTTGTCTATTTCAGTGAGGTTAAAATGGTAACTGAGTTGATATTTAAAGCGATTCAAGGTGGGGGATACGTGCTTTGCTCGGCTCTCCTTTAAGCTCGCCACAGATATGTGAGGCTAAGGGAAAAAAAACTCTTGGCTACGTCATCAAATTTCTAGGTCTTAAAAGTGTTGTTCTCTTTTTAACACAGTATCACTTTTAAGAGTGAAAATATAATTCCCCCCCCCCCCCAGTTTTTATGTAGCTAACACAATACATTTTTAAAAATAATAAGCTAGATTAATTGTCTGCATCTGCACCCCCCCCCCCTCCATTTTTGAGTTAGCTGAATCGAAAATGTCTCCTTTAATAGTGTATAATGCTCAAAATGTTCTTCTTCATTAATTAGTAGCTAGCACATGTTACTATAACACTGCTTGACCTAAATACATAATGATTCAGCTAAAATGCCTTTTTTTTTTTTTTGCTTATGCGGAAATCTAGATCTCCCCCCCCCCCCTCCTTCCACCTCTTACTTTTCACCGAGGACAGTCCCCAACTCTAGGCTGACATGCTTCAGGAAGTAGGGATTATTCATTTTAAAACTACGTTCCTGTTAAGTCAAGAAGATGAGATTTAAAAACAGGTCATTTATTAATTACGCCCTTGAAAAGGGAAGAAAATTTTAATTACAAGGCAACGGAAAAAAAAAAGATTCATGTCTAAACAGATTGTCAGTGTCCACTTCCTGAGCGGCGCCCCCCTCCCTCCCCCGTCCCCATACAGCTTCTCACCTTCTCATGTATCTCAACACACACACTTCTAATTATGTAGGCAGAATATATAAACTTAAGACGACCAAATGTCTAGGCATTTCTCTCTTGTCATTTTGGGCGCTTTTGTCCTGCTCAGGTGTCCAGTTTGTACAAGATTTGAGGTAAGTGCAATGTTACAAAGTTACAATTCACGAACATTTGATGTGCTTCTATAAAAGACCCAAAGAAAAATACATCTCTTTATTCCAATTGTCATGATTTTTTTTCAGTTGTAATCCAAATATAACACTTTACTTTTGTTACTTTTTTTGGGTCTAAAACTTTTATTTATTAAAACATCTTTTCCCTATGTATATTATTATGCTATAATTGTCTGCACGTGAGTGTATGAACAATATCTATCACAGTGGTTTTCTCCCAGGGGTCCTCAAGACGAACCTAGGGGGTCCGCAGAAATATAAAAATTATATATAATTAAAAATAACGTTTTCAACTAAAGTTAATCGGATAATTTAAATAATAATCAACTCGCTTCGCAATACTGTTTAATATAACTATTACGAAATATTCTATGACAACTTAAACCAAAGATATGATTTAACCGTTTAGCGCGTGTACAAACTCAGATCCCAATCACAGATGAATACATACTGCCGCAGCTGCTTATTGAAATATACACAAACAAGAAACTTAAACCAATGTCTGATCAAGAAAACCACAAATTCTAGTTACGAAAACATATTCGAAGTTTATATCCTGCATTATGGGTCATTGTAAAGAAGGTGTTGATTGCTTGCCCCTCATCATGGTACACTATGGATTCATTATCGTAATAAACCTCATCACAAATCAAAGAAACCAACTAGAAATGTGTGCTCGTTTGGAAGCCCTGAGCCGGACACATACAATGCTCATAAAATCTCATCAACCTTATCCAATATTTTTAGAATTTCATTTAATGAAAAGTTTTAATCTCATAAATAATCCTTCTAGAGAAATTTTTTTTGTAACTTATATACTATGCATTTATGTTGCATTTTCACTTAGGGGTCTGTGGGTAAGTTTTGATTATTTCAATAAGTCATCGGGTCAAAAAAGTTTAAGAACTTCTGATCTATTAGACAGAAAAGTCCCAAAGTACATCACTAAAATATCATGTCTAGATTTCAAGGGCCTCCAGATAGTAAGAACCCTTACATCAACATAAATACATTTCTTGAACTCTATTTGATAATCTAGAAACAAGCGTAGAGGACGAAAATAGAACTCAAATTGTGGCTAAGTTTCTAAATCACGGCTTGGTTTGCCTAGCCACACTGCACTCCTCCTTTGTCTTCGGACTCAAAGCCAAACCAATATTTATAGGCTGCAGGCGGCTTCGGAATGAGACAGCTGGTGATCACTTACAAAGGCCGCGGGATATACATATTATACCAAAAGAAAATCGACTGCCGAGGACAGACGTAGGCGGCCAAAAAGAGAAACTAAATTGAGCATCGGAAAACAAAGGTATGTCTGCGTTGGAGTTGGCGAAATATGTAGGACACTGCAGGGGCCGCGTAAACACTTGAAATAATGCACTCATTAATCTTCGGACGTGAAATAAAGACTTTGGTAAATATATAGTGCAGTCTCAGTGAATGTCTAGCCAGCCTTCTCATTGTATCATTGGGGATAAAATCCGGTTGGGTTTTGGTTCTGAAAGAAATGACAAGGACAAATGGATAGCTTGAGGACTGTCCGTAGTTGATGAGGCAGAAAAGTAAAAAGTTTTTATTCATAGAATTTGTTGATTAAAGCGTGGACTGGCTAGTGATTGTAGAGTTCAGTTCGGCTTTGTCTTTGAAGAGTAAAAGTTATTTTTGTGTTTCTCGCTTTTGTGGAAAACGTGGTCGAGAGGCTACCTATGAAGGGAGTCGAGCTTTGACACCCGACTCGAGCAGAGTTGTGTTTACTGAGCGCCTAAAGGCAGCACGGAAAACCTACTCCCAGATACCCCTTCAACCCTCCACTAGTCCACAAATAAGATAAACACCAAAACCTTAAGGACATAAATGAGCTTTTCATAGAAACTTTACACAACCTAAGTTTAGATCAAATCATTAAAAAGCCAACTAGATTAAACAACACATTAGATCTCTTCTTAACCAACAGACCTGGATTAGTAGTTGATTATGATATTATCCCTGGTCTATCAGACCATGAGATCATAAAAATACACAGTCAGATAAAAGCAGTAGCCAATACAAAACCCAAAAGAAAAATCTTACTCTGGAATAAATTTAACCTAACACAACTACACCAAGCTGCATTAAACTTTCAACAAACATTCTTATTAGAAAAAGACATTAACCAACCAGTCGATGACCTCTGGAATTTCATCAAAAACCATCTTAAAAGCATTATAGAAAATCATATACCAACTAAATACACATCAAACAAAATAAATAAATGCTGGTTTAATAATAGACTAAAGAAGCTTTGTAAGAAGGAAAACCTATATAGAAAATTTAACGAAACCAAGGCAGAAAGAGTTCACAAAAAGTATATAAAAATTAAACACCTAACCCAAAAAGTAAGCAGACAGCTGCAGAGTGAATACATAAACAATGTAATATCTAAAGATAACAACAAAAACCTATGGTCATACATTAAGTCTAAGAAAATGGAAACAACAGGCATAGCGCCATTAAAAGATGAACATAACATAATACATAATGATAATGAAACTAAAGCAAACATCCTAAACAAATACTTTGCATCAGCATTCTCAGCCCCAGGAGACAAAGACATATTTCTTAATTTGAACCAAGTAGACAACATAGAAGATTTAGTAGTACAAGAAAATGGAATTCAAAAACTATTATCCAACACCAAACCAAAAAAAGCATCTGGACCTGATGGTATTCCAGCTAAATTACTCAAGGAACTAAGCAATGAGCTAGCCCCAGTGTTCAAAATACTCTTTCAGGCATCGCTTCACCAGGGCAGAGTACCAAAGGACTGGAAAGAAGCTAATGTCACCCCCCTATTTAAAAAAGGAGAAAAATCTGATCCAGGAAACTACAGACCAGTATCACTTATTAGCATCACATGTAAAATCCTAGAACACATAATATGTAGCAACATCATAAACCACTAAGACAAACATAATGTTATCACCCCCTACCAACATGGCTTTAGGAAATATAGATCATGTGAAACACAACTTATAGGACTAATTGATGATTTTTCAAAAGGTTTAGATAATAGTGAACAAATAGATGCTATTTTACTAGATTTTTCTAAGGCTTTTGACAAAGTTCACCACCATAGTTTGCTTAAAAAATTAAAATATTTCAGCATTAATGGTCCACAGCATCAGTGGATTAAAGATTTTCTGATAGGGAGAGAACAAACTGTAATAATAAATGGCTCTAAATCAACACCAATAACAGTAAACTCAGGTGTACCTCAAGGAACAGTCTTGGGTCCACTACTATTTTTAATTTACATAAATGATTTACCAAATTGCATTAGTTCAGGAACAAAAGTCAGATTATTTGCAGATGATTGCATAATATATAGAACAATAAAAACAACACAAGACCCAGATATTTTACAAAGAGAATTAGATGAATTACAGAAATGGGAATCAAATTGGAGCATGTCTTTACACCCAGAAAAATGTCAGTTGTTAAGAGTAACAAAAAAACTAAAACAAATTAATTCCACTTATCTTATTCATGGCAAACCAGTAACACAGACTAAAAACGCAAAATACCTAGGTGTTATAATAAATGAAAAACTGTCTTGGAATCCACATATTGATGAAACTACAAAAAAATCTAACAAAGCATTAGGGTTTATTAAAAGAAATTTCTATAAATCAAATAAGAACATAAAACTAAAATGTTATTTAACCTTGGTTAGGCCAATAATAGAATATGCATCCACCGTTTGGGACCCCTCAACTCAAGAAAACATTAAGAAACTGGAACAAACACAAAATAGAGCAGTGAGATTCATAACAAACGAATATTCACATTTGACTAGATTAACACCTATAGTAAAATCACTAAATTTAGAAAGCCTTCAGGACAGAAGACTCAAAAGTAAAGTAGCAATTATACATAAAACACTGAACCATAATCTTCAAATACAAAAACAAAACTTGATAAAATACTCTGAAAGACACAAAAATAAAGGCACATTCCTCGTCCCATATGCTAGGACAAATTTGTACAAATACTCCTTCTTCCCTAGTGCTATTAGAGCATGGAATGGGTTGTCTGAGCTAGCCAGAAAAACCAGTGACTTGGCAGAATTTAAGTCATTGGTTAATATGCATGACTAAATGCATGACGCGTAGGACGTAATCATCTTTTTTGAAGTAACGTCTGTATTATATAAGATAAGCATGAAAGTAGCGCTATATAAAAGTCATGATTTTACATTTGTACGCCAAGTTTGTATATACTTGATTTTGTCTTGTATGTGCGTAGTACGTCCTCCTGTGTGAGACATTGTTCTCCTGTTTATGTCCACCTGGAAGGACGGTACAAACATAGGCAACTTTACCTAACTTCTCTTTCTAGAGAAAACACTTTTCCTTACATTACGTTTACTTCTTTTAATTATATTTCAAGAATGAACCAAGAAAGAACACATCTCTTTCACTGTTCTTGACAAAAAAAAAAAGAGAGAAAGAAAGAAAAGAAATCAACTTAAAGAAATATTTTGCTTTGTCTTTAGAGCCAAAAAAAAAACAAAAAAAAAACTCTCGAGTTATAGTTGAACTTGTCAGGATGAACAAATGATACAAAGGTCTAATCCAGGAAACTTCACCATTCTTTGTCATTTATATGAATTTCTTTGTCATTTATGTCAATGTCTATATAGTTTGTGTGACTGTCCTTGTCATTTATGTCATTATTTATAACATGAATTATAAATCTTTTTGTAACTTTATTAAAATGAGAAAAAAATGGAGGGGGGGGGGTGGTGTTTGGGAAGCTTACTACATATATCAAATGTCTGTTCGAGATAAAGATTAGATAGGAGAGATAAGATAAATTGTATTTGTCCAATCAAAAGGAAGTTCAGTTTGACTGCAATTATGCTCCTCACATTTCAGAGCTTCCGATTATGTAATCATCGTTAAATATTAGTGAGGCTAGAATATTTATATAGAACTGATTTTAAATATTTAATTGTTTTGTGTGAAACAGACATATATACTTAGATAACTATAGTTTCAAGAAATATAAGTTATCAAGAAAATTCAAACAAAGTGGTAAAAATGTTCTATAACTATATAACCGAAGTTATCTACCTTTTGAAAGAGATTGAAATTTCATAGCATAGACGGTAGACGAACTGATTTAAAAAGTGTAGCGAAAAGGAAATATTTGAGGAATAATGAAAAGAAATTTACGCAAAAAAAAAGGGGGGAGGGTTTCAAGATTGTAGTTCAAAGGTTGCTGTGGTCAGACGTTATATTAACACCCCTGACAGAAATATGTAAGCTGAGAGTTAATTGGATACTTCTGTGACACATTTATACGCGGTGGCTGAGCTGTACAGCGCTTGGCTTCCGTACCGGAGTCCGGGGTTCGAATCCTGGTAAAGACAGGGATCTTTAATATCGGGATCTTCGAGCGCATCTTCGTCCATCCAGCTCTAATGGTTACATGAAATTAGTTGGGGAAAAGTAAAGGCGGTTGGTCGTTGTGCTGGCCACATGACACCCTCGTTAACCATAGGCCACAGAAACACAAGACCCTTAAGTCATCTGCCCTATAGACCACAAGCTCTAAAAGGGGAAATTTTTTTTTTGTATGACCAACTCGTCGTATCTTTCCTTAACATCGTCTGATTTGTTGCTAAACTTGTGTAATAGAGAAATGGGCAAGAGAAGCTAACTCTTTGAGACAGTTTGTTTTTTACTTTTAAGAGCAAACTTCATCTCGTTTTCGTCAAGCTCCGTCTCCCGAGTCATGTGTCTTCCCGAGTCACTCTGTGTCTTCCCGAGTCACTCTGTGTCTTCCCGAGTCACTCTGTGTCTTCCCGAGCCACTCTGTGTCTTTCCGAGTCGCTCTGTGTCTTGCCCTCATCCTGTGTCTTGCCCCCTCCTTTGTCTTGCCCTCATCCTGTGTCTTTCCCCCTCCTGTGTCTTGCCCACATACTGTGTCTTGCCCCCTACTGTGTCTTGCCCACATACTGTATCTTGCCCCCTCCTGTGTCTTTCCCTCCTCCTATGTCTTAATTTTTTTTTTATGTTTCTAACATTTTTTTTGTTCTTCTTTGAATGTATTTGACTCTCACTCGATGTCTTTCTGTTTCCTCTGTATTGTGTACTTCTCACTGTGTTATCTGGACATCTTTAGACTTCCCTCCACTTTATCACTTTATTTTTCTGTCTCTTTCTCTCTATTTCTCATTCTGTAACTCTGTTTTTCTTTTTCTCTTTCTCTATCTTCCTCTCTCCCATTGTCGTTCTCTCTCTCTCTCTCTCTCTCTCTCTATTTCTCTCTTGTTTTATCTTTCTCTCGCCTTTTCTCTTTATGTCTTTCTTTTTCTCTCTCCCTAACTTTCTGTGTCTTGGCTGTTTCCCCTTATTTCCTTATTCCAGGAGAGTCAAAGGACACGAGCTGAGGACGAGACCTAATCCAGGTAAACTAATTCATTCTACAAAGTAAACCTAGATGTCACAATGACAAATGGACACTGCGGTTTAAAAAAAAGTATCGTTTTAAACTGCCATCGTAAATAAAAATATTTTTTCCCTACGTGTCACCTGGAATTAGAACCTTTATCTGACCTACTTTATAAACATGGTCATTTTCATCTCACGCTCTGTTCAGTTGGTCACGTGACTGTACCACTTTTTGTTTTTTTCCGCACACATTATCAACAGAAATACTTTCAAAGTAAAAAGTATTTCATACGAAACCAACGAAGTAGTCCGAGATTTGTCTGCTCCGAGACTATACCTTGTGTGAATTACGTCACTAGCATTGTGTGTGACATTAGTCGTGTGTGTGCCAAGCACTTAATCAATAAGCAAAGCGGTTGTGTTTTTTTTTAAATGATCTTTTTATTAAAATGTAGTACTAACTCTGGAAATCTGAAAATTAGTTTCTCTAGGAGGAAATTCTCTCTTTCTCTCTCTCTCCCTCTCTCTCTCTCTTTCTCTCTCTCTCTCTCTCTCCCTCTCTCTCTCTTTCTATATATATATATCAGTGAGGGAATGAGAGGGAGGGAGGGAGGGAGAGAGGGAGAGAGAGAGAGAGAGAGAGAGAGAGAAAAAGATATTGGAGCACAAAATTTGCAAAATAAAATTTCGTGTTTGTACATGATTTCACATAATTTTGGTTTTACTACATTTTCTATTTTACACTAACACTTCATTATACATAGACTTATAAAGTACAGAATGTCCATCGTTGTAAACAGAAATGTGCTTAGCCTTCGTACTTTTATATAAATCCATAACCCAATAGAAAGTATAGATCTAAGTCTAGACTCGATGGACAAGTTGTCATCTGATGTGACAAGAACCATTTCCAACGTATCTGTCACAACAAACCTCTTTCAGGATAGAACTTATACATGTAGACGTCACTCTTGTCCAATATTTGAATTCAATACGACATACTTCCTGGTCTGGAGGATGTTCTAGATTCCAGAGTAATGATTTCAACAAAAAAAAAAATTTTAAACAAAATATGGATCAATAGTACTTATGAATCAATCATGTCTAGGAATAATATATTCTAACAGAATTTAAAACTTTAGAATAGAATCTTTAAAGTAAATACTTCCAGCCTCCAATCAAGCAGTGCTCGCAAGCCAGAAGTATTTTTTTTAAAGTTTAATCCCTTTTCTGTCTATCTATATGTCTATCTATCTGTCTGTCTTTCTGTCTATCTATATGTCTATCCATCTGTCTGTCTTTCTGTCTATCTATATGTCTATCCATCTGTCTGTCTTTCTGTCTATCTATATGTCTATCCATCTGTCTGTCTTTCTGTCTATCTATATGTCTATCCATCTGTCTGTCTTTCTGTCTATCTATATGTCTATCCATCTGTCTGTCTTTCTGTCTATCTATATGTCTATCCATCTGTCTGTCTTTCTGTCTATCTATATGTCTATCCATCTGTCTGTCTTTCTGTCTATCTATATGTCTATCCATCTGTCTGTCTTTCTGTCTATCTATATGTCTATCCATCTGTCTGTCTTTCTGTCTATCTATATGTCTATCCATCTGTCTGTCTTTCTGTCTATCTATATGTCTATCCATCTGTCTGTCTTTCTGTCTATCTATATGTCTATCCATCTGTCTGTCTTTCTGTCTATCTATATGTCTATCCATCTGTCTGTCTTTCTGTCTATCTATATGTCTATCCATCTGTCTGTCTTTCTGTCTATCTATATGTCTATCCATCTGTCTGTCTTTCTGTCTATCTATATGTCTATCCATCTGTCTGTCTTTCTGTCTATCTATATGTCTATCCATCTGTCTGTCTTTCTGTCTATCTATATGTCTATCCATCTGTCTGTCTTTCTGTCTATCTATATGTCTATCCATCTGTCTGTCTTTCTGTCTATCTATATGTCTATCCATCTGTCTGTCTTTCTGTCTATCTATATGTCTATCCATCTGTCTGTCTTTCTGTCTATCTATATGTCTATCCATCTGTCTGTCTTTCTGTCTATCTATATGTCTATCCATCTGTCTGTCTTTCTGTCTATCTATATGTCTATCCATCTGTCTGTCTTTCTGTCTATCTATATGTCTATCCATCTGTCTGTCTTTCTGTCTATCTATATGTCTATCCATCTGTCTGTCTTTCTGTCTATCTATATGTCTATCCATCTGTCTGTCTTTCTGTCTATCTATATGTCTATCCATCTGTCTGTCTTTCTGTCTATCTATATGTCTATCCATCTGTCTGTCTTTCTGTCTATCTATATGTCTATCCATCTGTCTGTCTTTCTGTCTATCTATATGTCTATCCATCTGTCTATCCATCTGTCTGTCTTTCTGTCTATCTATATGTCTATCCATCTGTCTGTCTTTCTGTCTATCTATATGTCTATCCATCTGTCTGTCTTTCTGTCTATCTATATGTCTATCCATCTGTCTGTCTTTCTGTCTATCTATATGTCTATCCATCTGTCTGTCTTTCTGTCTATCTATATGTCTATCCATCTGTCTGTCTTTCTGTCTATCTATATGTCTATCCATCTGTCTGTCTTTCTGTCTATCTATATGTCTATCCATCTGTCTGTCTTTCTGTCTATCTATATGTCTATCCATCTGTCTGTCTTTCTGTCTATCTATATGTCTATCCATCTGTCTGTCTTTCTGTCTATCTATATGTCTATCCATCTGTCTGTCTTTCTGTCTATCTATATGTCTATCTATATGTCTATCCATCTGTCTGTCTTTCTATCTATCTATACCTGACAAGTAACTTTAAATTCTTAATGTATAGTGAAAGGTAATCTGAACATAAAAGCATAGCCAAAGAAAACTTGTTTCAAGTTCGATAGATTGAAATTTAGCACACAGTTCTGCAAGTAATATACTGTTATGTACTAGTTTAGTGAGTATGCTAGTTTCGGTAGACAAATATATTGTGTGTTGTTTTTAGCGACGGTAAAAGTAGTGAAGTAGTAAGACAGACGAATGACGTAGTAGACTAGGCGAACAAGAAGAGAGATATGGCGATAGCGTAGAAGAAAGTTGATTAGTAGTATAGGTAAATAAATAGTAACGGTTAAGAGGACTAGACAGACTTTTCAGTTATGAATAAATGTATCATTTACAATAGTAAAAAGTCTTTATCACCTGTAATGTTCGTTGGCTAATGTGAAGTACCATGGGCGTAGCCAGGGGGGGGGGGGTTCAACTCCCCCCCCTAGGAATGAAATCGGAATTTAGTGCCTGATTTTTTGCTTTGATTTTGTTTATTTTAGGTGAGATTTTAATACTAACCATCACTCGCCCCAGCACAGCCAAGGGTTTTTAAGTTTAAAACCCCTTACCAGGGGTTTTTGAGTTTAAACCCCCTACCAGGGGGTTTTGAATTTAAAAACCCTACCAGGGGGTTTTGAGTTTAAAACCCCCACCTAGGGAGTTTTGAGTTTAAAACCCATACCAGGGGGTTTGAGTTTAAAACCCTCTACCAAGGGTTTTGAGTTTAAAACCCCCTACCAGGGGTTTTAGAAGTTAAATCCCCCTCTTCTATAAAACAAAACCAAAAAAAAAAAATGCAAACGACAATCCCCCAAATTCCAAGAGCACAGTTAAGGAAGATTTTGATTTTAAAACCCCCCTCCAAAATTTACGATAAACCCCCTCTTTAATATAAAAAAAGCAAATTACACGCTCAAAATTTTGAAGGGGTTCTTCAGTAGTGTTTGAAGCTAAAAAATACCTCTTCAATATAAAAAAAAAAAGCTAATTGCGCATTGAAAATGTTATGAGCGTAGCTAAATGGGTTTTGACTCAGTTTTCAGTTTAAGCCCCTTTTCAGCGGGGTTTGATGGTAAAAAATACCTCTTTAATATAAAAAAAAAAGTTAATTATATACTCAAAATTCTATGAATGTAGTCAAAGGGGTTTTGAGTTTAAACTCCCCTCCAGCGGATTTTGAAGCTAAAAAATACCTTTTCAATATAAAAAAAGCATATTACACATTCTAAAATCTATGAGCGTAGCTTAATGGGTTTTAAGTTTAAACCCCCCGCCAGCGGGGTTTGAAGTTAAAAAGTACATCTTCAATGTAAAAAAAAAGAAAATTACACACTGAAAATGCTATGAGCTTTGCCAAATGAGGTTTTGAGTTTAAGCTCCCCTTCAGAGGGGTTTGATGCTAAAAAATACCTCTTTAATATAAAAAAAAGCAAATTACACACTAAAATTATTTGAGAGTAGCCAACCAATTGGGGTTTTGAGTTTAAACCCCTCTCCTCCTGATGGTTTTGAGTTTAAAATCCCCTTACAGAGCGTTTTGAGGGGGAAAACCTCTTATGTTCAATATTATTCTAAAGCAAACTAGAGTTACCAAATTCGATGACCGTAGCTAAATGGGGTTTTGAATAAAAAAAACTCGAGAGATAGTTTAGTTTAAACCCCCCCAATAGATGATTTTGACGATAAAACTTCCCTTTTCGGTATAAAATCTAAAGCAAACTACAGTTACTTAATTCCAAGAGCGTATTCAAGAGAGATTACACATTTCTACCAGTGGCGGGGCTCCATTAATAAAGTGCAGTGAATAGTAGTCTGCGAAATTGTAAAAAAACTAAATGTGGCTCAAGAAAGATGGCTAAGACAGATTTTAGGAGTCAGTTATAGAGATCGGGTCTAAATCAAATACATGTTCTCCGACAAAATGAATTACGCATAATAAGAGTTGCAATGACATCCTATTAAGTACAACTTGGCGCCACACATTCATAGAGGTCCTTAGAACAGGTGGGAAGCAGCTTCAGACATTACCAGTGACATATTTTTGTGGAAACAGCTTGATGGCAAACGCGCTGAACAGCGCGGGATGGTCTAAGTCAGTAAGAATAGCACATTAGGTTTTTGAAATAAAACTTTTTAATAGCAGGAAAAAGCACTGTAGATACCTCAGAATATGCATTTTGTTGGCTTTCAATAACAGAAATAGTGCTTCGCGACAGGGGCTCCGCCCCGCGCTGGGGGAGCTGCCAACGCTCCCCCAAACCCCCCCCCACCCGAAAAAAATCCTGACAACGCCCATGTGAAGTAGTTAATGACATAGAAGTGAAGTTGAACAAGGTATTAGCCCACAACAATACCGAAACATGAAATATTCAAATATTTAAGTGATAAAGTCAACTATTGTCCTGACAGACGTTGAGAAAGTTCATGCATTTTAAAATTTCATTTTATTAGCATCGGCGTCAGGGAATACAAGATCTTAGGAAATCGTTTTTTTTCCTTTTTATTCTTATTTCTCTATTTTCTCCCGCAACAGCTGAAGGTCTTCTGAGCTGAGCTTTGGAACTACAAAATGTTTGTTTTTAGTTTGTATCTTGAAGGTTATAGCATTTTGTATATACCTTATGCAGACGCAAATGAAATTTTAAAATTAATACAAATAATTAACAATACAATGAATAGATGATTGTGTAAAAAGAATACCTAAATAACTATTGCAGAGGAGATAGTAACAGTAAATAGAGTAGGTAATGAAAAGCTAAGTTTGTAGGTCATACAAACAGATTATCTTGCGTGGAGAAAAGACTTGTACCTCGAGGGCACACTACTTGTTCCTACTGGACTAATTTTGTCCCTGACCTCTGGACTCGCTAAATGATCTATATTTAGAATGAAGCGGAAATAATGTCGAAAATGAGGCTTTGACTTTTTCACGTACAACTCTTGTTGTCAGACAGACTGAAACACACACACACACACAGCCTCAAAGAAGAAAAAAGTAAGCAATATGTAACTACAAAAATATTTGTCGAGTTTTCAGACAAGCAAACATACACAAAAACATATCTAGTCAGTATTAAATATTTCCTTGCACCTCATTATTTACCAATGTCATTTTACTTAGAATGTTAATTTGAAAGGTATTGAATTATACCATCAACCCAATGTAGACAAAATAGGCTGTCTCCTATATTCCAATAAAAAATCTTACTGAAACAGCTGAAGTCTCTATCCCCATTATTTTTTCTTTTATTTCTGTCTGTCTGTCTGTTTGTCTGTTTGTCTCTTTCTTTACTTCGTTGTTTCTATGATTTGATCTTTTCTTCTTTTTCTTGTTCTATCTTTTTCTTTCTCTCAATCTCAACCCCTCTCTCTTTTTGTTTTGTTTTCTCTCTTTTTCTCGCTTGCACTCTCTTAACCTTCATCTTGAGAGACCAATTATATATCACTTTGTTTTTATGTTTCTGTTTCACCAAAGTAAAACACAAATATACAGGCTCCAAAGAGTAGCAGCTGTCTAAAATTAAAACAAGGTAGCTTCAAATTGCTTGTTTAAAATGTGAATAGCGCTGACAAGTCCATTAGAGCGTTGTACTTCACTTCTTGTGAATTCTAGAAGGTTCAAAGTCATCAAACTCTTTCAGTTTTGTTATGGATCAATGTTATCTTCATTACGTTAATATTGCCTGACCCTCCAACAGCGACACCAATCAAATATCAAACTTTTCGGTGGATAAGAAAAAAAAACGAAACCACAGGAATTTAGATTGAATATCTTAGTGGCGTTAGGGAATTTCATCTAATTAAGTTTGATCAACGCTTCCTTTCCGAATACTAAACATAGTTTTAAAATTCATTTTTTGCCTACATTTTCTGGAAGACTCGATTCCAAGTTTAGAGAGACACGTAGTGAATTCATTATTTCTTTAAACTTAATGTTCAATGAAGCCATATAATAAACATTTATTGAGTAGAGTACAATGAAATGTAGCTGGCATTCAGTATTTTGTTTTATATATAATTGAAATAATTAGGGATAATGAAACACCAACATTTATAAAGACATTAAAATTTAAAAAGCTACATTTTGTTTACGTACGTTTTATTAATATGTTTATTACTTTTTAAAAATCCAGTCGCTAGCAATGTTACATTTAAACCATAGAACCTTTAATTTTATTGCTGCTTTCACACCTCGACGACTTTGTACGGACATTGCTATATGATGAAAAACGTCCTGTCAGCATTGTACAATTTTACAAAGCCCTTAAGTCATCTCTGTCTGTCTGTCTGGTAAAAAGTTTGTACACGTTATTTCTCACACATCCAATCTCGGATCAATCGAAAAATTTCGCACAATTATTTCTTTTACCTGACAACACAAGAATCAATAAAACAAAATAACCAATTAGTTAATTAACTATTGGTAATTAATTATTTTATTTAGCATCTTGAACAAGAGAAATAAATTGTACTTGACTGAAGTAGTGGTATATGCTGAGTTAGTCCCCTTTATAGATCGTCCTCTGACTCTTAGTGAACACAGCATGATAAATAGGACGAGGCTAGAGTAACAATAGATAACTATTTAATCTTCCATGTTCATAGGCTCTCCACTAGCAGAGTGGTTAACGTGTTGTCTTGAGAAGCCTGAGAAGTCTTGAGCCATAAGTTTGAATTCAGATCGTTTCCCCTTTTTAAATTTTACTTTTGTATTGTTGCTTCAAATTTAATTTACATGACTGATCCATAATACACATTATTGTTAGAACTATGCTAAATATAAGCTTTGTTATTTTGTAAAAGTTGTTTTTTTTTTGTTGTTTTGAGTTTACATGTGTAAAAAGGAACCTTTTTTCATTGTGTAAGTTGACTTTGTTCATCATAAGTTTTCGCTGCTAATCTACAGTTTCTGTTGTTATATCTCAGAGAGACAATGTCATAGATTACATGTTTTAAAATCTTACCAAGGTAAGACAACTCGTGGTCTTTCGAGAAATAACTTGCATTGAAAATCAAAAAGATTATTTGCATTTTGTATAATTAGAAAGTGCTGCATTAATGTAAAGAAACAAGTACTAGAGTACTACATTGGTCATTATTGCTTACCCACGGGTTTCTTACTAAAATATGACCTTCGTGACCTTGTCAACGTTATTAGCATGTAATTGGATTTACTGAATCCATATCAGTTACGTGATAAGTGCATCAAAATAAACTTTGTGGTAAATATTGGCCTAGTTTTGGTTAACAAAACATTACAATATTTTTATGTAATATTAGTCAATGTTATTTTTTGGGGGCAAAAGGTTGCTAAAATCAAAGCGCAATTATTAGAAATAAAACCTGCAATCTCACGTGGCTCTAATCACAGGATAATGTTATGTGACGTCAGAGATAATAAGATCATCTTCCGGTGCAAGGGAAAGCACTCCAAAGAAAGATCTTTTTATTGCGAGGGTTAAATCATTTTTTTAAAGTAAATTAAGGACTCGTAAGATTGTTTGTATTAATTAAATTAATGCGGGAGGTCTAAGAGATGGAAAAAAATAAATTATTGGAATCTCATATTAATTAAACAATTAACCTGTATTTCAAGGATAATTCTCACCTTATTTTGTATTTCTTCCAGCTACCAAAGTTTTGTTTACTGAGTAGGCAGCGTTTCATTTTCAGAAGAATAAAAAAAAATGCTTCTCCACAAACGAGTCTATACAAATCAGACAACAATCTGTTCACCATGGTGTGCCAACAAAGAGTTTTGTTTAGAATCGGGCACACCATCATTCTCCAGTGGTTCCCAAACATTTTCCTTAACGGAACACTTCCCACATTCCCACATACAGATGAAGTAAACTGCTTGAACAACATTGAAATACTTTTTTTTTATTTTTGTACATGATAATGTATTACGTTATAACTTTAAAGTATTTAGTAACTTCCCTCCCCCCTATTTTTTGACCAGCCTGCATTGAGTAATAACTACAACGAAATATTACAGCCCAAGCCTGGCATTGAACTATAGCCTATTGATATCCTGACGCTATGCTCGTCATAGTACTAGCTCTGATATTGACCAGAGCACGTGCAGGGAACATGACGTCAGCAATAGAGCTGATTGCGCGTGACCGACATTAAGTGGCCGCCATTGAACTAATACCGCCATGATCTCTTCTCATTTAGTCACTGAGTTCATTATGAGTCCCCCTCGCTCGGCCTGACCACCGCGGGGATACACTTTATCATCCTACGTCAGATCATTCCTTTTTTCTTTTCTTATTATGATTCCTCCCCCCCCCCCCTCTTTTTTTTCTAGTCTCATCCGTTGATGGTAAATCTATACTACCGACTCTTAAGTCACCCAGACGTTTGAACTTGCTGATTCATCTTTCTGCATATCGATATTAGGATCTTTATTATTCATGTATACATGTTTTATTATATGAATCTAAACCTTCCCCCCCCCCGTTACAATGGAATGCATATGTCTTACAGATGACCTGTATAGTTTAGAAGTAAAGTTGAAGAAAAAAAGATTTCACTCTTTACTTATTAATTCTTTTATAATTACTGGTAGTTTCTTAATTACTTTTTTTTTCGTTTGAAAATTATTTTATTGTTTTGTTTTTACGTTTTTTTTTCCAGTTAATATTTTCTCTTCTGTATTTTAAAGACTTGTTCAACACGTCTCCGTGCTAAAGCATTTGTTCTATTTTAATTGTTGTGGATACACGATATACACTGTAATTTGTCAAGGAACGATAACATACTTCAATTTTTTACTTCTCTGGCCACGTAAAAGTCTTATGAAAGCGAGGCTCTGATGCTTCATTTTGGATTGTTTCAAGAAATAGTATAGCACCGCTATATGTATATGTACTTAGAAAACTAATAGATAGACAGACAGACAGTCAGACAGACAGTCAGACAGACAGTCAGACAGACAGTCATACAGACAGACAGATAGGCGGGAGGGCAGACGGACGGACCGACGGACAAACAGACAGACAGACAGAGAGACAGACAGAGAGACAGACAGAGAGACAGACAGAGAGACAGACAGAGAGACAGACAGAGAGACAGACAGAGAGACAGACAGAGAGACAGACAGAGAGACAGACAGAGAGACAGACAGATAGATAGATAGATAGATAGATAGATAGATAGATAGATAGATAGATAGATTGACATTGATGGATGGATAGATAGTGAGATGAGAGAGAGAGAGAGAAATACATTTTTGAAATACAATCGTGTCCCTAGCATCCAATGTCTGTATTATATCGTGTCACACAATATTCAAATATTTGTGTTGTTTTGACTTAAACAGTTTGTAGAAATTCCATCAACCAACTGTCTCTTGTTTCTCTACAAATGTGGAAGACAAAACTCAACTTCCGAGCCCAAAGATTGTTCGGGTCGAGTTTCCTCTCCGCGAAATAAAAATAAAAAAGCCTAACAGCAAGCTACTCAATTAAACGATCGATCATGTCCTGATTTTAGTAGTCGGTTGACCCATATCTCTCGCTCCATGATATTTTATCCATATTTAGTTGCAGTGAGTTATCTTTTTGTTTTAAATATTAACAAGACAAATTGTTGAAGGAACAAACAACAACACCTTTGTGTCTCCTATCGGCAGTAACCCGGCTTTTGGTTGAAGCTCTAAATCCGAATCTCCTCCATGTCATGAAACAGAAATACATTTCATCTTTACTACTTCTGACTCGTGTGTAATATTTTCTCTGTCTTAAAGTTGAAACATAAGAAGAATTAAACATTCTCTACCTCCTCCATGTTATTTTGTTCTATTTGACACAAGATGAAGGAATAAGGCACTTCTACTTTATTCTATAATTTAGTAACCTTTTCATCTATTTGGGCAAATGTTTATGTGGCTAACGATTATCGAATGTGTTATATGACCAGCGCAAATGGCCAACTGTCTTTACTTTATAAACGTATGTCAGCTAAAAATTCTAAAAACCCCAACTTCAATTTCTCAATTTTTTTTTTCTGGGATTGGAACTCAAATCACTCGGTTCGAAGGCTTAACGCTTTACTACTCAGCCACCACACTACCTATAATTTAGTAGTTCTTTACAAAAAAAAATCATCGTAAGGAAACTAAATATGCCAATATCTCTGAACATAATGGGGGTTCGACAAAAATATTTAGTAAATATTCAATTTTTTAAATAAATTTACTAAAGAAAAGAAAAAAAAAGAGACTATCAATCATTTTATTTCCAAGAGACTCACTACAGATAATTTTTGCTATTCTCACAAAGGAAACTTTCGTGCTACTCTCTTACGTCCCTTTCCTAGATAGATAGATAGACAGACAGGCAGGCAGGTAGATAAATAGATAGATAGATAGATAGATAGATAGATAGAAAGATAGATAGAAAGATAGATAGAAAGATAGATAGATAGTTAGACAGGCAGACAGAAAGGCAGGCAGGTAGGCAGGCAGGTAGATAGATATATATAGATAGATAGATAGACAGACCGACAGACTGACAAGCAGACATGCAGACAAGCAGACATGCAGACAAGCAGACATGCAGACAAGCAGACAAGCGGACATGCAGACATTCGAACAAGCAGACATCCGGACATGCAGACATGCGGACATGCAGACATGCGGACAAGCAGACATGCGGACAAGCAGACATGCGGACATGCAGACATGCGGACATGCAGACATGCGGACATGCGGACATGCGGACATGCAGACATGCGGACATGCGGACATGCAGACATACGGACCTGCAGGTAGGCGGACCTGCAGGTAGGCGGACATGCAGGTAGGCGGACAGGTATATAGATAGATAGATAGATAGATAGATAGATAGATAGATAGATAGATAGATAAGATAGATAGATAGATAGATAGATAGATCATTTTAGGCTTCCCTAAAAAATATAAATCGTTGTCTCCAATTGTAGCCTCTTAAATATGTATTTTTCTTGCTAAATTACAAAATATTTGCAACTGACAACAAGCGTTGTACGAGAGCAGTAAAACGCTAGACATTTGAACGGAGAGAAATGTAAGTTCGTGATTTACAGATCGTCCTGAGTCAAGCCGTCTTTAATAAGTACATGACATACTTTGTAAAAGTAAAGGTTATAGGTACCTGCCATACTAGGTGGAAGTAAAGGTTATAGGTACTGACATACTTTGTGGAAGTAAAGATCATAGGTACCTGACATACTTTGTGAAAGTAAAGGTTATAGGTACCTGACATACTAAGTAGAAGTAAAGGTTATAAGTACCTGACATACTTTGTGAAAGTAAAGGTCATAGGTACCTGACATACTTTGTGGGAGTGGATGAAAAAGGGGTTTGGTGGTTGTGCTGGCCAATTGACACACTCGTTAACAGAAGGCCAATCAAACACACGAAAATACCTTGACCTTTTTTTTAGGTCGCAATCAATAACTACTAGATACAATCAAATCCTTTCGCTCCATATACTGATCACCTTTTTTTTAGGTTGTTTATGTACATAAGACATTCCAATCATTTTAACTTGAAATCTTTCCACAATAAATCTACACAAGATCTAAGACAAAGGCTTATGGGAAGCCTTGACATTTTAGGATATAAAAAAGAATGAAAATGTCACCGAAAATGTGTCAAGTCTGTGACATTTCCCCAGCAATGACCTGTTTGTTTGTTTTTTGTATGCTGTTTTTTGTTGTTCTCACTTTATAAAAGTCAATAATTACCCTATTTTTTTTCCTTCTGTAAACTCTAATGAGACGGTCTTGTGTTCTTGACAATAGCTCTTTCTAAGCAAGATATGAGAAATACCTTATATATTATATACAGGTATATATACACACATAGATAGATAGATAGATGGATGGATGGATGGATGGATGGATGGATGGATGGATGGATGGATTAGATAGATGGATGGATGGATGGATTAGATAGATGGATGGATGGATGGATGGATTAGATAGATGGATGGATGGATGGATGGATTAGATAGATGGATGGATGGATGGATGGATTAGATAGATGGATGGATGGATGGATGGATTAGATAGATGGATGGATGGATGGATGGATTAGATAGATGGATGGATTAGATAGATGGATGGATGAGATAGATGGATGGATGGATGGATGGATTAGACGCGGCAGATGGATTAGACGCGGCAGATGGATTAGACGCGGCAGATGGATTAGACGCGGCAGATGGATTAGACGCGGCAGATGGATTAGACGCGGCAGATGGATTAGACGCGGCAGATGGATTAGACGCGGCAGATGGATTAGACGCGGCAGATGGATTAGACGCGGCAGATGGATTAGACGCGGCAGATGGATTAGACGCGGCAGATGGATTAGACGCGGCAGATGGATTAGACGCGGCAGATGGATTAGACGCGGCAGATGGATTAGACGCGGCAGATGGATTAGACGCGACAGATTAGACAGATAGATAGATTCGATAGATAGATTCGATAGATAGATTCGATAGATAGATTCGATAGATAGATTAGACAGATAGATTAGACAGATAGATTAGACAGATAGATTAGACAGATAGATTAGACAGATAGATTAGACAGATAGATTAGACAGATAGATTAGACAGATAGATTAGATAGATAGATTAGATAGATAGATTAGATAGATAGATTAGATAGATAGATAGATTAGATAGATAGATTAGATAGATAGATTAGATAGATAGATTAGATAGATAGATTAGATAGATAGATTAGATAGATAGATTAGATAGATAGATTAGATAGATAGATTAGATAGATAGATTAGATAGATAGATTAGATAGATAGAATAGATAGATTAGATAGATAGATTAGATAGATAGATTAGATAGATAGATTAGATAGATAGATTAGATAGATAGATTAGATAGATAGATTAGATAGATAGATTAGATAGATAAGATAGATTAGATAGATAGATTAGATAGATAGATTAGATAGATAGATTAGATAGATAGATTAGATAGATAGATTAGATAGATAGATTAGATAGATAGATTAGATAGATAGATTAGATAGATAGATTAGATAGATAGATTAGATAGATAGATTAGATAGATAGATTAGATAGATAGATTAGATAAGATAGATAATATAGATAAGATAGATAAGATAGATAGATAAGATAGATAGATTAGATAGATAGATTAGATAGATAGATTAGATAGATAGATTAGATAGATAGATTAGATAGATAGATTAGATAGATAGATTAGATAGATAGATTAGATAGATAGATTAGATAGATAGATTAGATAGATAGATTAGATAGATAGATTAGATAGATAGATTAGATAGATAGATTAGATAGATAGATTAGATAGATAGATTAGATAGATAGATTAGATAGATAGATTAGATAGATAGATTAGATAGATAGATTAGATAGATAGATTAGATAGATAGATTAGATAGATAGATTAGATAGATAGATTAGATAGATAGATTAGATAGATAGATTAGATAGATAGATTAGATAGATAGATTAGATAGATAGATTAGATAGATAGATTAGATAGATAGATTAGATAGATAGATTAGATAGATAGATTAGATAGATAGATTAGATAGATAGATTAGATAGATAGATTAGATAGATAGATTAGATAGATAGATTAGATAGATAGATTAGATAGATAGATTAGATAGATAGATTAGATAGATAGATTAGATAGATAGATTAGATAGATAGATTAGATAGATAGATTAGATAGATAGATTAGATAGATAGATTAGATAGATAGATTAGATAGATAAGATAGATAAGATAGAAAAGATAGAAAAGATAGAAAAAATAGAAAAGATAGATAAGATAGACAGACAGACAGACAGACAGGCAGACAGATAGATAGATAGATAGATAGATAGATAGATAGATAGATAGATAAGCAGACAGAGCGTCAGATAGACAGACAGACAGACAGATAGATTGATAGATAGATAGAAAGAGAGAGAGATAAACCTTTACAGCTATTTGTTTTTAAGAATTGTTCTCAAATAAACTAATTCTTTTAATGTCACAAAATGACCCAAATATTTCTTACTATCTTGAAGTTCAATCTTTCAAATGAAGACAACAAAGAAACGCAATTTCGCGATCCTCTTTCCATCTGATTTAAAGCTTGGCTTAGACTCTTGTTCAGATTTCTCCAAATTAAGATTGCACAGTTAATCTAAATCACATCTCTCGTTGTTCAATGACCTAACCAACTTGTTATACTTCTTGAAAAAAATGTAATCACATCCAGAGTAAAAATAAAAAAAAAAAATCAATCGTTTTGAAATAAGTCCTGATGGAACCAGTGTAGACAGTGTTTGAGCTTGAATAATTTCTCTATTGACTCTCAGTACATTGAAACTTGAAGGAGTCCAATCAACTCTTTCGAGCTATGTTAAACAGAATAGATAGTTGATTGAGGCCAATAGAATGGTTTTATTTAAACTGTCGTCTTCTTCAGCATAATCTCTTTACTGACTAACGAAAGTCACACACACATACACACACAATACGAGCCATACAATATTAATTAGGGTATCAACTAGATTGCGCAATGCTAGATTACATTTGTCCATATTGGTGATGACAGTAGACTTATGCAAACAAAACTCTTGCCGAGAGTGTATAAAAGTGGCTCCTTGTTAAAGGGATGTTATTTAATATGAGAAATTCTCTATAATTCACAGATTAAAAAGTAACAAAAGATATAGAGAAACGTATTTTCTAGAAGCAGAGAACAAGTTCATGCTTTTGACAAGCCTTAGGCATTATATGCTTTATAGATGAAAAAAGAACAATCAGTTTCGATCATCATATTCTTTTTCTATTAAAATTTTGGTAGACACTAATTATCCTTTCTTATTTTTCCACACTGCCCATAACTTTGATCTAACCCTCTACAACTTTAAATAATATATTAATTACGCTTCTTATTCGACATGTACACCTAGTTTAATGTTAAGGCTATGAAATAAAACTCCAGTATTACGTAAGAAATCCAGTTTTGTTTTTGTACTCGTGGCCTGTGCTGCTGGTGAGGATGATTTCATTAGCAGCACTTGATTAGTACGAGGCGATAAGAGAGAGAACTCTGCCGCCTGATTACATTTATGAAGTTGAAGAGTTAGTGCATTCTTGTCCCTGGGGCAGATATGAGGACATTTGAGCGAGAAATGCTTGGGAGTTATGACCCTTGATGTCAACATATATAATATGTATATATATATATATATATATATATATATATATATATATATGTGTGTGTGTGTGTGTGTGTGTGTGTGTGTGTGTGTGTGTGTGTGTGTGTGTTTGTGTGTGTGTATATATATATATATATGTATATATATATTGCACTTTTGCCTTCGTATTTTTCATATAATGTTTTCCTAATGTTTCACTTCCTGTTCTCAGGTATTCCAGCTGAACTGTTTTCCTGTTTTTTACCAGACGGTTCTAGTACATTCTATCTTCCAATATTTCTTTGTTTTTTTTCCAGCTCTTTTTTCTGAGCGCTGGTCTCTCTATAACGCGGAGAGAACTAGACAACTTTTTACAACTTTCTCTTATACTTGACATTTTTTGTTCATTTAAAGAACGATATAAACACACGTAGGCCCTAAGGCCCAACACTGTTTTGATACGCAGCTTGATACTTTCATCCGCTCT
Organism: Biomphalaria pfeifferi; assembly: GCA_030265305.1. Classification (NCBI taxonomy): domain Eukaryota; kingdom Metazoa; phylum Mollusca; class Gastropoda; family Planorbidae; genus Biomphalaria; species Biomphalaria pfeifferi. Next base: position 56,675 of record JASAOG010000062.1, on the reverse strand, counting down.
TTGTATGTATTAAAGGCGGTCTATGCCTAAGCTTGCTACCTTTACTGTGGATAGTGGTAATACCCCCCTACCACTTCAAGAAACAATAAGAGCAAATATAACAAATAAATACATATAACTTTAAAAGAATAGCAGAAACAACACCGCGCATGATTTTAATTATCTTGAAAAGAACTTGACCTGCTTATTATTTAGGAAGAACAAACGTCACGATTGATTTGATTTTTTTGATGTCATTATAATTATGAATAGAGATGAATTGCATTTTTGTCAGCAAGCTCTTGTAATGTTAACAGTGAGATTTAAAAAAAAAAAGATCTCTGAAACACTTAATAGCAGCCTCCTACTGAGGTTCCAAGTATCACAAAAACACTACAAAAAAATTGGAATAGATTTTAAAATTTTACTTTATTTTTTTTTTGAAGAATCGCTCGTGTGTTATTGTAATATTGTTTATGCAATCTTTTGCTTTCTTTTTTCCATCAACTCTGTCATTATTTATATATTTAATTCAATAACACTGAAAATGCACAGAAAGGCGGAGAACAGATACATTTTTACAAAGCTTATATCGAATTACTCTGTCTGTTCGTCTGTCTGTTCCACAGTCTGTCTTTCTTTTAAGAAATGTGTACATGTTATTTCTCCCACGCCCAATCTCGGATTAAGGTGAAACTTCGCACAATTAACATTGGCATAGACAAGACATGAATCAATTATAATAATAATAAAAAGTAACCAATCAGTCAATTAATTTCTGGTAATTAATTATTAGTTTGATACCAACAAATGAAACTAATCCTTCATTATTCACAGATAAGTCTAAATTTGTTGGGTTTAATCCCCTCAAATAAATGTTAATGCTATTTCTCCCTAACGCATTCTCCGATCAAGTTGATACTTTAAACATTTATTGTACCTAACAAAACCTGAATTAATAAAAAAAAAAAACAACCGATTATGCAATTAATTATTGGTCATTAATTAATTTGTTTGATATCAAATAAGGAAAAAAATGTGTATATTATTGATAAATATAGTTTTAATGACGGAGTTCTTCCCCTTTAGATAAGCTTTGTTGGATTATTTAAATATTTACAAATGTTTACAAATACTTTTTCAAACTCGAAATGTATTGTTTCCCTTTTGGGTCAAAGAAACTGCAAAAAGCTTAACTCTTATCACCACTTGTAATCAGAAGATCAGCTTTGTTTACTGGGCATTCCGATATTTTACATATGCAATGCAGATTGTTGCCATGGTAACAACTTTTTCCTTATTGAATATTTGAAACTAAACTGGTATTTACCAAACGCTATCTTCGTTTGTTGTCGCCCCTGAAATGTCAGCACAGTACCCAGGTTGAACCTTTACATCGCTGTCCGGAAATAGAACTTAGATCTATAAGAGGTCTTGTTTTCAATAAGTAATGAGTCTGTCACTTAAAGTGTGTTGGTCGGATTGAGCTCGATCCAATCTCTTGGTCGAGGTCTATTCTTAAGAAGCTAGCACCTGCTGATCAAAGGTTTGCCAGTTCTAGTGGGAATTTAAGCACCACTTAACAGATAAAGTATAGCCAGCTCTTTGGAAAAGCCCCCCCAAAAAAACAAAAAAAAATGTTACTAGTATTCCATAAGTTTTTTATAGGGGAAAATCAAAAAAATAAAGTCAAGGACATCAATTTTTAAACAATGATAGCTGTGAACGTAAAAAGGAGGAATTATTTTTAGGACATAATAAATAAGTATTTAGTTTTGTGTTCAGTGAAAACAAGATATATATATATATATATAGCACGAAATTTAAAGTCCCATTCATCACCTGGATTCGAAATAGGGACCCTCTTCTTTTCGGAAACCAAACACCTTACCACTCTGTCACAAAGTCTTTCTTCAACATTGTATGTACTCTTTTGTTTTTATAGATATTCCTACTTAATAGAATTGAATGTTTATGCTTATTATTAATGGAACACATTAAGTGAATAACTCGCATACATATATCTGCACGACGCTATCTAGTGAACTAAACAAGAATGTCCTCATCAATAAGGACATCTCAACCCATCTGGGTAGTCCTCTGACATTTGTTTGACATTTACCAATTTCTCGTGTCATGGCATTTCCTTAGGACTACATATTGTAAATACATCTTGGTGGTGTTTACTGGGCAAGATATTTTGGAAAACCCGGCTTACAAAAAAAAAAAATACAAAACTAAGTCGGCATGTTATTTGAACATGTACACCAACTATTGTGTTGGAGTTTCTTTTTTTTTTGTCTTGTGTTCTTCTTTCTAGAAATGTTAACGTCTTCGATGGACAATTCTTATTTTGTTTGCTGAATAGCGCAAACTGTGCTGTCATGCACATGTCTTTATACTTGAGATAAAAGACAAACCTTATAATTAAACACAAATCAGCATTTGAAATTATACCGCATATTATTAGCAGTTTTAATCCTGTTCCGTGAGGCCTGAAATCTGTGATCTAGGAAGTACTGCACTCATTAACTAATAGGTGTCCACATCAATTAATCTCTTTAGAAAAAAAAAAGCAAAAAAGTGACGGAAAAAGTTTGGGAAACACTGTTCTAAGCTAATGATAGTCTTGAAGCATCTAGTCCTTTAACATAACATAACATAGCAGAAAAGCAAAGAAGTGGATTATATTTACAAAACAATACAACTTTTAGCAAACAAAATAACAATAATAGAAAATAAATTAATAAACAAAACCGAGTTCACATATCTCTTTTAAAATATTAAATTTAAGTAAACAATGATGACATATTTGATTCTGAAAACTCACTAATGGTCCTATTGTTGTGAGGATGTATTTTTATCACATGAACTGCAGTGGGCTTATTAAAATGATCAGTGTAAATGATCATAAACTTTATAGGTTACGATAGGTACTTGAAATGAAAAGACAATACTTTCATAGTATAAACAAATAAGTAGCTTCTTCAGACAGCCATCTTGGCCCACAGAATAGTGTCCCCTATAAAATGGGCATAACTTTTCCTACTATATACAATATACCTAATATGGCTTTTCTTCGAGTCCGAAGATTAATGAGGATTGCAGTATTTCCCGTGGCTGCGTAGCCCTAGCTGTGACCTACATATTTTGCCACATCCAGGACAAGCATAACCATTGTCCGCAGGTGGTCGATTTAGATTTTTTTTTCGCCGTCTGCGTTTGTCCTCAGCAGTGGATTTTTTGTGTGGTCTCAAATGTGTATCTCGCGGCCTTCGTGAGTGACCTCCAGCTGTCTCGTTCTGAGGCCGCAAGCAACAAGGTGCTCTCTTCTATGTCAGCCAAGGAAGGTTGACGCCTAAGGTGGTCTTTGAAGCGTTTCTGTGGTGCGCCTTTGTTATGTCGACCACCTTTTAGCTCACGAAAAAAGACTGCCTTTGGCATATGTTCGTCTCCCATACGAGATACGTGCCCTACCCAGCGTAACTGTCGGATCATTAGAAGTCCCTCTATACTGTCCATACCGGCGTTCGCACGGACATTACTGCTGTAGTGCGGTCTTGCCACCGGATGTCCATGATGGAGCGCAAGCATCTTTGGTGGAAGCGCTCAAGAAGTTTTAGTTGTTTTCTGTATAGTGTCCATGTCTCAGAGCCATATAGAAGGGTTGAGAGAACCACCGCCTGGTAGACATTGATTTTTGAAGGTAGGCGGAGCGATTTGTTCGCCAAACTCTCGCCTGAAGGCGTCCAAAAGCACTACTGGCCATGGCCAGACGGTAATCAACTTCCCTTGAAAGTGAGGCGTCATTTGACACTATACTACCTAGATATGTGAAGTGGTCTACCACGTTAAGGGGCTGTCCGTTTACAGTAATCCTGTTTGCATACGCTGCCGCCTCTTTCGGTCTATCTATAAACCTCGGGAAAACAGAAGTCATGTTCCAGAAGTCACCCAATAATACAATATACCTATAGGAAGGGGGGTAATATACAATATTATGTGAGCTACTGAAAGGGGAGTAACGTTACATCATTATAAGACATTTTCTTCATAACCTTGACTGTTCCAATCATTGAACCAATTCAACAGGTGTAGCCGGTGTGTAATGCTAGTCCTAAATATATCTATTGTTTAACCTATAATTCTGAAAGTGTCTATAATGGTGAAAATTGTTAATTGTCAGAGTAGGCAAGCGGCACCTCAACAATATTCGTCCGTTAATTAAGTCTCATATCTTGAGGCCCTTGTGTGTGTCCACGTATCAGCGAGATCTGCGTATGTGTGTGTGTGGGGGGGGGGGGGGTTGAAGGACTTAACAGCGAGAAGATATACTGGGTATACATCAAATTTAGCGAGATTGTCATTTGGCGGCGTTGAAGTGGCCAGACTAAGTCCAACAGATGGACTGGTCAACTGACAAAACGAGACTTGATAATGCTCGGGAGTCACGTGATGAATGACAGTGACAGATTGCGGACACACGTGTACTCTCCAATACACACATACACTCTCACACAAACACCCAGACACAAACAAGCTATGCACACAAAGCCGCAAGAAGCGCTCTTGATAAGACGGTGCTCTGTCTTTGTGACAACAGGAAACGCAAAGAGGATAGAGTAATAGTCTTGATATGGGATCAACCATACAAACCATTTAGTATGAGTTACAATAGTGATTTATTATTTTAACAGCGATCTAAAATGATATCGTAAGAGTTATTTATTATCGGGTCATAGCAGTAATTTATTGAAGGATTATAAAAGCGTATTGTTTTGGAATCATTATACCCTATTTATTAAACAGGCGATTAATAGTGGGATGGGAACTCTTTCTTAAATATCACTTTGCTTGCTTTCACCTCTGTACTGAAATCGTGTGCTATACAAGTCTCAACTAAATTCACATGAAAGTTAATTTAATCATCGCTATTCTTGATGTAATTCAGATATCAATTTTTGTTTCTTTTTTAATTTTGAAGTCAAGAAATAAATTGACTTCTTCGAAACTTACCAAATTTAAACTTTTGAGAGAACTATTCCTAAAGTCTCACACATTTCTCAATGTCCTTTAAGGAGAAGAAGAAATCTAGAGCGTATTGAAACAAAAGATGTGGCGATTCATCATCTGCTTAAAACAAAGTGAGCAGATAACGTCCCTGTATGGTTGGGTCTGCTTGTTATGTAGAACCAGATAGCAAATCCAAACTTCCCCTGTTTATAATTTCCAAAAAAAAAATTTGAATTCAAACTCAGAATCCTTTTAAATTGAAATATAATTCAATATACTTCTACGGGCTTACAATATTAGTGAAGAAATAATTCCTTTTCCTTTCAGTTCTCTTATATTGACATGCAGGTCTATTCGGCCTGTAGAATCATGCTCTTGAAATTCTTCGTTTTGTCAAGCTCTTAGGACAGAGCCTGGGTAGTTTGTGCCTCAGTTCATTACATTTTTTTGTGTCTGTCTACAGGAACTTCGTGTCCACCATGCAGACCTCCATCTTAAGTCTACTTGTCATCGCCTGCGTCATTGCCATGTGCCTGGCATCCGGTAAGTCCATTTCCCTATATTAGTGAATATAAAATAGCAAGCGGTACGATAACTGCTATCGTCACGGCGGCGTAGAAGACATTAAGCACTTAGACTGCTGCTGGATACATAATTTATCAAAAAGGCAACGAAAAAAAAACAATTAACGAAAGTCGGTTAAAACAAATTGTTATTATATTGACAAAAATGGAGATTTCGATGGATTTCAATATTTCTTAATGGTCAGTAGATGTAGGTACTGATAGCTAGGCTCGAAAAACATAAGAAACAGATACAAGTGTAAGTCTCCATGTTCCCCCCCCCCCCCCGTCCCCAACTTAACATAGTAAATAAAATCTTTGGAACTTTTTGTGTGCGTGTATTTACATATTGATTCACAATACACATAGGATGACATCTTTACCATAAAACGTGAACTGTTTCTGAAGCAAACTTAATGTAAATACTGTCACGAATCAATACTGTGTGATACTGTCACGAATGGACACTGTGGAATACTGTCACGAATCAATACTTTGCGATACTGCCACAAATCGATACTGTGTTGTCCTGTCACAATTCGATACTGTGACCACATTCTATTTTGTTCTTCAAAAAAGGGTCAGGTCAAAAGAAGATCACTGAATATACATAACTTAGCTATAATTCACAGATCAGAGCAAGAGGTCAGGTTAAAAAGTCGCTAGCGTCAGTTTCTAGAAGCTGATAGCAAAAAGAAATATTTGGAACAGAAGATTCTATGTTTCTGGAAAAGACGATTTTAAAAGGTATACATTGGGGGAAAGTCAGTTGGTCGAGGTAATTGACCAGCTGCTTAGTCCACGAGTTGTTTAAAGTTCAGTTAAAGATAGAAAGTTCAGTTGTACGAATATAAAGGTGTATCAATAAAGTTTGTATCAGAGCAAAGTTATATCAGATTAAAGTTGTAACATTATAACTACAGTGTAACTAAGAAACAGTATTGTGTGATTTTACTACTTCAATGAATTTACAAGAATTGTATGTCAAGTTAATGTTGAATTGAGAATCAATGAAGTGTCTGATTTTTATAAATTTGAAGGAACTCGTTAATGAAAAAAAAAGAAGTTTCTAAAGTGCGTTTTAACCATTATTAAATTTCCTCCGTCAAAGCGATTCTATTTGTGCCATTAAATATTCACAATGGAAAAATAAGCATTGTATTGTAAACACAATCATTAACATAAAAATCATCACGATATTTGTCGCTAAAAATAGTATTGTCACACATACATTAACACTTTATTACACTATCACAGTGATGCCCAACATTCGACCCTCTCTAGTTACATAAACATGATTAGTTATATACGTAAGCACCAAACGGCTTATCTATTATTAGACTACAATAGTTTCAAATTTCAATTTGTCCCTCTCGTAATTTATAACATTGCCCAGAAATACATCAAGTGAAACCTTTTCAATTCACTAGTGAAGACAATTTGGTCATTTCCTTTTGGTGAAGAATAAAGAGAAGAAACAAAAAAACTTTTAAGAGTCATTTTTAAAAAGACCTTTAAAGTTGTTTTACATTTCATAGAGTCTCAGAAAGAAAATATCTAAGGGTCAGAACGTCAAGATGTCTGTAGCAATTATTTCCCGTTTTTTTTCTGAATTTTTCTTTCCGTTTTTATCCTTTTTGAACAGCTCTTTTCTCAGGTTCACATGAGTGTGTGTGTGTGTGTGCGCGTGTGTGGGTGCTATTTGTGTGTGTGTGTGCTATGTGTGTGGGTACATGTGTTGTTGCGTCCATGTTGCGTATTACAAGACTGTGTACAGATAATAGCAGTTCAACAACTGAGAGATAACAAGGAGAAAAGAAAAAAAAATGTTCTGATTGTTGTGAGTGAAGGTGACGTTATTGATTGCAAAATAAATGATGTCTATCATGTGTCTATGTAGACTTCCCATACATATTGGATTAGCTTCATAGCTTGGACTGCTTGAGCTAATGTTGTTCTTATTCTTTGATAAACTTATTCAACCTTCAACTTCACCTAGCTCTTAGTCAATTCGACCGTTGGGGGCACCACACAAAATCTGTTGACCGTCTTACTCCATTCTTTCTCAGTTCTTAGCCTTTGATAGGATTTCTTTCAATGCAGGCCCGTCCATTCCTTTATGTTGTCTTCCCAACGCTTTCTCTGTCTGCCTCGTCTTCTTTTTCCTGGTACTGTTCCCTGAAGACCACGTGACGCGGCCATAGAATTGTAGTTAGCAGGTCATCGTGGGGTCCAATCTAATCCTGTCTCTAGTCTCTTCGTATGTGATGCGATCTTTGGATGTGCCGTATTACACATTTTATATTATTGATATTATTGTTGGTCTTTTATTATACAGGCAAAATGTTTTTCGGGCAATAGTACTTTTAAATTCTTTTTTTGTGGCTTCCTTTCCATATTTGAAATTTCGATACATGGCGGCAAAGCCATAAATTGTAATCTATTTGGTGTATTTTTATTTCATTCTATAGAGTATTGGTTCAGTGAGAGAGGTCAGTGTGAGAGAGAGGTGTTGCTGTTAGCCGATTATATCTAATCGCGAGTTCCAAGTATTTTATATGATAATTATATAACGATACATAAAAACAGAACACTCAACAGATGAATACCAAAACAGCTTTTTTAGAAACTCAACTATTTATTCATGTCGCTAGATGTAGAAAATAGAACATGTCTTAAGCACTACTGCAATGGGTTTCTTGTCTGTTAATCTGTCTCTATACTATTTCGTTTATAAGTTTTTAATGTTTCGTCGCTTTTAGTCCCAGATTCTACGTGTCCAACAATCATTACAAAATTACAATGCGCGGCAGAGGCCCCACATATTGATTGGCTGTTGGTGTTTCTGTTTGTGTTTTTTTAAAACTGATATTACCAGTATTCGTACTATAAGAACTACAAGTCCTAAATGTGTAATGTGGGTCTACATTAAGATATTTGTGACAGTTATATCCAAATGGGACAGAGAGAAACGCTTATTTGGTCTTATATTTTGACTCTGACACATATATAGAATTTAGTCTGGGATTGCCTCCCTTGACAGCGTCTATTTTAATTCTCTTTCGCCATGGTAGCAGCTGATGTATTCCACGGAGAGATCTGCAAGCTTTTCATTGTATTCCTTTTTTTCTTTGCTTTTCTTCTATTCCTTTGTATAGTTTTTAAAAAAAAATATATTTTTTGTCAATATGCATATGAAAAATCAATCCCGTTTGAATAAGGTGGCTAAGAACTTTATCATTTTGTTCAATTAATTTCTTTAAAAGTCTTCAAGTACAATATATTTTTTTTTAAATCCAGTAGAATTCGGTTAATCGGACCTATACTTAATCAGAGCAGCAGCATATTTGAAACGGATTCTAAAGTACCAAAGCCAGTTCTATTATACAATGATCAGGTTAAAAAGACAAAACACCCAGCTCTAATGTCCTCTGATTCATGTCCACATAATTAAAATATTTAGAATAAGGATAAAAAAGAATACTCTAGAAAATTATGCGAACTACCCAGTGGTCACTTTCAAAAATGGACTTTAAAAATACATTAAAAAAAATAAGAACAAAACCAGGTTACGTTGGAAAAAATGACCTTGAACGATCCGAGCGGCTTCTTCGCCGGATATGTTGGGAACTTTTTATTTTTTTAATAACGAGTTCAAAATGAACGAACTATTTTTTTTTTTTTAAAATTTTTTTATTTTAAGCGTAATTCAGACCAAGAAAACGCTTCAATTATTTGAATGAATTAATTAGAAATATTTAGAACTGTCATTTTTAATTAGCTAATTGGTTACAAGATGTTAAAAAAAATGCTTGGATCACAAAAATAGTTTTAAAATATTTAAAATGCAAATGCAACCATTTTTTAAAAAAACTTTGTTCAGGCTTTAGCCCCTTTTTCGAAATAAAACATGTCATTGCAGAGATAACTTGGACGTTCTGTTAATACATTTGTGCCATGTTTAAAAGACTGAAAACTAACTAATCAAAAAAATAAATATCACAAAAACTTGGATCAGGAAATTTTTCAGGATCACACGTTTCTGATGCTCCTTCAGATTTGAAGATTATTTACATCGCAGCCCAAACCTCCCGCAGAATCAGGAGTGATGGCAGCGTTATAACCCATCAAGACGACAGTTCAGAGGGCATGCCACACCGCCAAGTAGCCATTGATTTGTTAATACATTTAAAATGAAGTCTGTGTAGTAAAATGGGCTAATAAAACCGCAAGAGGAAAGTTATCCGATATTATAAAAACTTTTTTTTTTCAGCTCAATTACAATTATGATATATATACAGATATAAAATATCTTGATTTTATCACATTCAAATGTTATCCCTTAAAATTTCAGAAATCAGATTTGGCATTGCTGAAAATATGTCAATAAATTCTACTGAGTATCTCAATAGAAATGAAAACATTAAAAAAAAATATTGGATTTTGCTCCTTCTCCCAATAGTTTTTCATACAAACCTATTTCTGTCTTTGACTGGTTAAACCATAATAGTATTGGTCTGGCATGGTCCAGAAACGAAACTGTTACAGTATTGGTCTGGCATGGTCCAGAAACGAAACTGTAACAGTATTGGTCTGGCATGGTCCAGAAACGAAACTGTAACAGTATTGGTCTGGCATGGTCCAGAAACGAAACTGTAACAGTATTGGTCTGGCATGGTCCAGAAACGAAACTGTAACAGTATTGGTCTGGCATGGTCCAGAAACGAAACTGTAACAGTATTGGTCTGGCATGGTCTAGAAACGAAACTGTAACAGTATTGGTCTGGCATGGTCCAGAAACGAAACTGTAACAGTATTGGTCTGGCATGGTCCAGAAACGAAACTGTAACAGTATTGGTCTGGCATGGTCCAGAAACGAAACTGTAACAGTATTGGTCTGGCACGGTCCAGAAACGAAACTGTAACAGTATTGGTCTGGCATGGTCCAGAAACCAAACTGTAACAGTATTGGTCTGGCATGGTCCAGAAACGAAACTGTAACAGTATTGGTCTGGCATGGTCCAGAAACGAAACTGTAACAGTATTGGTCTGGCATGGTCCAGAAACGAAACTGTAACAGTATTGGTCTGGCATGGTCCAGAAACGAAACTGTAACAGTATTGGTCTGGCATGGTCTAGAAACGAAACTGTAACAGTATTGGTCTGGCATGGTCCAGAAACGAAACTGTAACAGTATTGGTCTGGCATGGTCCAGAAACGAAACTGTAACAGTATTGGTCTGGCATGGTCCAGAAACGAAACTGTAACAGTATTGGTCTGGCATGGTCCAGAAACGAAACTGTAACAGTATTGGTCTGGCATGGTCCAGAAACGAAACTGTAACAGTATTGGTCTGGCATGGTCCAGAAACCAAACTGTAACAGTATTGGTCTGGCATGGTCCAGAAACGAAACTGTAACAGTATTGGCCTGGCATGATGGAAACAAAACTATAAAAGTATTGGCCTGGCATGATCCAGAAACAAAACTATAACAGCATTGGTCTTGCATGATCCAGAAAAGAAATTGTAACAGTATTGGCCTGGCATGATGGAAACAAAACTATAAAAGTATTGGCCTAGCATGATTTAGAAACGAAACTGTAACAAACAAATTCTAACAACATTTGCCTGGCATGATTGGGAAACAGAGTCGAACACCCTTAAATCTTTGAATTTTCTTTCTCTTCCTCTCTCAACTCTCAAATACACACGCACGCAACTACTTGTAGTAAATAAAAACTATTTTGTATTCTGTCTGGGTATCTCCCTGGCTTGCCTTTCTAGGAAGGCAACTAGTAATGCCCCCCGCTTTCAGAGTCCTGCTGTCTATCCAGAGTGTCATTAGTTATCTCTGCGGTCCCAGTGTGAGATTAGTACAAGTCTTATAGAAGGGTAACAGTCCAAAATTTATTATTTTAACACAACTTGGAACATTGGGAAATTAAAGGACACTTGTATGCAATTTTTGTTTTAAAAATCTAGACATTGAAATGAGCTCTCGGATATCAGGTTTTTCTGAAGGTCTTATAGAAAACGTTTCTCTCTCTTCCCTTATAGGACACACGCACACACACGCACGCACGCACGCACGCTCACAACGCAACGATATAATATTTTTTAACATTAATTACAAGAAAATGAGCATGTTACTGGTATATAAATAGTGTTGCTTTTTGTTTGGGGGGGGGGGATGAAATACTACATTATTTTTATTCATTAGAGTCTGAGAACTTGTAGGGAAAAAAATGCAGAAACCTCGCAACATCCAAGTCTATTTAATAAACCCATAACAGCCGATATTTTCCTCAGTTGTAAATGTCAGAAACAAAGTTTATGTGTCAATGTAGACAACCACAAAAAAAAAAAGCATATCAAACCGCCCCTACCCCTTGTTCACTATTTGTATATGTATATGTGTGTGGGAGGGGTGGAGCTGTGAGCCTGAGACTGATGCCTCAATTAACTTCCGATACGAAATAGAACTTATTAATCTTTCATCATGAGACGCATACGTTTATTACCATTTATATCTATTTCAATGTCCAACTTGAAAATATATTTTTATTTAACTCAGACATAATAGCAAGGAAACTAGTTTACGATGTAGTTAAAAATAACTTTAGTTATTTACTGCAATGTAAATGGTTATTAAACATAGTTTAGTGATACGCATATAGGATAATGGTTAATCTAGGTCAATACCCACAAGATGACACAATTATATAACTATAGTTCTAAAAAAAGCTAGCATTGTTTACAAAATTGGGAACATATTTATTGGTAAAAATTTGGAATTATATAGCAAACATCTAAACCTCTAAAATATATTTTTTAAAAATAAATAAGCGAACCCTTGTATTTTGTTAACTTCCTAATCGTGCATGCACAGCAGTTAAAATATTAACAAGAACTAAAAAGCTTTGTTTATAACTGTTAAAACTTAGAGTGTATAGATATTTATAATGTCTCTCTCATGACCCAGGTCAACCTCCAACCTTTGTGAACAACTGCGTAGCATCTCTGGCTAATACTCGGCGATCATGTCCTATTGGGTTGGACACAATGTGACAGCCCTCTAGGAATTAACGTGGGTCTGGCAGACTGGTCAGGATGAACGTGTTCTGTTGGCTGAACAGTCCGGCCTGGTGCTGTGGGCATTGGACTTCTCTTATAGATAACATTTGTTCTTTGGTCACGTCAATAGTAGTATTGGATTAGAACAAAATATTGCGCACGCCAGCATTTTATCCGGTTTTATTTGGTATTTGGTAAAACAGAGAGGGGGGGGAGAGACAAAGAGAGAGAGAGAGAGTAAAATAGATTAAAAGGGAGGGTGGTTTGAGAAATACCAAACATTATTTGTGATAGAAACAGAAGACAGAATCAATGTATTATGATTCTCTTGATATGTCTGGCTTTGTGACGCAATGCTATTACGTCTGCTAGCGGACGCCCGTGTCCCTGGTTAACTGGTTGCAAAGTAGGGCGAGCTGTAAGAGAAGCTAAACACTTCGTTCATGCAATTCTGTCACAAGAAAATAAAATAGACTCTGGGACCTCATGCGCTGTCTGTACCTTTGGAAAATCAAACGGCAAATATTTTAATGTAAAGGGTCTATAGAAAAAATATTATATGGTCATATCCTATACTCTTAAGCGAGCAATTCTTGTATGCATGTATGTATGTATGTATATTTATATATAAATTTTATTTCGAAAACGGTTCTAGCGATTTTCTTTAAAATTTCAAGGTATGTGCATATTAGTGAGAAAAGAATTCTCAACTCATTGGCCACATCGGGAAAACTCGAGGTCGACCGTTATATCGGTTTGAAAATGGCTCTTTATCGAAAAATTAATTTTGGCTAGAATGTTTTATGAATGAAATTTTCTATATGACGTCAATGGGAAAAAAACTTGACACCGCTTACGTCACTAGGCTCACAGCAGTACATTAAGACATTTCTTCGCAAACAAGAAAATGTTTTAATGATTCAATCGGCGTAATTACACATTTGCGCACCGTCTTATTGTACATTGATCCATTATGAAACTATGGAAGAAAAATAATGAAATTAAATATCTTTATGTATGTATGTAGGCTTTATAAATTGTTGAAACTCTTATTGCTTACACCCGTAGCTAGCTTTTACTTTGTTATTTTACTGGTGAATTATTGCAATATGTTTAAGCTTCGAAGTCTACTGTCCCATACCAAAAACAAGGAAATGGTCATAACACAGCTTATCTATGCCTTACTTGCACAACCAGGGCCGGCCCTAACATTTGCGAGGCCCTATGTGAAATGGATTGCGCGCGGACCGGTAAGGGTTGGGAAAAGGATAATAAGTGAAAATAAAGATTTTGTATTAGAAAATAAACTCGTATTTGCATTACATTTTTATTAAATGAAAGCTGACGATGCCGTTTTTTTTTATATCACGCGTAGGACTGGCGTTTACCATATTGATTGACACCCCAAAATGACAATTTTGTCTTTTTAAGGACATTTTTATGAGTTTCAAGAGATTTCCAGGAGCTCCTTGAAAACAAGGAGACCACGGGAACCCTATTATAAATTATATTGGTTTAATTTAATACTTTACACCTAGAATTAGCGCGGGTCTTTTGAACCTTCGGGGTCCACTGCGGCAGCATAGGCCTAAGTCTGGCCCTGATGATATCCAGATCGCAGTCAACGAATTTTCATCACGCTGATGCTTTTTTTTGGTTAACCTATAAACCTCGGTTAAACAGAAGTCATGTTCCAGAAGTCACCCAATAAAACCTACTCAGCCCAAAGATCACCGCGCATAGACATCTCTTAAAGTGGTAGATAACTTCACATTATCTGGGAAATATAGTATCAAATGACGCATTACTTTAAAGAGAGGTTGATATGTGATCAGGAATAGTCCAAGCGAGAGTGTGGCGAAATAAATCGCTCCGCCTGTCTACAAAAGTCAGTGTCAACCAATGATTCTCTCAACCCCTCTATGTGGATCTAAGACATGAGTACTTTATAGAAAGCAACTAAGACTTCTTAAACGACTTCAACAAAGACCGCAATACAAACAGCGATATTCTTGCAAAATGGTATGAACTTCTTATAATCCGACAGTCACCCTTTGCAGGGCACTTGTTCCGTATGGGGGACGAATATATTTTTGGCAATCTTTTTTTTAGTAAGCTGAAAGGTTGTCGGAGTAACAGAGATGCCTCACAATAACGCTTCTTTAGAATACTAACGCGATGTTTCTAAGTCTCTTAGGAAAAAATGCGCGATTTTTTACTTTGTTACTAGCTGCACGTTTTACACTATAACGTAGAGATTTCTCATCATTTGATGATTCTTAGTAAAGCCATAATAATAAGGCTTGTCTTCGAGACCGAAGATTAGTGAGGAATGCAGTATTTCCCATGGCTGCGCAGCCCCAGCTGTGACCTACATATTTTGCCCCATCCAGGGCAAGCGTAACCAGTGTCCGCAGGAGGTCGATTTAGATTTTCTTTTCACCGTCTGCGTTTGTCCTCGGCAGCGGATTGTCTTTTGGTCTCAAATGTGTATCGTGACCCCCAGCTGTCTCGTTCGGAGGCCACATACAACCAGGTGCTCTCTTCTATGTCAGCCAAGGTTGACGCCTAAGCTGGTCTTTGAAGCGTTTCTGTGGTGCGCCTTTGTTATGTCGACCACCTTTTAGCTCACGAAAAAAGACTGCCTTTGGCATATGTTCGTCTCCCATACGGGATATGTGCCCTATGCAGTGCAACTGTCGGACCATAAGAAGTCCCTATATTCTGTCTATACCGGCCTTGGCAAGGACATCGCTGTTTGTAGTGCGGTCCTGCCACCGTATGTCCATGATGGAGCGCAAGCATATTTGGTGAAAGCACTCAAGAAGTCTTAGTTGTTTACTGTAAAGTGTCCATGTCTCAGAGCCAAAATGAATATATTAATTGCTATATTAAATTTCAGAAAGTAACCATTTTAGAAGTTACACTGCAAAGACTTTTTTCCAAGCCTATAATAGCCCAATAGTTTTAAGCGAAAGAAGCAATGTAAAACGTTAAGATGTGAACTGTGGTTTTCTATAGGCTTACTGTTGGAGGGACTTTCTGTTATAATCGCCATGTACAATTACATTGAGAACTGACAGAACGAAAAAGCAGCTCTTCGGACTGAAAGTCTTTACCCGATCGTTCATTTTCGTAATTACAACAATATCCCAAAATGACTTCGGGTATATATTCTTCCTTAACAGATTAATCATCCGAGCGAGGCTCGGTCATCTGATATTATTTATTTAAATTAAATAACTCCTGTTTCTGGCGGTTTTATTTTAGAGATATCAAATTTCACAATTTTTATTCTTATTTTTTTTTTTGCCATTCTAACTAAAAATGACAGTGCTTTGTTTCTAGAGGGTCTTTAGTTCAGATTCAAGTGAATAACTTTGGCATAGTTAGTACGCCCCTGAGTCCACCCAACTCTAATGGGTATGACATACATTTAGGAATATATATATATATTGTTATGCTGACCACATGACACCTTCGTTCAATCGTCATCCAATGACATCATTACCTACTGATGAGCATTTCATAATCTGTCCCTATGGGGCGTAAGGTGTGTGAGGGCTGCCTTTACTTTACTGCCTTGTATTATAACCCTAAATTGTTTTCATTATTAGGAATTGGTCATAGAGGAATCACTTTGTTTCTCAGTCACCTGACCTGATTTGTTTCTCAGTCACGTGATCTGATTTGTTTCTTTTTGTTTTTAAAATGCTGTTTGCGCTTGCATCTTTATAGTTATTGTCAAACTATTCATGCTGAAGTGAACAATTATAGACAATCTAAATGTCTATTTGTCTGGGCCAATAAAATCTTATATTTCGAACAGTTTGACTTATACCTTTAATGCAGACTACAAAACAATCAGTTTAACTACGAGATCAAAAACTTTATTCAAATCGCTGTTGTTGAAATAGAAGTACATACATAATGTTTACAAAACATGACATTTCTGATTTAGTTTGCTCTTCTAGGTTCTGAAAAAAAAATCACGTGATCTTTTATTTATAAATCTGTCTACAACTTCCTGATTTCAAAGTACACGTGCCAGAAACTTGGCTGGGTTACATCTTCGTGTCATTTGGAACACGTGAATTAAATTATAGGAAAATAAAGACCTCCATCCACTCACCCAAAATAAAAAAAAAAAGAAACTAAAAAGGAGGAGGAATGAATTGTTACCAGACTGACAAACTTCTGCCTTGATTTCCATGGAAGGGTTTGGAATGCATCAAAATGCACCAAGCTATTTGCATTGTATGTTATCTCTGGCATCACAGAGAAGCAATCCAATTTCATCTTTGCTACATTAAGCCAGTACGAGGCTATACATATCATGGTATTAGATGATTTGATGAATAATATGCATAGGCAAACAAGAACACGGGCAGTGCGTTTTTTTTCCCCTACAAATTTAAGTCTGTCATCTTGTATCTGAATCATCTCTTTTTTGAAATATTGCGTAAGGTCTAGATCTCATTGCACTACAGCATCTATGCGCTATTCCTTGGAAACATTTTAACTCTACTAAGGACTATGGGGTATCAATGTTGACTCTTTTACCACTTCTCGCTAGTAAGATGCTCTTTACAAGTCTGAAAAAAAAATTTGGCCAATTGATAGTGTCGTTCGCTCAGTGTCCACTCTTTGTCAGCCACGTCCAAGCCTGAAAGCGCATGAATGGAAGCGGGCATGGTTCGGAGGACATCATTAAAGCTGTAGACTATAAAATCTAGGTTCTTATATTTATCTAAAGTAACTAGTACTTTATGAACATGTCTGGGATGCCAATGTAATCTTGTGACTTGGGAAAGCTTTGGAAATCTTACGTATATCCTTCTGTTAATCACCCGGAAGTATGTCTAACATACATGGCAATGTTTTTTTAATCATGCAGCTAACTCGTTCGTGGATTTCTGACCCAGTTTCAGTCATTTGAATTATTTTTTTTATTAATTAATATTTTAAAGTAAATGAATATTTTGCTCCAGATAAGTTGATATCAGTACTGGAATGGCTGCTTCTATAATGTAGTGTATCTCTATACATATTATTTAAGCTACATTCCTCTAGATATGCACACCTCCTGATTTACAAAACTATGTGTAGATTTTTTCAGTAATTCTTAATCGAACAAATGACAGTCTCTTATCCTGGTATAGTATCGAATAATAACAGTGCTGCAATTATTGTTCCTAATAAATGATCTTGATGAGTGATCGGTATAAAACGAAATAGTGTTTTAGTGACTTATTTGAAAACGAGATGTCGAGATTAAGTTTATTTCCGGAGACATAGGCTAACCATTCCGTCCATAACTATGTCACTGCAGAATTTATAGAGGGTTCTCATTCTTCTCCAGGTGGCCACGGCCCTGTGAGTTCTTATTGCCCAAGAAAAGGAGGTAACACAACGAGAGAACAAGTGTGCTGACTTGCGTTGGAAACTTTTTCATTTCCTTCTCTCCCGACTCCGTTTCTTTCTGCGTCTGTTGCTTTCATTTTCACTCTCTCTCTCTCTCTCTCCATCCATACATCTATCTACTAATCTCCTCTTTTACTTTTTCTTGTTATTCTCTCTCTCTCTCTTTCTCTCTCTTTCTCTCTCTCTCTCTTATATTTATATAAAATATTCCTCTTTTTTTCCATTATTGTCTCGCTTCTCTTATGTTCTAGACATCTCAACATGATACTGAAGTAGAAGTGTGTACAATGTTATGTTAGGTAGACCAATGACTTTATGCTGTAAACAGAAATGCATGGTACCGTGTGAGGAGAAGAGTTCACACGAGAAACATCTCAAAGAAACACAGAAAAAAAAACGTTTAAAACAAAATATGTCATCCAAAAGTTTTAGTGTCATTTCACCGCGTGATTTAGGTTGACATAAACAGGTTGTAATTTCTCCGCGTGATTTAGGTTGACATAAACAGGTTGTCATTTCTCCGCGTGTATTGGGTTGACATAAACAGGTTGTAATTTCTACGCGTGTTTTAGGTTGACATAAACATATTGTCAGTTCTCCTCTTGTTTTAGGTTGACATAAACATATTGTCAGTTCTCCGCGTGATTTAGGTTGACATAAACAGGTTGTCATTTCTCCGCGTGTATTGGGTTGACATAAACAGGTTGTAATTTCTCCGCGTGATTTAGGTTGACATAAACAGGTTGTCATTTCTCCGCGTGATTTAGGTTGACATAAACAGGTTGTAGTTTCTCCGCGTGATTTAGGTTGACATAAATAGGTTGTCATTTCTCCGCGTGTATTGGGTTGACATAAACAGGTTGTAATTTCTCCGCGTGATTTAGATTGACATAAACAGGTTGTAATTTCTCCGCATGATTTAGGTTGACATAAACAGGTTGTCATTTCTCCGCGTGATTTAGGTTGACATAAACAGGTTGTAGTCTCTCCGCGTGATTTAGGTTGACATAAACAGGTTGTCATTTCTCCGCGTGATTTAGGTTGACATAAACAGGTTGTCATTTCTCCGCGTGTATTGGGTTGACATAAACAGGTTGTAATTTCTCCGCGTGATTTAGGTTGACATAAACAGGTTGTCATTTCTCCGCGTGTATTGGGTTGACATAAACAGGTTGTAATTTCACCGCGTGATTTAGGTTGACATAAACAGGTTGTAATTTCTCCGCGTGATTTAGGTTGACATAAACAGGTTGTCATTTCTCCGCATTATTTAGGTTGACATAAACAGGTTGTAATTTCTCCGCGTGATTTAGGTTGACATAAACAGGTTGTCATTTCTCCGCATTATTTAGGTTGACATAAACAGGTTGTAATTTCTCCGCGTGATTTAGGTTGACATAAACAGGTTGTAATTTCTACGCGTGTTTTAGGTTGACATAAACATATTGTCAGTTCTCCTCTTGTTTTAGGTTGACATAAACATTTTGTCATTTCTCCGCGTGTATTGGGTTGACATAAACAGGTTGTAATTTCTCCGCGTGATTTAGGTTGACATAAACAGGTTGTCATTTCTCCGCGTGTTTTAGGTTGACATAAACAGGTTGTCATTTCTCCGCGTGATTTAGGTTGACATAAACATATTGTCAGTTCTCCGCTTGTTTTAGGTTGACATAAACAGGTTGTCAGTTCTCCGCGTGATTTAGGTTGACATAAACAGGTTGTCATTTCTCCACGTGATTTAGGTTGACATAAACATATTGTCAGTTCTCCGCTTGTTTTAGGTTGATATAAACAGGTTGTCATTTCTTGTCATTTCCCAATCGCGTTCTTTTTGTAGTACAGTTTATGTCACGTGTCGTATCAATGCCTACCAATCAGGATGTGGAAACAAACACCAGCCGCACTATCTCCATTTTTATTCATCTGGCACATTCATCAACTTTATTATCTACACAATGACCTGTGTATCAAATGGTGGCCATGAGATGTCTAGAAGCAACCTAATAGTACGTAGCTCGACTCGAATATCTACAGAGATAATGAAAAGCCACTTCAACAAGTAGATGCTATTATTACCTTAGTTATCTCAATATTTGCTTTCTAAAGGTGTTTTTTTTGTAGACATATATGAATAAAAGTTCATGGGCGTGGCCGCTGGGACCCCCCACCCAATGAAATCCCCTCCCGGCAGGGGGGGGGGGGGGTCGTAGTTTAGTGACTAATTTTTTTGCGCACACACACACACACGCACGCACACACACACGCGCGCACACACACGCACACGCGCACACACACGCACACGTGCGCACACACACACACGCGCGCACACGCACACACATATATATTATAAAGTAGAATGTGAGGTGTATGTATGTATGTATGTATGTTACTTATAGACATTAAAACCGCTTGACCAATCTTGATAAAACTAGGCCGGAATGTTCCTTGGGTACTAACTTAGACCGTAGTGTACGTATTGTAGCCCTAAAACAAGCTTAAGACCCTCAAAAAAAATAAAGTTGTCCGACTCTATTACAGCTATAGTATTTTATGGATCTAGGCCATGGTTAACAATGTTGACATGAGAAAAGATCGAAAGGATTTAGACCTAGATCTAATTTTAAGAAATACACTTTGCGCACATAGTTTTTTACTTTGACACATGCAAATACAAAAGAAGATCCACTGATTTCATTATATAATAAAATTAACCTTCAATTTTGTGTTTCAAAAGCATTTTTACATAAATTAGTTCCTGATATATGTGACTACAGATTTCCTGGCGAACATTCATTCATTAGACATTACCAATTGGTTACACATTAACCCTTTTCTCTACTGAGTCTATTTAACATTCAAATTTGTTTTTCTAAAGCATTTTTAATACATTCGTTCGCTGTTCGCTAAAGATGCGTAGCCGTGTTGAGATAGGTTTATATTCATTCATGAAAAAAGGTCACGCATGCGCAACACAGAATGAACTCTATAAAAGCCAATTTTTAACTCTAGATTAGTGTAGATTTAGATCTATGTCTACCTCAAGATCTAATTTATACTTTAACACATGAACATACAAAATTAAGTCTATTCATCTCAAATTTTAATCAAATATATGTAGGCCTACAAACAAATATTTTTATTTGAAAAAATGGATTTAAGCCTATTAGCTATTTTTATTTGATAGCTTCATTCACACTATTTTTACATTGACACATTCGCTTTACTTATTACATTATTATTTCGTTTAATTGTGACTATATCGACAGTAATGCGCAAAAAAAAGACCCGCGGGTCACGGGTAACATATGTCTAGTATATATATATATATATATATATATATATATATATTTATTGGCGGGTAGGGGGAAAGAAAAATCCCCCCCCCCAAAAAAAGCCTTGCTAAAGTCTATCACACTAGAAGACACTGAGTTGATTTACTGCAATATATTTAAACTAGATACTTCAATACCAATTACTGGTTTTATTATTGTAATATTATATTACATTAGAATTAGAAAACAACTTTAAAAAGCGAATAAATTCAGCTTTAGTCTCCAAGCTTCACATCTTTTTTGAATGGAATTTGTCTTACAATATTTCTAGTTAAATATTCATATTGCACTTGTATTCTCTGGGGATATATTCATTTACAGGTGTTTAATTTCGACAGTTTTTAAAAATGTCGTCATAAAATGTGTTTGAAAATGAAAGAAAGGTTTTTTTTTTAAATTATTAATTTGTAATTTTATAAGGAATTAAGCTTTTAAAAGTATATTCGAAGCAATGTCTGGAGGTTATTCTCACCTGGCGAATAGAATCAAGTGGTCATTTAGAGCCTTGGAGACAGTGCAGCCACAAAATGTCTTTAGTAACTAAAATATTTAAAAAAAAATAAAATATGCAAACTAAAAGATGAATAAAAATGTGATGAAACGTACAATTACATAAACTTCAAAGTTTCATACTTAATAAAATTCATTTTCCTTAAAGTCTTATGAAGAGAAAAGAGGCCTCTATAAAATTCAATGTAGGGTCTTTATTTATCTAAGTCCGACCCTGTTCAGACAGATCATTCATAAAAAGAAATAAATATGCACTTAAATGTGAAGTTTATTTTTAACCAAAAAATTCAAATATTACATATCGTGGAACTGACAAATTAAGAGCCTAAAATAACATAATAATAATAATAATAACCCTTCTGAACCTAAACAATGTTGATGTTAATGTCGGTTTGGACGACGTCGGGCATGAGATTCGCCAATGGGAAGAAAAAACACTCCACAGAAAATTTCAGGCTTTATTACATGGGGACAACATTGACAAGGCTGCTTCCTTAGCATGGCTAAAAGCAGGTCATCTTTACCCTCAAACTGAAGGCTTTGTCACAGCAATACAGGACAGAGTAATTAGACCAAAAAATTACGAGAAACATATCCTAAAACTCAATATTGTTGACAAATGCCGAAAATGTGGAAATGTGGGTGAGTCAATTGAACACATAATGGCGGGATGTTCAGCCCTATCGGAATCTGCCTACCTAGGTCGCCATAACCAAGTGGCAAAACTAATACACCAGCACTTGGCTTTGACACACAATTTGATTGGTAAGGATACTCCTCCATATTATAAATATTCACCGCAAGAGGTTCTCGAGTCTACGGATCATCTACTGTACTGGGATAGGCCTATTTTGACTGACAAAACGGTATATTTTAATCGCCCTGATCTGCTGCTCATCGATAAAAAAGAAAAGGCCGCAACCATTATTGACATCGCCGTACCACTATCTCATAATTTAAAAAAAAAAACTGAGCTGGAAAATAACGAAAATATGGGAACCTTGGCTTGGAGATTAAGCGTTTATGGAAATTATCTAAAATAACAATATACCCCATTGTCATATCAACCGAGGGAATAATAACAACTGACCTCACAGATACCTTCAAGGCCCTTGGCATTCCTAGGAACATTCTCGTTGCCTGTCAGAGGGCGGTACTTCTGCAGACATGTCACATCACCAGAAAATTCCTCGGTGGAAACTGATAAAGGAACTACGATGAATTTTGTTTCCCTTTAACGAAACTCGACCCTGGCTTCGCCAGAGAATGAATACTCGCTCTTTTATAATAATAATAACAGTAGTGTGTATTCACTGTGTATTAGTCTCTGCTGGTTGGTCTCTCCTTGTTTCACGTTAATAAAAATTGAGTGTAACTTTTAAACATCAGTATTGTTAGTGTGTGTGATAATATAACATATGTATGTATATATGTATGTATGTATGTATATATGTATATATGTATATATATATATATATATATATATATATATATATATATATATATATGTATATATATATATATATATATATATGTATGTACATATATATATATATATATACATATATATATATATGTATATGTATGTATGACTATGTATGTATGACTATGTATGTATATATGTGCATATATACAGTATGTCCCGAATGGAAATCAGAACCGTTTGATCTATCTTGATAAAATTTGGACTGTCATTTTCTTAGATCAGGGCGGTGACCGTAGTGTATGTTAAATGTCTCTCCCACAAAAAGAAGGCCCCAATAATAAAAGAATCAAATACCAAATTTTATCTCTGTTGAAGAACGAAACCTTTTAACAAATCGGGTAAACCCATTTTCACAGTATTTTAAAGTTTTATAGTAGCTACATAAGGAAACATAGCACTGGATCAGTGATACACAAACTAAGGCCCCCGGGCCTCGGGCAGTATTCGGCTACTCCACAATAAATCACACTTTACACATTAGACCTATAGGAAACATTTATCACCAGTAAGAATGACCAACTCCAATGAAAGGGTTTTCTTGTTACCTACTCAGTAAACCGCGAGATAGATGAAGATGTTTGCACGATGTCCAGTCAAACTTAATGGCATCATTAATAAAGATTTAGCGAATAATTCATTTGATTTTATCTTCTGCATTCTCCGCCCTCCCCTGTTTCCTATCTAATAATTTTGTACGCATTCAACTTATATTTTTTTTTATTGTTGTTTTTTAGTTTATATTTGTGTACATTGTTCCAAACAAAGACCAATCAATACTAATAACGGTTTGATAGAAAAGAGAATTAGAGATAAATTTTTTTATTGACTAGGGTCGACATGGTTGTATTTGGATGGTAATAAATATAAATAAAAGTAATTGCCTACAATAAATGATAAGGGGGGGGGGGGGGGATAGAGACCTTTCGTCCTACCCAGACCTACTGGATATTAAGTACTTCAGTACTTCTAGCAAAAGTAGGGGGTATCAGATTTGTTTGCACTTTTTACTACTAATGTTCATCTGCTGTTAGTAGCAAGTTACATGTTACGAACCATAAGAATACATATAGATGTGCTTTATATACACACACAAAAAACTAGTTTCTTGGTTGGAATGGTTGCCTGTCAAATACTTCGTACTGCCATGAAATAGTCCTGAGTTTAAACTTTATCAGCTGCCTTCCCCTAGAAATCCAACTTGAAGTCTGGGCTACGATATAAATCTTTATTCCTGGTAAAACTTCCGAAACAAATTAAACAAAAACCTATTTAATTAACAGTAAACTATTGCGATAAGACAAGATTAGAGTTCTAGTAGGCTTTCTCTTTGTGTTTAATGCGGCTGAGTTTCTTTTAGTCAAAGTAAGCAGCTTTAAAACACTACAATCGTTAAGGAATTGAAAGAATCTTACATCTAGTTATAGCTTTCTGAATTAGAAGTCGTAGTGGATTCATTTTTTTTTCTTCTATTTTCAGATGCCGGACATGGAGCACATGTAAGTATTAAATGCAATAAAAAATATCTATGGGGAAGAATTCCTCCCTTACAATTATATCTCTCAATAAAATGGAAGCTATTTAGCTAATTGCTTTTTTTGATTTCAAACAAAATATTTAATTACCAATAAATAAATGTCTAATTGTTTTATTTGTACTTGATTCGTGTTTTGTTTGGCACCATCAATGATTGTTTAAAAGAAATAGCGTGCTTAATATATAAGGGGACAAAACGTACCAATTTAGCCATATCTGTGAATACCGAAGGGTTAACTTCCCTTGTTGGCATCAAACAAAATAATTAATTACTAGTATTTAATTTACTAACTAGTTGGTTGTTTTTTTTTTATTCATGTCTTGTCTACACCAATAAATAATTGTGTAAAATTTCAACTTGATTCGAGAATGTGAGTGAAAGGAAGAACGTGTTAAAATTTGTTACAAGACGGAGTTGATATAAGCTTTGTAAACAAAATAAAGTTCTAGTTACAATAAAATGCCACACTTTAAAGTTACCTACCTTTCCCCCTAATTAAAAATAAAAGTATTGGTCATTGGCCAATATAATGTCCTGGAGATAGACGATACAAATTAACTCCGTTATTCCTCCTCCAGACAGTAGTAACCCAGCTTACACTAGGAAAATATAGCATTACAATAGCACACAAGACTAGAAATAAAAATACTTTGGGAATGTATTGGAATAATAGGAATGATTTTCAAGGGGTTTTGTCATAGTACGGCTGCCCATATTGCCCTCGTACAGCCTAGTGCTAAAGAACTTTAAATTAAATTATATAAGATCTAGAAACAAAAACTCAATATCTAAAGAACACAGAAACAGCGATGTATAGCGCATGCATTGGGAATAAAAAGTACATAGACAAAGTCCACCCAGGGGGATTACACTGTATGTCTGACACAGCCAACTGAAAAGGTAGTTCTAAAAGTCTAAAAGTTGCACTTTTCTTGTGATTACTTCCTAGGATGCCCATGGAGCCGCCGACGCTCACGGCGGCGATGCCCACGGAGCAGCTGCCGGTCATGGTGACGCCCACGGAGATGCTCACGGTGACGCTCATGGCGCTGGAAACGGATCAGAAAAAATTGTAATTATTCCAATATGTGTACATCTAGATAAATATATATACTTTTTTTTGTAGAATTAACCATTGCAGCCTAAAGGTACATTTGTTTGGTATTTAATTTATTAGATGCATTTTTTAAAATTAAAAAAAATAAATGTGTATCTCAGTAATTCAAAAGAGAGGTAAACACACCGACACAAACATACACACAAGTACCAATGTGCTTAGTTTGCATTGATAAGATAGTTAAATGGTTGAGCCATCTTCTACTAATCCGAAGATGTCAAGTTCTGGTAATGAGATATATTTACATTGGAACTCATATATCTACCCTGGTTTAGGAGTTAACAAAACTGCTAGTTTCCCGAGGCTCTGCTAGTAGTTATGCTTCTGGCCAACATTATCAAAGTTGACTAAGGAATCGTGTGAATGAATGTATCAATCTTTTCATGGATTTGTAAACAACCATATACATACTATGAAGAATAAAAATAGATAGATGATAGATAGATAGATAGATGATAGATAGATACATGATAGATAGATAGATGATAGATAGATAGATGATAGATAGATAGATGATAGATAGATAGATTATAGATAGATTATAGATAGATTATAGATAGATGATAGATAGATAATAGATAGATAATAGATAGATGATAGATAGATAATAGATAGATGATAGATAGATGATAGATAGATGAT